>JBBDHG010000091.1:2650000-2875000 GCA_037951165.1 Lophius americanus | reverse complement strand
CTCCCCCCACTAATCTCAACACGATCCCTCCGTTCTACCCACTCAAACCGCCTCCTCCTTCCCCGGACTAAGCTCAGCACCATGGGTGATCGGGCGTTCTGTTCTGCTGCCCCTTGTATGTGGAATGCCCTCCCTGACCATCTGAGGGTTCCACAGACGACTGACACATTTAAAAAAGGACTTAAAACTTTCCTTTTTAGCAGAACCTTTAACTTTTAATTAACATTGCTGCTTTTTGGTCATATTTTTATATAATTATTATTATATTTTTTATTGATGCTTTTATCTGCTAGTTCTTGTAGCACTTTGAGATTTGATCCAAATGTATGCTTGTAAAGTGCGTTATAAATTAAATGTATTATTATTATTATTAAAATAGAATGATACCAGAGGAAAATAGTACAAAGTGGGAAAATCGAACCAAAGTTGTGTCTACTCTCAGCTCTGCATTCACTTTGTATGTAATCAACGTGAAAAATTTGCAGCCACCACAGCGGCCAACTTCTGGTTTGTTTCATCAGGCTGGGTAGATTTCACGAGCTGATCAGACTGTGTGGTCTCCTCTGCATGATTGGATTCTGCTGCCGGAGGTGTCCCATTGTCCAATCTCGCTGGAAGTCTGCAGACACTAGATTTGTCTCTGACCCACTCCGACCCACCAATCCGGTCAAAGCGTCACGCCTCAATTACCTGCTTCACGGTTTGCGGCATTAATTGATATCAGCTGCACCCATTCAGGTAGCCTCATCCATTTAATCACTGTCACACCTGCATGCTTAGCCCCTCACCATCAGCTGCTGTCTTTAAATATGATTCTCTCTCCATCCATCTAGTTCCTTCATGCTGCTGGTTCGCATGGCCTCCACCTCCCCATCTCCAACTTATCATTGATCAGCCTCAACAGAGTCATTGGCCACCAACACCAGTATCCAGACTCCCGAGGGCGGATATGCCATGCTGCTGCTCAGGGAAGAGACACTTCGATCACAATCTCCCTGAAGAGTCTGAACGCCAAAGACTTTCTAATTGTTTCCTTATCACACATCTTCAGTTGTAATGAATCATTCATCTTTTCCTCTTTTTTTCTTCTCTGATTGAAAAATATTTAAGTCACTTGTGTTACCCTCTTAGACTTATTTTTCATGATAAAGAACTGGTTTTATGTTGCTTATTTTTCCCCTTACAGGCAGGTTCGTAACAGACGACACTTATTTTGAAACCACCATAAGATTTGCCAGAAAGTAGAATGCTGGGGGAAGACGGGACATCACCAAAGCGGCGCAAATCCCCAACTGTACTGCATCGTCTCCAGGTGAGCTGGGAGATGACCATGCTGACATCTCATCGACAAGATTGGCAATTGGCAGTACAAATATTGCATTCAGAACTCACTTGATATCCCCGATCAATCCCAAAAAAGGCCTGACACTTTAAATAAAGAGAAGAACCTATCTATGAACCAAAGCAGATGAGCTCTCAGCCATTGTCACAATAAAACTCAGCGAATATGTAAATATAGCCTATCCTCATAATGATTGGATCTGAGTTGTTGCTAACTAGCCACCCAATAGCAGCAGATGAATCATTTATCATCTGAACCTTCATCACAAAGAGACAAATCCCAGCTACTGAGTGGACACTGAGCTAAGTTTGTTTTGTGATCTGCAGGTACAGAAATAACTTTAATTTGCATTCATCACACTGGATTCCTGGGTCTACGTGCTGACCAGAAAGCATTTAGAGGGATTAATCTAAATTACTGATTAGCTAGTGCCGTGTTTACCTTGTTCATTATTTTAAAAAATGCTCTCATGCTAATGTTTGCTAATCATTACTAACCACAAAGCACTGTTGAGATTTATTGAAATGTCCTTTATTGTGACCTTCAAATTATTGTACTAATTAAAAAATAACACCAAATTGTGGCTGTAAATAAAAAGTCAGGATCCTAATATGGTGCTTATTTCTATTTATCATTCCTGACCACAGAGTTGCTAATTCAAAGCGTTCAATTAAAAGCAGGTTGAAGTCTATGTCTTGATTGTAGACAAAACAATGAGGATAATATTGTCCAAGTCTATGATTGGCTGTTTTTGTATCTTTTTTTTGTGGCATATTTTAACGCTGTACTTGAGCATACAGAGCGGAGGTGTTGAAGAAGCGGCTGCGAAGGTGTTTACCAGCATTATGCTGTAAGACAATACTGTGCAGGTGGGTTGATAGCAGAAATATTAATAATAACGGAGATATTGCAGTATTATATTCAGTTTTTTTGATTTTAAAAAACGTTGGTTGTACAATTGTCACACTAGTAGGAGCTTAAGGCCATAAGTTCTCCAACGCTGGTCTGATTTAGTAAAATCTTTGGTGAATATTAATCGACTTGAGATCTGTCTTGTATTTGTGTCACTCTCATAGTTCACATTTTACTCACTAGGGGGATCTCTTTTTTAAGAAAAACACTGTTTTAGACATTACTTCACGTGTAATTTGAGGAGTTCAATCAGGAGGGTTGCTTGCACAACTCAAGGGATAGGGGCTTTGTATGGATATCATTTAGCACTTTGAGATTTGATCCAAATGTAAAGTGCATTATAAATTAAATGTATTATTATTATTATCATCCGGACAGCATATGCCTAGTTTTTCATCAGTAATAATTGTCTTTTTTACACTCTGTCACTGATTTTTGCATCTTTTGTTGGGGTCTGGTTTTTGTACTCCAGTTGTATGTAACAAGTGAAAAGAAGCGGAGGGAATGCTGCATGGGCTCGATGCAACTACTGAGCAGGATCTGTGTGGGGCGACAGTTCCTTTAAGCAATGATCCATGATAGTGATCTAATGGTCTGTGTGTTGGGCTGCTGGGGAGTGGCAGAACCTTCTGGGCCCTAACATGTCTGACTGATAAAGTGTCAAGGGGTTGTGCTGAACTGTCAGCATTCAGCACAGGTGAGGGTTGCTTGTGAGATGTTGCTTTCATCACCAAACAGATAGCCTGCGATCCATAATTGTTTGTCAGTGATACAATTATTTACTGTGCGTGAAATCTTTTAAAACCATTCTGTAGACTGCACTGTTCTCATTTCTGATATTTCCATTAAATACATTTGTCTGCTGGTTAGAAAATAGACCAATCTCAGAAGTTAAATTACCCAATGTCATCTAAACTTCTTCCATGTTATTTTGATAGTAATGCTGACCTTTAGCCATGTATTGCACACAATTATAGATAAAACAAGAATGCTCAAGCAAGACAGATGGCATTTGTGTTAACAGAAATTGACAAAGAAATCCCTCAAGGATGTTCTCATAATTTGACCTACAGTAAAATGTCAGTTTTGTATAAACCTCACGGAAAGATAAGATATTGCAATATTATTTGGATCAGGAATTATATTGGACATTTTGTAACTGATCACCACTATTCTTTCACAAAAACAACTGCAGAGTTGATTTCCTTGTACAGTGACGAAACAAAGACTTGAAAAATGTTCTGCAGACCATCAGATCCTTCTGTTTCAACAATCCCCCTCATCATCTTATCCAGATCAAGAAAGTGCCCTTTGGTGTCTGAATGAGACATACCGGTACCAAAACAGCAGCTCAACCTGACACAGTATGAAGTTTTGATTTGGTGAAGAGATGAATTTACACCTGACTCTGCAGTTCACCTCATTTTTTTTTTTAGAAGTTTAGCATTTTTCAGCTCATTGTTTTGGATTTACAAAAACTTTGGACTAGTTAAATTAAATGTGAAGTTATTGTCTTTTTTGTAATGAAAAAGGTCCCCCTAGTGAGTTAATTTGGAAATATTAAAGTAAAATATGATTTGTACAAGATCCCCTTGAGTCGAAAAACTGAATCGGCAAAACCGTTTCAAAATTATGGCCAGAAAATGTTTGGAAATAAAGCTCTCCCTAGTGTTGGAAATATATAACCGACTTTTCCCAAAATCTATGCAGTTCTTTGTCACTCCAAGGTCTACGAATCTATAGATTTTGATCTATAAAATAGTTTTTGAGTTATCACCTTAACACGAGCATCATGCGGGCGATGATTCCATAATATCACTGACTTTTCGGGGTGATAATTAATATACTGGCTGGCTGTGCAAATAAGCAACAACTGCGAACACTGGTAAGCCATTTTCTGCTGCCTAAAATAGCCATAAAAGTACTTTTAAACCTCATTCAGTGGATGACTTTAACTTGCATTGGTGTATAAATATAAACTTAATTGTGAAACTCCAGGCTGCATGATTTGATCTTCCTTCATTAATCCCAATTATAAGAGAAGACGTCTTGACCGGACCATTGTTGGAACCAATGTATGTCAGTTTATCTGTGAATATCAGGGTTTGCAGGATCAGGATCTTCTCTTTGTGCATCAGCATTTGTCTCAGTAATATAAAACATGTTTTATAACTGGATTTTAAAACAGGGATGATTACATCAGTGCTCCTGAGTGGGACTATCGTTACCAATGAGGTGAATCGCGGAACAGCTGACAGATTTCCGTCAATGAGGCGTCTACTTCTGATTTTCTCATTGTTAAAAGGAACCCGGGCTATAAAGTCATTAATGCATCATCATGCCATAAATGTTTTTCACCCCAACAATAGCCTGACAACGTAAAAGTGACAAAATGACTGAGAGGTCTTGGAGGATATGTGCTGCAAAAAAGTAAGCCAAACATTGGTGTCATGGATGTCATGCAATATAAACAGAGGCTCAGCATTAACCCTAACCCTAGCCTGACTTCATCCTCCAGAGGGTTGATAACCTTTGGTAGGTCATCTGCCTTTTTTTTCAAAACTCATATGTGCATGTTTGACATTTTAAGGACAACATTTGGTGAGTTTCAGGAAAGATATGGTTAAATATAGTGTTGGACTTACAACATACAAACAGTACAGAACACATGTGGAGGACAAAATCTGGATGTCTTGTGTTGACATCCTTTGGATGTAAAATTTATATGATATTTTATTTATATAGGTCTGCAACTAACAGCTATTTTGATAGGGAATTAATCTATCAATTCCGATGATTAATCGACTAATTGTATCATGGATTTTTTTCTCCTGGTTAAATAAAGGTGATGTAAAACTAAAAATAAATAAATAAATTACTGAATGGCCTTTATTTAGCCATCAGCATTTGATTTTCGCTTTAGGTTGTTTTAGGCACATGCCAACTGTCAATAAAAACAATAAAGATGTATACTTCTTTCCAAAATACGTCTTTAAATGAACTTTACTGCTTTCATAACAGACTGCTAAACAGTCACGAAACTGTACCGATAATAAATTTGCCGAACTTCCGCTAATGTTTTATCTATTTGGCACATCACTGTTGATACAAAAGGTAGATAAATGTGTAAATAAATAATATACAGCAGTTTCTTTGGAATCAAATCAAACACCCATTTACATTTAGGAAAATAAACAAAGATAGAAAAAAAAACATTCAATGCTTTATGCATTCTGTAGTCAACAACTATATTAGGCTAAATCGTTTGCAAGTAGGATGTAAACCTCGTTGGACACTCACACACGCAGAGATTTGTGCAGTCGTCTCAATGAGCAATGCAACATGCATGATTCTAGCGTTTGGGAACATTTGTAACATAAAAAGTATCATCGTTACTTTATTATAGCTATTCTGGTACTCTGGACTCCATTCACCACATTCAAAAGTATTACGTCAAACCTGTTACAAACGTGAAGTACATGCCGCTTGTAAGCATCTTGAGAAAGGATTTTGTTTGCCGATTTTGCTTCTGCTTTTAATAAGATATAGCGTCACATTTTAATTGTCCACCTTGCATCTTGTTTTAAATCAGCTTTTAATGTTAATGTTTTAGAATTTCTTACAAACAAATCCAGCAGGTTTTGGTGAATGGGCGTCTGTCTGGTACAAGCTTTAAAGTATAGGTTTCACCCCAGCGTCACCTTTGCTTTTCATAATGTACACAGAGAGCTGCAGAACGTCTCAGGAAGCCGATTATACTGTCAAGTTTTCCGATGACACTGCCCTATTGTTTCTTCTTCAGGCCCCAGACTCATATCATGTTCCTGTCTTACCCGCATTTGTCGAATGGAGCGATTGTAACTACCTGGATCTTAATTTATGAAAAACCTGGCCTTCCTTTGGGAGAAACATGTGGCTGAGAAAGCAAAAAAAAAAATTCCAGTCAAATGAATCACCTTCGTTCAACTGAATTCTCTCTGATGCCTTCAAGCCGACGTCACAATACAAACCTTTACTCCGACTCCTTCATTCCTTCTGCTATAAAGCTGCTTAAAGCAGACAGTATTTAGTCATTTTCGATGACTCTTATTTTAGAGTAAACATGTTTTTATCTTTATTTTAGGAAGTACATATTTTTAACTCGTCCCTCCTACTGTCCCATGTCTTGAATATGTTCTTTTTGGCATTTTAACTATATCTGGATTTCTGTGGGATTGAGTGTGGAATGGAAATGCAAAAATGAATGCCCCTTTAGGGTGAATACAGTCTCTGAACTGAGCCAACTAATTGACTGTTAAATTCGTCAACAACTATTTTCATAATCGATTTTTGTTGCAGCCTTATTCATCACAAAGCTAACGTACTTCATACATACATACATAGTAACTATGTTACTAAATGTTTGTCCCGTTAAACATTTAATTCAAAAAACAACCTATCAATGCTGTAGCAGTACTGCATTTAAAACCGATTTCCTCTGGACTGGATGACCCCAGACCTGATCCCTACCAGCCCCACTCAAGCACATCTTTACTTAAATAGACCATTTTCAGTAGCAGGAAGTTCGCTCACATGGGTCTCACAAGTAAAACTATACAGTGAAATCAATTGAAATTCCAGAAGAAAAGAGGAAGAAGGTGTTTAAAATCCATCAGTCAAGTCAGTGTTACTGAACTATTACAAACACATTCTCTACAATTGAAGACTTGAAACAGCAGTGAACCATCTCAGGAGTGGCTGACCTTCCCACATTTCTCCAAGACTACAGCAAGTGTCATTCAGGATGTCACAAGAGAAGCAAAATGAATACCTCACTCACCTCAATAAAGATCACTGGTCATGGCTCCACTATTCAAAAGACCCCAGGCTATAATGGCAGCGTGATGAGCCCCAAAACCCATTAACGCTTGTCGAAGTTTTGCCGCAAAACACCAAGATGACCTTTACAGCTTTTGGCACATAGGTCCCATTTCATCCCACCTGAATGACCTGAAAAGAGCAGTTCAGGCTTACAAACCCTCCAATGTGACCACATTAAAGCAGTTCTGCAGAGAAGAGTGGGTCAAAACTCCATCACAGCAAATAATCTAATTATTGTAAGCGTTTGGTTGCAAATTATGCAGCTGAAAGTGATACAATGTTCAAGGGGAAAATGCTGCTTCATGCAGATATTGAGGGAGTAGATTATCATTGTACCTTATTAAATAAAATCATTTAGAACTTGCATTTTGTATTTTTATGTTAAATTTAGTTTTGAGGTCTGCTATGGGAAATAAGAAGAAAAATACTACATGTGAAACAACAGTTTCAATATCTGAGATAAGATAAAATGAATGATTCCGAACAAAATTCTTTTGCCAGAAATTGCTCAAAATTCTAGTGACAAAAAATACAGTAAGTGAACAAAGAAAATAGAGTATAAATATAAGTGAAATTATAAAAAACTGTATAAAGAAAGTCTTTAAGAGGTAAATGCAAACCAGTGCCCATGAAAAACAGTATAGGTAAACTAAATGGTAACAGGTGTATAGTTACAGCCACTTTTCAAATTCCGTAAGATGGAGTTTAACTAAGATTGTTACAATTTTCTACCCAGAGAGAACATTTGATGTTTTTACCTGACAGAATTGCATTAACGTTACAAAGATATATAGAATGTCTATTCTGAGCTTTTCCTAGCATTGAGCACGTCGGAAAAAATAAATCTGTATTGAAGTGAGTCATCTCTTTTAAATGCAGCTTCACAGTTCTCCACAAAGTACCCCTTGAGTATAAATCCGCTGTCACTCTTCAACAGCACACACCTGCCTCACCTAGAGATCTCCAACCCACCATCGCAGCACTACACTATTAGATGGAAAGTGTACCATAGTAAAGCACCCTATATTGCGCTTACATCAGGCTGGTGAAGAGCTTTCGTTGTCCGGGTTGTGTCCTAAAAGCATTTTGCGTTACGTGAATAGATTTGAAAGCATACATCTACACAGAATTGACTCACACTTTAACTAACACTATTTTACGTTCTCTGTAACACTATAGATCACAATGAAATCTTAATTCAATAGTCATTGTTTTTTAATTCATTTCATTTCAAATGCAAGAGAAATGCAAGAGAAATGCTTTTATATAGTTTATATAGTTAAAACAGTGGGATTCCTTGCAAAACGCCCGGATTGGGGACTTTTCGGGAATACTCAACTGAAAAAGTTGAGTATTCCCGAAAAGTCCCCAATCCGGGCGTTGAAAAAGTTGAGTATTCCCGAAAAGTCCCCAATCCGGGCGTTTTGCAAGGAATCCCACTGTTTTAACTCTTCAAATTAATTTCTGATGATATTTCTGAAAAACGCCGTTTTTGTAAAAAGAAAAAAAAGGTAGATCTCATTGAGTCGATCAATCCAGTTCTTCATCAGAATAAGGTTTCTTTTGATCAGTTTAGTAAAATATTTATATTGCTCATCTGCGAATGAGCAGAGGAGTGAATATAAAGTGAATGAAATATTAATCAGTTTGGGCGATTATATTCCAAACGGAGTTCAAGTGTTCTGACTAGGCTTTTAAACCAATTCTAATGGGAATGCTATGGGAGTCCATTCTAATGGGAATACTAATTGGAGTCCATTCAAACCCAGCTATAGATAATATCTCATTTGTATTGAAGAGGTCCTGCTGAGCGACCACCTTCTGAAATCTGCTCTTCTTCCAAAATTGAGCCTATTTATAATATGGAGCTTCTTGGATGCTGGTAACCTTTTCCACTTCAGAATGCGGCCAGAAACATCCTCCAGGTTAATTAACACATGGAGTAGCAGCCATGTCCCCTGACTTCCACCCTTACAACTGCCAAATGCGCCTGCAGGTGGGCCAACCAGAGAGCATAAACAAATCCTGCTTTTGTAGGTCACATTAATTGCATAGCCCTCAAACAGAACATTCCAGCGCCAGGTGCTGCCAGAGTGGTGTGAAGGCTTTGGCATCACACAAAAAACATGTAGTCATTATTGTTTGACACTCTCTTTGGTTATAATTCTAGCTTGACAGGGCGCCAAGGGGAAGGTGAAATAAAGCTGCTAAGACAAAAAGAAGTTATCACAGTTAGACTATTTTTTAAAATAATGTTTTGTTCTGACAGTATTAGCCGACCCAGCTCTGTCCTGAACCTTGTCTGTGTCCTGTGTGTTTGACCTCAAGGTCGTTTCTCATTTTTAATGTGGGGCTATGAACGATGGCCCATCTCTTCATACTCCCATGATGGTCACCGCTGCAGTAAATCTCATGCCGGGGGAGTTCCCACAACAGAGCCGGACACTCTGTGGGCAGAGAGGGAGGAGGGCGAGCATGCAGAGGACTCGCCATGGAAGGTTTCTATCCTTACAGAGTGAGTCCTTATCACTGACCCCTTTGATGCGAGGAGAGCGGTTTAAGATAATGTCTGAAGGTCAACTCTCAGCACCGAGCAGGAACCAGATAAGGGCCAAGCTGAAACTGGGTAAAGAAACCCTCCTGTCATGAACAACAGCCACAACACTTAAACACAGATGGAAAAGCCTTTTGAACACAGGTGTTTAGATTTAAGGGTTAACGCTTGTAGCTATTGTGTGAATAATGCTACAATACCTGGAGGGTATTTATCGTCATGTACTCCACAGCAGTGGTGGAATACCACTCGAGACATTTATGGTGTGTTATCGACAAGAGAAGGTTATTGTTATGCTCCTTACGAACAATATCAGGGGTTAACGTGCATTTTTCCTCTTTCTGATTGAAATCTTTCTGACTAAAGGTCGGCAAATTTAATCAAACATGGTCTGGTGTTTTGTGCGCTAACACATTTAGTCTGCAGAGCTGTGTGTTAAACTGAAGCTCTGTAATGATCTCTGGTACTCTGGCAAAGGCAGTCGGCACCTGTTTCCCAAATGGTCCACCTGATGTTGTAAATTGATTTCTGGAGTTTTGGAAAGTCTTCTGGACGTCCTTGGCTGAGCCTGAATTCATTATATCATAATTACATTATATATATGCCTGTCATGGTTCTAACT
Organism: Lophius americanus; assembly: GCA_037951165.1. NCBI lineage: Eukaryota > Metazoa > Chordata > Actinopteri > Lophiiformes > Lophiidae > Lophius > Lophius americanus. The sequence goes on along the minus strand of JBBDHG010000091.1, from coordinate 2,864,710 downwards.
TCAGGTCCGGTACTATTACGTACCATTTTTGTAAATGTTATATGTTTTTAGTTCACTGATCTGTCTTCTCTTTACACTTCCTTTCCCTCTCTGTTGCCGTAACCCCTCCCCGAAAAGTCCCAAAACCATCCCACTGACTGAACGCCTGAAATGAAATGTGCCCTAAAGAGAGTAAAATAGGAACTCTTAGAGTAAAATATGATTCATACCAGATAGAGCTCCCACTAGTCGATTCATATGAACCAAATCTGGACTAAATCAGACGAAGGGTAGGGAAATAATACCCGAAAAACAGTGTTGTTCTGTAAAATAAAAATTCCCCGTAGTGGGTACAATATGGACTAGGAACCGCCAACGATGACTCCATAATCTCTTTTGGAATATAATAATGTCATGTGAAAATTTTTTAATTTAATTCAACTAATTTTTTTGCAGTTGTGTTTTAAATTTGAAACCACAACTGCAGACTAGACCTTTGAAAGTCTGGAAACCCACGTGCAAAATCAAGCCGTAACTTTAGCTCATCTGTCAGAGAGGTTTTGGTTTTGCTGATGTTAGCAAATGTTAAGTTCGCAAACAAGGCTGTGCTGTTTGGTAAACTTACCATAAACACCATCGTTCGTCTCAACGTTTGTTTCTTTATGTTGTTATTGCTATAGTTTTAGATATGATATGTGTGTTAAACACATTGGGTATTATTTATCCACATAAGGTACATGCACATGTACACTGACTAGTGAAGGCATTTTACTTCTTCAAGCTTTCATTTGGTCTGCTAGAACTTTTCTGTTAACTCAGCCTATGTAGTAGCCTGTATGCTAGTAATGTAATGAATCATCCAAGATCCTTAAGTCAAAGATGACTCTATCCTTCATCCACCTATCATCTTAAATGTTGATCAATAGTAGCAGATATACAGACGGTTTTGGATTTAAGGTCAACTCATATCGAAAACTATTTTCTTTCCATTGCCACTGGGCAGCTTTTAGGCCAAGTCCCTACAGAGTGTACAAACCAAATGACACATCATATTATCTGACGATGTCAGCCTATTCATTTTCTAAAGTTTTCTTGGAAACATTTTTATTACTTACTATTCTCAAGATACAGGTATAGTTCATTGTCAAATATGTAATTAAATTCCCATTTGCTGTAAATCAGGTAGAGCCTGCTCACAATGATAAATCCACAACAGCCAATCAGTTATTATAAAGAGAATAAGCCTGTTATTTGCTACTTATTGTGTCCATATTCAAAGATGTGGGCTGTTCTCCAGTGATAAGAGATAGTGGTGGAAGAGTATTATCTCTCCGCTTTGTATTTGAATTTAAATGTATTTCAATCACAATGGAATGTAAGATATGCCAATTCTACTAGAAATAAAGACCATTTCAAAAAATTCATTTTCCTGTTTGTTAGCCAAATCTAATTTTAACGCCGTCTCAATGAATGACCAACTGTTGTGTGATGCTTCAATAAATCTGTCACTTACTTTTGTATTAGCAAGACCGCATTTCAAGCAATACGCTTTTTTTCCTTCGACAGTCTCTCAAATACAGTATGTTCCAGCCACACAATTGTGAATTTAATTAATCTTATGTTATCATGTTCCATTTAATGCTGTTTTCCAGTCCTCACTCTGCTTCCATTGCAGAAGAAGCCTTCTGATGTGGAGACAATGAGTGGACACAGAGAAAAACTACTTTCTGTTGATACTAAATTACCAGTATTTGTAACCAGTAGCTGTTTTCCTTAGGGAGCTTCTATGATTTGAATGTATGGATGCTGCCGGAAGTTTGAATGAGTTTGACACCAGACATTTAGTTACAATATGGCAACAAGTGAATGGTTTGTTCTCTTCCGGTTCAGGGCAATTCAATAGTTATTAGCCAGCTCATAAAGGGAAAAGTGAGGTGACATAAAAGTATTGTTTTTGAAAAGGAAGTGTTCTTTTGCACACTTAAGCCATAGTTTATTTTCGTACCCACATTCCACACTATGAGTCTTAATGTTTCTACTTTTATGTTGGAGATTCCAGCTCTTCTCATTAAAACTGTGAAACTCCTTTAGTGTTAGCTGATCATGTTTTTTCTTTCTTTTTTAAATGTGATCCCTTCTATTGGTCTAGTTTATTCATGTTTCTGTTACGTGCGCCTCCCACAGATTCACTGATTCCCATCCTAGCCCTGATCAAAGGTCTATTTTATAGGATTGTTGTCTATAAACCTAATGTGCAGGACTGGTATTAATAATAATAATAATAATACATTTAATTTATAATGCACTTTACATTTGGATCAAATCTCAAAGTGCTAAAGGTATTAAGTGGTATTATCTCTAGACCTCATGTGGTTCCGAAATTACACCCCCACGCTTGTGTTCCATGCGGTGCATTCACATGAGATAACCGAAGTCTGTATTTTACTTGAATTTACACACATTATCAACCCAGATATGAGGTCAAGGCTCTGCGTAACGAAATCCAAGTCAAATGTCAGTGTCTAGGTCTGCATCTTGGGTAGGCTGGAGTTCTGGGCGTCCAGTCGGGTCTGAGCCCACCCATTGAAGCTCTTAGATCCCTCACACAGCGTCAGGCAGCCTTTTCCCCCGACTGGGTCTGACCCTGATCGCTGCCCCTGTGCACCCCCATACAGTAGCTGCTTCAGCGGTGTGTGCGGAGTGCCCAGGAGTTGATGTCGCATCAGAACCCTTCTGCGATAACTCCTAGCCCCGGCTCACACGGCTTATGTGTTGCTGAAGAACGCAGCCAGCAGCGAGAACAAATGTGTATTACAGTACACCGCAGCTGCCATAATTAGATCGGGAGAAAGGCGAGGGGAACAATAAAAAACTAATTCTGCCCCCAAATCAATGAGATGCGGATTCGCAAGGGACTAAAATAATCACTTGACCTGTGTGTTTAGCAAATTTGGTTGGTACATTTGAGTGGTATTTGCATGCCGCATTCGCTCAGGATTTATTTCACAGACATCCTCTGTAATTATTACAAATGACCACAGTTCCTCCCTCTCCCTTCTGGTCAGCATGTGTGTGTGGATGTGACTTGTGATTTTCTGTGTGTCTCCTTAACTGTTGAATGTTCTCACCTGTCCCCATACTCACCTATTCCCCACTGTCTGGTTACTGTGTGTATTTGGTTTTTGCTCCCCTTTCTTCTTGTGCTAGTTCGCCAATGTTGATATCTCGAGTTTCCTCTAACCTCTTTCTTCTTAGTATTCCCAGAGTTTTACTTATTTCCAGTTCCAGTTATTTTGTTTCTGCCTGTGGTTTTTGTAATAATTTGTCCTTCACCTGGATTTTTGCATCATTGCTTCGACTCAGATATCTGTTAAGTTTTTACTTTCAAACCACCCAGCTGCATTCCTGCCTTCAGATTCATGAGTATTTTGGGTCCTTATTATGAAATGCAAATAAAACACTCCACTGCAACCACCAATATCTATACTCCAATGAGGGATATATGTTGCTGCTGATCCAAGCAAACAACCTTCAACCACAAACTCCCTGAAGAGTCTAGGTGGTAAAACTCACTATTACGGTTACAGACTAATTATGGCATATCATCAGTTGTGATAAACAATCATTTTTACGTCATTGCCTTGTCTCTCCTTGCTGAAATGAAAGTATTTATTATATTTTCATGCGATAACTAAAGAACCTTTAATGGATCATTTTCAAATGCTATTCCCACATAGACCATTGTGCGGGGAAGGACTGTATTTTGTATTTTTGAAAAATGGTATTTTATTCCGATGAGCAGAAAGACAACAAAGAATTTCATAAATACTCACTAGATAGAGCTTTTTTACGAAAAATAATGATTTTCTGACTGTTGGTCCAGTTTAGTCCAAATTAGGTGAATATGAATGGACTCAAGGGACTCGATTTTTTATATATCATATTTTAGTATAATAGTTTATATTTTACTTACTTCCGGGGACCTTTTTTTAAATGAAAAACACAGTTTTTGGGACATAACTTCATTCAATTTGAGGGGCTCAATTAGGGAGATTGTTTGTACAATGCAGAGGGTTGGAGGCTTTATGGGGATATAGCCTTACTTATCCACAAAAAGATACAATTGAGGCAAACTACAGTTGATAAGGAGCTGATTGGCTCCAAGAATTAGGTATAACCTAAAGAAAATAATTGAATGCTAATCCCCACTATCTGCTCACTAGACCACAAGAATACAAAAAACAAACACAAAACATTGGACACCATGGAAGCCCCGAAGTCAATGACACCATCCACAAGTATTTTCAGTATCTTTTCCCATAAAATAAAAAATTAGAGTATCCCAGTAATAGTTTTCTTTGGTATTTCTGTAGATTTGTAACATGAGGAAGCAACTGTTTCCCAATAATGATCTGCTTTAAGCTTGATCTTTTAAGGATCATTATTCAACTAAACAAGGAATAAATATGCAACTGAGGCAGCAGGCTTTACGTTGTCTTTCAGACATGAGTACTTTAACAATATGTAAGAAAGTGGGGGGAAAGTATAATATAATGAATTTTGGTTTTGCAGCGTCATATTGAGCTCTACCTAAAAGGTGATAAGGTAAGTAATTTAAAATAACACTGCAGCAATGATAATTGTATTGGATGGGGGATTCAGCTTTTGGTTGCATTTTTATTAGCTCCAAATAAATTCCTTGTTAATCTTGTCATACGTGTTCCAGGGATGAAAAAAAATGATGGAGAAAATGCTCCTGGCGTTGACATTTAACAAGCAGTAAAACCTGGTTGCCAAAACAAATAAAGTCTGGGCAGGACGCAGCTATCTGTGAGGGAGTGTGCTTTCTTAACAGGTAGTCAGTTTTATATGAGCTGAGTGAAAAATAGAGGCGGAAGTGCAGGGTAGAAAAGAAATAAACGAGAGAAAGGAGCAAAGAGGGGCGGTATAGTGAGCTATGCTACCAGATAATGCCTTATCTAACTGCAGTCAAGGGTACTTGCACCACAAGGTCTGACACTGCAAATAATCTCTGTAGGAAACTTTTTAAAGTCTCAGCTCTCATATGCGTAACTTCATTATTACCCTAAAGAATTTCCTTTTATTTACATAGACATTCTTAAAACTGACCTTGCAGGTTTTTTTGCAGCTCACAGTGTGATGAAATTGGAATTGATTTTATTGATCTGAGGTCAGTAAGTATCTAAGTTTCATTCAGCTGCAGTTAGCACTGACTGAGCTTCAGTCTCTGATTTAAAGTTTTGTGGGTTATGATCACAATATACAGTAAATCTATTGAGGAGCAGGAAGCTTCTTATAACGGAAAAGTCATTGTTACCACAACAATAATATGCAGTCTTAAATTCACCCTTGAGCGTGATGGAGTAGCAGCTCCTGTTACATTTGTGTGTAAGATATAACGCTTAGTGAGGCGTGGGTATGCAGTAACTAATACTAGCTAGATGGCAAATTTTTTGCAGCTTGCGTCACGTATATCTGCATGATGTTCCATAGCAAAAGGGGAGATTATTATCATCAATCAATACCCCTGAATGGTTGAGTATATTATTGAATTGTCATCATAATGTGCGCCGCCGCCACAATTTGGTCATGCTAAAGCAATAGCTCAAAAATGATTTAATGATCACATAGACCTCAGAAGAAGATCTGGATTGATTTCGGCAAAGGCAGACACTAAGGGGGGGGCATCATTTCTTAACCCGTTCCTGAAACTAGGGGGGAGCCATCATTTCTTAACCCGGTCGTGAAATTTAGGATACACTTTTTCCAGTTCACCACAGGGAAGACACATAAAGACAAAAAACTATTAACGCTGTCATTCACACCTACTTGCTATTCAAAGTCACAAATGTTACTAAACTGCATGTTTATGGAATGTGGGAGGTAGCTGGAGCATCTGGAAAGAACCTACGCAAACACAGGGAGAACGTGCAAACTCCACACAGAAAAAACCAGGAGAATTTGAACCCAGAACCGTCTTACTATGAGGCAACTGCGCTACCTACTTGGTCTAATCACACATTTTGCCAGAAACGCTGAGCAGAAATTACCATATGACAAGTTAAGCAAAAAATGGAGAGAAATGAGAAGCAATTTGTCATTGACACTTGCATTGTTGAATTGCAACCCAAAATTCAGACAGTAGTGGGAAAAACTTTCTAACAGTCCCTGGTTACTGTAATATAGTCTCCCAGGACATTTTTTGCTTGTTTCTTATATATTTGTGTCATATTGAAGTTTGATGAGGTGACTAATATGTTAAACTTTTGTTCTTGCTCGTATGCAAATCAGTTAATTTGTTGCTGTTATTTCAACATTTTTCTTTTCTTTTTTACTCGAACAATTGCAACAATTACTACTTTTGAAGGACACAAAATGTAGCCTGATTGTTAAAAACAGTAATCCTTGAAAACCTTGAGAGATCTTTTTTTTGTCTTTTTGTACTCACTGGGAAATCCCATGTAAATGAAGACTCACTCCGTATATCCACTATGACACTTTAAATTACTACTGTTCAAATATAAATATGCATTACAATGCATTTACAGCAAATATTCTGACTATCTTCCTGTCCTTTGCATTATTAAGAAAAAACAGGGCAAAGATAGGCCTAAGATGTTGTCACCAACAGCAAGGGTATATCCACAAAAAGATCTCAATCCCCTACGTTGTACAAGCAATGCTCCTGATTGAAGTCAGGAATTGAAAGTGAATCTATGTCCATAAAACAGTGTTTTTATAGTAAAAAGCTCCCCCTAGTGAGTAAAACATGATTGATAAGATTAAACCAGGCCTAAGATGTCGTCACAACCAGCAATGGTATATCCACAAAAAGATCTCAATCCCCTTCGTTGGACAAGCAATCCCCATGATTGAACCCCTTAAATTAAATAATTTCCACGGTATTTTAGTAGGAAAAAAAAGATCCCCATAGTAACTACAAGATGAACTATAATTTTTAAAATATGGGTAAAAAAATGACATAGCTAGATCTCCCCTAGTCGATTGAGGACAAGTCAATGGCATCAGTACCTTCATCCTCCAGGAACTGCCTACACACTGTGACGAGGCCGTGCATCGTCCAGGACGAGGAACCCATGGTCAACTTGTAGATGGACAGATCAGACCTACCAATCAGATCAGTTGGTCTGAGAGTGGGTCTGAGTTTATGATTTTATTTGTTACACAAAAATTCCGCAATGTATATAAATAAAGATTTTCAACTTGAATTGGACATTTATCGAGATCCGGACTGTGATTTAAGTGTTCCCTTAATTTTTTTTGAACAGTGTATATATAAACATAAATAGTTTATTTAGAATAAGACGGTTTTTCAGCCTTAACCTCCTAAAAGTTTGTCTGGTTTTGTCCAACTTTCCTGGATATGAATCCACTCAAGTAGATCTATCTTACATATCATATTTTAATCTAAAGGTTCATATTAAAATCACTCCCCCCAGTGATTTAAATATGAACCTTTAGATTAAAATACGATATGTAAGATAGATCTACTTAATTGGAAAGCTCCCCCTAGCTTTCTTTTCGAAAAACACTGTTTCGGACTTATATTCACATTTGATTTGAGGAGTTCAATCAAATGTGTTCCTTTTACAATGCAGGGGATTGGGGACATTTTGGGGGATATAACTTTGTTTAGATCGACAGTGGAGGCCGAGCTAATCTGTGTTTTCCTTTGAGGACAAGGAGCTGAATGTCGGTTTCATTCTTAATATCTACTTTCCATTGGGTTTTCCCTGAGATTAATGATTCTGACCTTTTTTTCCCCTTTTTTTTACATTTAAAATGTAACCATAACCTTCAGGCCTCACTACACCATTGCTTTGCTGTCAGGAACGTTTCACAAATCAATTCAGTCTGTCATTTCTCTCTCCTGCCTGCCCCTCCCCAAACAATTTGCATGCATTAACAGCCACTTACTTTTTACATCAACAATGACATACGAGGATCACACATAAGAGGCTGTCATGCAACCCCTCATCCAGGATGGAAGGCGGCTCCAGCTCCACTCCATTGAAGTAAAGGATGACTGCTAGCAAGGAAATTTCTCTCCCACTGATACCACAGACACTGGGCAGTGGTTAATTTATTAAGTTTTTTACCAGAGCAGCCCATTAGATCTCAGTTTATCACTCATGACAATCCAAGCAGGAGAAGAGAGATGAGGTGATATGAGAAATTAAAATGATAAGAAAGGCTTTAGCATAGAGCACCGAATGAAAACACAATCAAGCATTCCTGATTTGCCTGATTCGTTGTCCTGCTCGGAGCTCCTGTGTGCGATTCTACATCGAGCTCATCAGTCTCATATTTCCATGTTAAATGATTTGGTCGAGAATCAATGTTGGTTTTGATTCAGGTAAACGTTCAACTAACTAAAACAGTTAAGGATAATAGATTGTGTATGGGGAAAATATGTCCATTTTAGGGCAGTTGAAGGCAGCATACAGGCTCAAAACTCTATTCTGATGGATTATCACTTCAACTCAGTAGAATGGAATTAAGTTGAAGTTGAGTTTTTGTCCACTCATATAATATTTATTGATTTATCCACGAGTCCGGGGATATAAATATGAAAACTCCATGTCCGTCGTAGATCATTCATATTACAGCGATAACTCAAAAAACTATTTCCTGGATAATTTCCAAATGTAAACCCACATTGGACTTGGAACTGGGTTTATTTTGGGAAAAGTCGGTTGTAAAATTCCAACTTTTGGTAGAGTTTTTTTTCGGGCCATAGTTTGGCAACAGTTGGTCAAATCTGGTCTATATGTGGAGCATATGAATGTAATCGTGGAAATGTATGTATCACATTTCACTCTATTGTACTCACTAGGGGGAGCTTTTTACAAATACAAAAAAAAATTAACCGTTTGTCCTGAATTGATACATATGATATCAATTAATGCACAAGGCCATGAAGCATGTAATTGAGACCAAAAATTGGATATGATATTATCTATTTTCGTTCAGCCTATTCATATTGCCCGGACTGCAAAGTATGAAAATTAGGGTACTGATTACTAAATTACGCGAACTTAGTTTGAATTTAAGTTTCTGTACTTTAAAAGGACAAAATCTAAAAAATTTCTTCCATAACTGAAACAAATGATTATACTTGTAGATCATTTTGATATGAGTTGATAGGTTTTGGCATAATTGTGCATTCTCTTACTTTAATGGAAGTATATGACACCTAGAATGAGGAGTATGGGCACCAAAGGAACTACTTAGAACATTTACATGTATACATGCATAAGAGAACAGCTAAAGATAGTGATGAGGTAGGCAGGAGGCCAAAAATGTTTATATCTTGTCATGAGCCACTCCACCAAGGGTTCTAGAACATTTTCATACAAAGTAGTTTGGTAGAGAGAAAAATGTTTCCATTGGAAATGGCTCACAGCGGCGCGTGTGGATCATCTTGAGAAACCAGGTAAGGATGTCGGGACAGAGTCACCACTCTTGAGTTTTTCAACTGTATTAATAATATCTTTGAAATATTCTGAGATATTATGGAATCGTCAGCACAAAAAATTATTTCATGGATCATTTTCAAATGTAATACTCGCATGGACCTTTGTGCGGGGGAGAACTGGGTTGATTTTGGTAAAAGTCGGTTGTTTATTTCTGACACTAGGAGGAGTTTTAGCTCAAACTTTTGGACCAAATAATTTTTTTCAAAGGTTGCTCCGATTTAGTCCAAATTTGGTGCTTTCGATATCATGTTTGAATCAAATCTGAATCTAACAGTTTTACTTGCAACTGGTACAGTTTTTACTAAATATTCTCTGGCCATAACGTCACATGTAATTTGACGAGTTTTATTAGGTTTACTGCTTGTACAATGCAGGGGATTGGGGACTTTTTGCAGCTTTCTTCAACCCTAAAGTACCATCTAATTCAATTGTGTGTGTGTGTGTGTGTGTGTGTGTGTGTACATACGTGTATATATACAAATACGTATTTTGGACTAAAAATAAACATTTATTTTCTTCTTAGAAAATAAATGTTTTGTAGCCTACATCTCTGATTCAACAATGCAACATGCAACCCAGGAAAGGAGAGTTTACCTTAACAAGGCTGGTGAGTCAGGCACAAATCCTGTGCACCTTTAACTCATTTCTTATGAACACAAGAATGAATGTGGAAACATATTGAACTACAGAATAATCTGAACGCCCAGCTGCAGAGATTTAAGTTTTTTGCTTTGTTTTTTTATTCGGTGGCATTTTTTTATCCTTTCAATAATGATTCACAGAGGCTCACTGATCGACAGTGATACACGTTTAACATTAGACATGAGAAAAGTGATCATACATAACATTAAAACCACCTGACTCCCAGTAATCGTCAATCATTTTCTTTCGGCCGAATTCTCTGATTTGCCTCAGGTCGACAATTTCATGTGACCATAAGGAGAACACATGGCTAATACAAGTCCTTAATTCCCCCTGATATTAGGTTGCTGAATGCAGGCAATGCTGAATTAAACTACTGTTATTTAATCGTAATCATTTCTATGGGATTGTACAACACAGCCTGCGCTCTAAAGCATCATTGCACTAAGGTACAAAACAATGCTGACTGGGAAACAGGCAACACATCTGGAGATGCTATGAGACAGTCATCTAGCCATCAAAATTCATCAAAGTTGCTAGGATTCAAGTTTTTGTCTACGTTTCCTGTTTCCAACACATCAACTTCAAGGACAAAATATTGACTTGTTGACTTGCTATATCCCACGCAGTGACAGGCTCCATTGTCATGAGATAATCTCACTCTGACTTTGCCTGTCAGTTATTATAATTTTATGACTGGGTTGTGTGCTGTAGTCAGTTAAATGATAAGTTGTGTTTCTAGTTGACTGAACAGTAGAAGCTCACACTTTCTATCATATGGAAATTTAAGCCGACATTTTTTGCATTTGTATAGTTACCCTTTTTATTATTAAAACAATCAAGTTTAAGGCCTTTGTTGTGGTGGTGTACAATTAAAATAAATACACTTTGTGCAGTTCATTTGAGATTTAAATATTATCAAAAGAATGTGAATATTGAAATTCAGTTGAGTTTTCTGCCTGTTTGAATTTGTCCTCCATCAGTACAGACTTTATGAAATTACATTGCGTGGATGATGGTTTCTTGTGGTTGCAGTTCTTAAATTTCTTATTTGATGTGCCAGTTAGAAGCCTCACTAGTCCTGAATGTTATTGGAAACAGAGGGGAAATGTAAAGCACTCATTATGTTTAAATCCAGGGCAGGGAGCACGGGGAGTGAAGATGAAAAAAGGGCGAAAATTGGAGGAGAAGACTTTATAGTTTGCCTCTAACAGGAAAAAAAATGATTTGAAGAGGAGATGTAATGGAGAAAGAGAGGAAGGCAAACTTCCTCGGGGAGGAGGGAAATGATTATAGTAAATGATAGACAGCTGCAGGCCTCGGATGAGCTCAGATGATAAACGATACATAATCGGAGGCACATGAAAATCATGGCTCAAGTTGATTGACAGGTCGCCCAATTGATGGCCAATGAGCGGGGGAAAGGCGGACTACAAGTAATGACTCAGTCAGAGGGCATCATTGCAGTTGCTGATTTATTTCTCGTACATAAATCTGTGTGCTCGGTATGACAGATTGAGTGGGCTGTGTCCTGCATTAGGGATGGATAGAGATGGAACAAACAAACTCTGGAACGTTCACATGGCAGTCCAGTTCAAAGCTTTGTTTGAGATGGATTATCATGATAAAAATATTCACTGGCCTATTAATAACATTATCACTGAGGTGAACTTTTTAAAGTGTTTTAAGAAACCTTTAAAAACCTTGTTTAGTGATGAAACACCTACATATGTCATCTAATTGACTATGAGATATTGAGTTTATTCTCTTGCTGTTACAACGTTCACTTGTTCTAAGGATTAAGGACAGCACTTCAGGGCGTGTTACCGACATGTCACAAAGTGAGAAGGCAAGCATCCACCACGTACACTTTGAACCTGGAGATTAGTCTAACTTAAACTGTTAAGTGGTCATTTATTTTACTATTAAACATTACTTAAAAGGTCTATGATGTAGTCCGCGACAGCAAGGGTATATCCCTGAAAGCCCCCAGTGGCCTACGCTGTACAGAAGATGGATGGATGTTTAGTTTCTTTGTCTCTATACAATTTTGTATTCAATACTCTTTATTTTCAGATTTTATGAACATTAACAAATTATTTACCAGTCCATCAACGTCCTAACCCTCCCCTATGGTCATGAGCTCAGAGAAGTGACCCAAAGAATGCTGCGAGGATACAAGCGGCTGAAATAAGCTTCCTTCTTTGATGAGTTCAGACATCCGGAGGGAGCTCGGCCCCTTCACGTCCAAGGGAGCCCCCAGTATGAGCTGGAGAGTGTTGCTGTGGAGGGGGACATCTAGATCACCCTTCACAGCCTACTCCCACAGCGACTCAGCCACGAATACAAATTATGGATAAATATTAAATAGTGATAATTGACATTCCATCTGTTGTTTGATGTATGTGTTTATGTGCGTTAAACTTAAAATACTAACTTTATACAACGTAGACTCCATTTATATCTAGCCATGATTTTAAGAATGAACGCTATTGTATACTTAAAAATATGGCTAATGCATTCAGTTAAGATTCTATGTTAAATGGAACTTAACCTGTTCACACAGTTTAAATAAAGTGGTTTCCACATGATTCCTTGTAACTTCAACTAATTTGGGATAAGTGTGTAGATATGCGTGTAGAATTTATAAAAGCAGCAAGTACAAATGTGTATCATTTTTCTAAAATATACAATGGGCTAATAGAAAGTACATTATGTGGAAGACAAAAGAAACATGATAATAAGAGCAAAAGTTAAAAGAGTAAGTGGTATGTACATGCAGCGAGCAGCATAAGAGCAGGTTTCAAATGAAAAGGAAATGAAGCATGAAATCTTAGAATTTAAAATGCAGAGTGCCAAAGAATTTGATCATTGGATTGTGAAATGTATACATATTGCTGGTTAAGAAGGCTGATGGCATGGAGGAGGATAGTGTTAGTTAGTCCAGGAATCTGTGACTGATGGTCAGGGGGATTGATATTAAATGGAAGCACTGAGTAATTCTAACATTGACCAAGATCAAAATGATCTAAGTTTGCGATTTATCCGGTGTATAACTCAAATTGTGAGATGCACATTCAAACACACATACTTATCACACATTGTAATGTAAAAAGTGTATTATTATTTGTAATCAGCTCTGCCCTCATCCTCATTTTTACTTTGCTTTGTTCTTCACACATAAGCATTATCAGAGTTGCTATTTGCTTTGTAGGAATGGAAAAAATAAGAAGTTAGCTGGAAAAAATGAATTAATTGTATATTTGCGTCCGGATGGTGACCAATGGCGAGTCCACATCCTTGAGGAGTCAAGATCTAGATTTGTTGTTTTGTGTCTGTGTTTGCTCTGAACCATTTCTTATTATGACAATTTAATTCCAAATAATAGCCACACAGGGTGAGGGCATGATGAAACTATACAAGTTTCTGTCATTTTACTTACTGTGTTTTTGTTTTACTGCTGGCCCCTGCTACATCATAGTAGGCTATTTACAAAGTCATGGCCTACCTTGATGTTATGACAGGAAATTAACTTTGATGATGCATGAGACGGGAAATGACCTGCAGTTTCATGATAAAAATGTGTAAATGTCAACAATTTCAGGATATTTTGAGAGCACCCCTGATGGTGCCAGATGGGACCCCTGGGTGCCACAGTACCTGTCTGAGAAAGACCAAGACACTTGATATATATACTGTAACTAGAAAGAACTCAGATAGTGTAAAACTTGGCCAGGGCACAACAGTACCCAAGGTGGACATTATTGTGATCAGAATCAATTAGATCACTTCATTAACATTAAAATTAACATCAACTAATAATTACTGAACCAATCTAAATAATAATATTCTCTGTGGAGTAAAATGTAATTAGTGTTTTATTCTAGATGCAGTTCAAAATGGAGATATATCTTGCATTTATTGTATTTAACTCTAATAGTTCATATTTTACACCATAAAACTGCTTTTCAGAACATTTATTCTTATAGTAAATATTTGAATTTTTGTTCATTCTCTAAAAATAGGCCTTAAAAAAAATCAAAATCCATCAGAAAATCAGTTTCCGCTTCTGCATCTGATGGATTTCTGTTGGGTCAATGTGTGGTACCGGGCTCAACTGCACGTAAAAGGAGAAATCAAATTGGTGAATTAACGAAGAACCAAAAAGATATATCAAGATGTCACATCATGAGTTCATTGTGTAACGGCACCAATGTTCAATCATCTCTAGGATATGCCAAGATACTTTTGGGTACAATATCATGCAAAGCTGTGCCATTTGTTTCTGTAATTTTGCTATCAAACAAGCAAACAAAGGAGGAAACATAAGCTCCCTGGTTGAGATAATGAATGCACATAGCAGCCCTTCTTCTACAGATAATCAAAGAAATACACATCTTCAGTCCTCCTGTGTTCCATGCACGATACGCTACAATAGCACAGCTTTAATTCATACTAGCAACACTAACATGTGTGGAGAGTTAGGTGGTAGAAAAACGTCTGTCTCAAACTAAATAAATCATAAATTGCTTCTACATTTAGAGCAACCCTATATCCTGCCCACTCAAAGTGATTTGCAGCACAAGACAGCATTCAACATTTCAGATACATTCATGCAGTAATGGCAGAGGTTTCCATGCAAGACGTTACTAGCATTTATACCTCTAGAATGCCATTTTTGTCCGCCTGCACTCGAGGAGCCATAACCATTCACACAATCATTCACAAACCAATGTAAAAACCACTGGTAGCAAATTGTGGTTCTATACAGTTCGACATGTAGACATCAGAAGCTAGAGATTGAGCCACCCCTTTCCAATAATCGGATAGCTTTCCCTCCTGTGCCATAGTTTAATGCAGAGTTGTGTTTATCTCTGTCCTCACTGAATTGGAGCTTCACAAATACACAATTCCCTAAATTTGGATGACACATTGCTCAAATGGAGTCTTGTATTTCTCTTGCCAGTTGGATTCTGGGGTGAGCTAAGTGCTTCAACTTTAATAATTGATAGAGCTGTAAAATGGTATTGGAGACCGCTCCTGATTTCTTCTGTTGTGAGTTGCTCGTCCACACTGTGTCAGTTCTTGAAAATGAATTAAACATAAAACAATAGTAACCAGATTGAACGGTATATACAAGTTTTAAATTTTAATTTTAATCAACAAAAAAAAAAAGTTAAAGGTTTTATCCAATTCCTAAACCTCCAGTTTGAAAAAGTATTCCACCCTGGCCTTAATAGCTAGTTGTGCCAAGATTTCAGCAGCACCATCTGCACCCGAACATTTCCTCTCTAACATCATTGGAGTGGAACTTTGGCCCATTTTGAAGCCACATTGAAAGGTTAATGAGCATGAAATATATTTTTATACCGCTATAGCATTTTGGGCTCAGGTCTAAGACTTGGACAAGCCCACACAAACTTGTTCCATTTGAGCCGTTCAGAGTTGGAGTTACTAGGGATCATTGTCTTACTTGATGATCAGTCAAGCTTGAACTTCAACTCACACACTGATGAACCGACATTCAAGGGTTGATTCTACTGGAAGCTTTGCGTTGCGGTCGCCACTGCCCCGCGGTCGCCGCTCCCAATTGCTTCCATTCAAAACAATGTGTGTGATTACACCAGCCGCGGCGCATCCAAACAGTGAATTGATGGTCCACTCCGCTCCATACACGCACCCAGTCTATTTTTGATTGAAGACGCATTGATTTCAACAAACAGATCAAACAAGACAGGAACTTAAACACAAGGACGACATAGAGCATCCGTTCAGATTTCAAAATTAATTTAACCGAATGCTTTCAAAATAAATACACGAAACTCCAGATCATGTGCACATTACGTCGTGATTTACATAAGGTTACAAAGTCCGTGGTAGGGCAGAGGATCAACGAGTCAACATGGACGAGCTGAAATTTATTTAGAAAGCTGAGAAGCACGAGATCATCTATGACACCACAGATCCTTTTTACAAGGACAACAGCAGAAAGGAAAGAACATGGAGTTTGGTTATAGGTGTTTGTGGAGTGGAAGATGAGTAAATCTACTCATTACATACTGTGAAAAGTGAACTAAAGTATACTGCAAATACTCAATAAGAACCATTCAGTAGCTTTCAATCTTCAAAGCCCGTTGAAAACAACAAAGCAGCAAAAACAAAGCATGCAAGCGCGGACGCTCCGCTTCTGAGACGCTTCCAGTGCGGACAAAGACGCAGCAACACCGCGGCGCAACAACAAAATCACGGGTAGTTGATACTCCCAGTGCAATCAGGCTCCAAAATCTTCTGGAAGTGGGCAGAATTCATGTTTTCATCAATTACAGGAAGTTGTCGTAGTCCTGAAGCAGCAAAGCAATCCCACATGACACTCCCACGTCCTCACCTGATTGTAGGTATAATGCTCTGTTTGTGGAATTATTGGTAACGGATCCCCGATATCAGTCTGTAGCATAATGCCCCAAAACCTCTGCGGGAAATGAAGGTGTGTTATGGCAAAGACCTACTCTTCTTCTGCCCATTTTTATTTAGTGTCTAAAGAATAGTAGACTCTTAGACTCGTAGACTTTTTACTGTGGTGAGAGATCCATTTCTTTGTATTTTTTCTTTGGATCTTTTGTGACTTCCTCAATGTGCCTTTGCTGTGCACTTGGAGGAATTTAGGAATACTACCAAAATATTGTAATACCAAGTCTTCTCTATGTTTAGATACTGTATCTAACTGTGGATTTCTCGAGTCCCAGAACTTTAGAAATAGCCTATGTACACCACCGTACAAACACAACCTTAATTGAATAAAACCTTCAGCAGCTGTATCATCCATTATTCACCATGAACACACTCCCTAGATTGTTCCTGAGTAACTTTCAAAGGCCGAGGATTAGAGCTCAAACGAACATTATCTGCCATGCAAATTGAAAGACATCACTCATAATAACTGTTACAACTGAACATTCAAACAGACGTGGAATTAATGGATCCTCTCAGTAACATATTAAATAGGCGGTGGAGAGATCGATTATGTAGCCGGTAAGAGTCTCGCCTCTGTGAGTATTTGCCTCAACCTCTCCAAATGTTCCAGCCCGAAAGGTGAGGCTCAATTCTTATCAGATAAGAGAGTAAACTTTTCTTGGTGTTGACTCGTGCTGTTGCTTGATTCATGTGTAACGAGTAAATGAGCAGTGAAGGAAGAAAGAAAAAGAAGGACAAATAGAGATTGAATTCTTTCTCAATATGAAAATATGTTAAAGCCAACCCTCCTCTTACCTAAGACAGCAGATGGGAAGTCCACAAACGACACACTTACGCTAAATAGCTTCCATGCAGAGGCTGACTTTTATTCATCATTATTTTAAGAGAAACTCAGAAAATGAAAAAAAGACGATATCCAAAAGACAACAAATTATGACTTCATTGAGTTATTGTTGTTGTCTATTGGAAGGAAAACAATATATGGACACTTTAGAGATATGTCAGACATCTTTCTCTGCTTTTTACGGTATTTCCCGTTTTTAAAAGTCTTCCAGTGTTTGAACATGACTCTGTGTGTATATGCGTGTCTTTTCTCTCCACCTGTCTAACCGCTGCTCTAGAGTGTATGCTCTTATATTAACCATACAAATATGTCCCTACAAGCAACAAACAGCGAGGATTAATTATGCATTGTTGGGATACTGCTGGCTGCAACGTTGCCACCGGAGACAATATTTTATAACAACCATACAGATTCCATTGCATGGCCTCAGCAGAGACAAACACGAATACAAATATATGATATAGTCCTTATGTACAGAAGACATACATGGGCCTAACAGCATAGCTTAGACGTTTAATAACATGTAATTATCAGGTAGTAAGTGGGTGTGCATGCAAATGTGACAGAAATCCACTCTGAAGATTTAATTAACAATGAGTATAAAATAAAGACTTCTTTTTCTTCTTCTTCTTCATCTACTGAAGGAAGTGGTAGTATAAGAGATCACATGAAAAGATGTTGGTTGGATGTATTGGGAAAGGAGCCCACAGGTCTGGCTTAATCTCCTGATTATTGCCTATATGAAATAGCCAATGAATAATGGTATAAACATTTTTGCAATACAGTCGTATCAAATATAAATTAGAGGGCACTAGGATTTGTATTCATGAATCCTACCATGGCAACATCACATCTCCTTATACTTTAAATCCAATTGGCTTAGCATAGCAGTGATGTTTCTCATGTAGCTTCTCACGCAGGTGGGAGATGGAGATGGGTGGCACGGAGCACAGCGGGTAATTGAATGATCAGAAGGTGTGAAGATGGATATAACTGGATGGACCGGACATTCGTTCATGTATTGCTGCGGCATGCACCCCATTTACGTCCTTTCCTCAACCTAATGTGTCATTCCCTCCAGTCATATCATATCTGCATGACGTGGTGTGTGCATTACCAAGCAAAGCCCAATTGGTCCCGTCAGGACGCGCCATGATTTGACAAATATTCAGAAAATATGTTCTATACTTGCCCAAGTCGGGCTCTGAGTGTAGAGGACCACATTCTGATTGCACTATTTCCTGCTGCTACCCCGACCCTCCCCATCTTCGACCCCTGACCTGTCGGCTGACAAGCTAGAGGGGTGCCCACTCTGACCAACTTATGCTCACTTATTTGAATAGTGGTGTGATGCTGTGTCTTAATGTTTACTGTGCTATGAGCAGTAGGGCAAAGCTATTTTTGTTGTCTGTCCAATAGGAACTAATATTGGATATACATACATCATCATTCAGGCTAAATCAAAATTATTACAACTCTAACACAACCTAGGTAATAGATGACTCTTGAGCTCAGTGCAGGGCCAGTCCTCAGAATTTTTTAATGGGGTTCCCTGGGCCCAGGGTGGAGATCGCTATTAGTAGAGGTGACCACAACACCCTGAAAATATTTGTGCACAGTCTGCTGAATTTGTAATATTTATTGATAATGTATTGGTTGTGATTAACAACCAGGGAACCACACGAGTTAAAACAGCCGCTGCTAAAAGGATTTAGACTGCATGCTAAACATCATTGTTCCAGGCCAATCAGAGGCAGAGTGGACCATGGCATCACATTCATAAGGAGATAAATATTGGATCCATTTCCACACTCAGATCATCGAAAAAAAAAAAAAAAAATTCGGCTTTTCAGATGGATGGATGGGTGGTTGGATGATGAAAGGATGGATGGGCAGACAGACTGCCGCATTATATACTGCATGGATACTCGATGAATGAATGGAGGAAATCACAGACGTGGAAATTAGATGGACAGAATAATGGATTGGGTATACCTCATTTTAAGCTTCTCTTGCTGTTCCACATTGTTCCCATTCCTCTCATTGGTTTCTTTCATGGTTCCCCGCCACTCGCATTGTCCTCTTCCATGTGATTGTGACCGCCTGCATCTGTTAACCCTTGCCTCTCAGTGTATTTAATCTGTGCTCCTCATGTGCCAACACACCTTGTTGCCTAGTGTCACTCATTCCAGCAATTATGTCAAATGTTCCTTCTTGTGTTCTGAGGGTAGTGGCCTGAAGTAGTTCATAGGACCTGATTGTTTTGTTTTTTCAATATCTAGCTTTCACTACCAGTGACACATTCTTATGTCCCTCGTGTTCTTGAGTTTTGCTTTCGGGTCCAAACTGTTGTTTAAAGACTAAGCGGATGAATGAATCGATGGATGAATGAATCGATGGATGAATGCAAAGAGTAATCGTGTTTGGGCATCAGTTACTATCACATACATTGTGTGACATTAAGTCACATTGAAAACAATAGAGACACACACATTGAAGCTACATTGTGTGTGTGTGGGTTTGTGTGTGGCAAGTGATAATGCAGCTAACTAAACTTAAAGGCAGTATGAAGAGGAGTTTGAGAATGCGTCTCACCACATTAAGCAGAGTTCTGTGGTTTTTACACAAAGCACATGAATGCGAGATGACTTCCCTTTTAATAAAACAACCCACCTGCTGTGATAAGACGGCCACAGGCGTCTCTCTGATCTCACCATTTTTGGAGATACATGCTGATGTATTTATTCAAATTATTGAAAGGTTTCATTCACATGTGTCAAAACTAGATAACAAACAATTTTGAGTCAAGACTCAATTTCTTCTTTTAAATGCAAGTTGTATGTGTTTGCTTTGCCCTATTTCCCTTTATTTGGTGCAATATGAATATTGTGTGTTTAATGAACCATTAGGTTTGCAAATGCAGGGAGATTAGCAGAAATGCCCTGTGATGGTTTCTCCCCCTCATATGTGTATTCACACTGATAAGCCTGCAAGCTCCTTGCTTGTGTTTGTGCCGAATCACTACATGATTATGTAGCTCAATAGTATAAGAATTATACGCTCAATGTTTTAAGAAGTGTTCTATTTATTTTATGAGTGTGGGTCCTGGATGAGATAAATCCCCCCTTCCTAACTGGCTGCTTCACAAATGGATATAGTGAATGTTCGAAGAAGCACACATAAATGCCTTTTTTGGACCGTACACTAAAGGAAAACCTATGCTGTTGTCCCCGACAGCAAGGGTATAACAACAAAAAGTCCCCAATACACTGTGTTGTACAAGCAATCCCCCTGATTGAACTCCTTAAATTAAATGTGAAGTGATGTCTGAAACAGTGTTTTTATAAAGAAAGCTCTCCCTAGTGAGTAAAATATGAGCCATTAGAGGTTATGGCTGAAAAAAAAGCCTTTGTGCCCTCTCATGTTAGTTCTTGTACTTCTCTGTCCTGCTTCCTTGTGCTCCATGAAAACCGGCTGGTGTAAGTTGTTTTTTGGTCTTGTGTATGATTATTTGTTACTTTGTGTTTTTGATCATTACTTGCTACTTTGGATGATTTTTTTTTTACTTTATTTTTTCATCTGTTTGCCTAAGTTTTTGAGTAATATTTTTTGCCTCTAAATCCTATTATTTTGTAAATCAGACCATTTTTTTATTCATTTAGCTTGATTTTTTTATTAGCATCATTTCAGTAGTTTGCGTTTGGGTCCAGTATTTTGAGCTAAACATAACATCTATGTTCCAAATTTGGACTAAATGGGACCAACAGTTGAGGAATTATGGGAAACTGAAGCTCCCCTAGTGTCAGAAATATAAAACGGAACTTTCCGAAACTTAACCCAGCTCTTCCTCGCACTAGGGTCTATTTGCATATATAATGTGACAATAATCCATGACGTCGTTTTTGTGTTATTTCTTGAAAAGTGTTTTGTAAGAAAGCTCCCTCTAGTGAGTAAGAATTGGAATACTAGAGTAAAATATGATATTTACAAGATAGATCTCCTTGAGACGATAAGTATGCACCGAATTTGTACAA
Organism: Lophius americanus; assembly: GCA_037951165.1. Lineage (NCBI taxonomy): Eukaryota > Metazoa > Chordata > Actinopteri > Lophiiformes > Lophiidae > Lophius > Lophius americanus. The sequence goes on along the minus strand of JBBDHG010000091.1, from coordinate 2,843,219 downwards.
AATGGGACCAACGGTCCGCAAAACTAGGAATTTTTTCTTATCCTCTCCTCTGCCTATTATTTTTGGCACAACAGTGGATGCACCAATAGACTGCATTCTTTCCATTGCTGGGGATCCCATAATAAACAGCAGGGCTATGACGATATACTGACCCCCTCCCACACACACACACGCACACAGACAAGCTGAGCCTCTGAGTTGCCGGCGCAGCTACAGCACATGTATCATATTTAAATGTATTAATAAATGGCTGTGGATGTGTTTATACTGACCCTAACACACAGCCCAACACAGCCGGACTGCTTCTAATTGCTTGTTTGGTCCGACTCCTAGCTCTATGTGGTTGTTTCTGGTCACACTGTCACACAGTTGATAACTCAGCATGGCCTCTCCTTCCCTTGCATGTCACACATAATGTTGCCAAAGTCCTTGCCCCCAACAGAGGCTGTCCTATAAAACATGAACTATTAGAATAACATATGATGTATATAAGATGGATCTCTTCGATTTGAGATAACGCTCCCCCAATTTCTTTAAAAATATACATCAACCTTTACCAAAACCAGTTCTCCCGCGTACTAAGGTTTATATGGGTATAAGGATTTTGTTTTCTTTACCAATTTTAGAATATGGTTAGGTTTCTACGGAAATATTCTGAAGGTAAGTTATGCTGTCTAGCGCGAACCTGCAAAATCATAAATTCTTCCATTTCCAGCATTTACAAATAAATCAACTCTTCGACAGTATTTAGTTGTTTAGTTTAGTTGTATGCACTACTCTAGCCTATCCAAAGGAACTTGGCTATTCTTCTTCCCCACGTCCTGCCCTGTCACACCTCTCACATCTACTTCAGTCCTTACGTCCCTCTTTCATGGCCTGGGGCTGTCATTCAGATATCAGTTGTTCTCACTAGTGGGTCATATCTATCCGATATCGGTAGATCTCCACCGCTGCTAACCTAAAACCACAGCATCAAGCCAAAGTTTTGATTCGGTTTCATGTTCCTTAATTACAATTATGGGAACTCTAAGTTTATTTTGACTTAGTGCCATATACAACCTCTTGATTCCTTAAATAATTACCAGTGTGAGGTCATCCACTGCAGAAATTGGACACCCACATACTAACTTTTCCTCCCATGGAGTAGAAAGTTGCTAAATGCAGCAACCATCTGTTTGAAAAAATGACAGGGCCTTTTGACAATGTAACATGTTTTTGAAAAGTTTTATGTCTTCAGTAGTAGCCATTCGAATTGGATATCATTTCCTCAGGCTGTGTATGAATACCATTTATACAGACTGCTAGTTTTGTCTTTTAGACATGCATGGTCATGATATATATGCAAGTCTAAGACAGATGCATATTATCATAATATTGATATTGGTAAGTTCAGTCCTAACTTCCTACTGTCATGGTGCGGGGCTGTCAACGAGACATCAGCTGTTCTCACTAATGGGATCACATCTATCCAAGATCACAGTGACACACCTTCATAGGTAGTCCATCATCTTGCTGTTGTCTCTTAAAATCAGACTCTCTCTTCGTCTACTTCTTTCTCCACCTCCTGATTAGTGCCAAATGATTGATATCTCTGCTGAGACTGAAGAGATTTTAAGAGAATAAAATTAAGTAATTGAATTTTCAACCACCATCACAGGTGTCAAGATTCAAGGCTAAACAACAGTTTTTACTTCAATGACTTGTCCCTCCTGATTGAAATGTGTATTTTGTTTGTGTGCATTTTTTTTCCTTCTTTCTTTAGGGTCAGTTGCATATTCCATCTTCCGTTTACGCTTGTAAATATGCTGGAATGTGAGCGCCAGCAAAATTTGCTGTCTCTTATGTCACACGGCAATTCCCCCCCCCCCCCCCCCCGTAATTTTTCCAGATTTCCAAATAGGACAACAAAATGTTTTATTATGTCAATAGATTATATGTTATCGTATCAATACAAATAACAAAGTAAGAATGGATCATGTTACAAAGGAAGCCCTCTGGGCTTACTTCAGGCACACTAACATCAGGCCAAGGATGTAGTCGATGTTAATGTGCCTTAAGTGAGCCCAGAGGCTTTCTTTTTTCTACAGTTGTCCTATTTCAATTCTGAGGCATCTAACATTTACCTGGAGTTACTATTTCATGCTGTTAGCACCTAGTAATCCTATTTGTTGTTTGTGAAGTAATTATGAATGTTCCAAGGCAGCTTAACAGCTCTGGGAAAAATAAACTCTTGTGTATCCCCAGAATTGTCAGTACCATTACATATTTGGACTTCTTTTTGATTTTGAGCCTTACACCTGTGATAACCTGTGAACTAGCACGGCATTCTCTATATGTTTATTAATTATACATACACAGCTTTATATTGTCTTTGACCTCATTCTTTATAAACCTCTCTGCTGGTAGCAAGAAAAGTTAAAAGAAAAAATTTTAACAGTTAAGTGGGCTTGTCACCTTGAGTATTTATGTTTCCTACTGGTAACATTAAAAATCCAGAGCCAACAAAAAATTTATTGTAAAAACAAGATTTTATCTGAGTGGTCAATCTTTCATAACGTAGCTGAAAAGTAGCTTTCGCAGCAGATCTCCACTGCTGCCAACCTAAAACCACAACATCAAGCCACAGTTTTGACTGGGTTTCATGTTCCTTAATTACAATCATGGGCACTCTAAGTTTATTTTGCTTCAGTGCCACATACAACCACTTGATTCCTTAAATAATTACCAGTTTGTTGTCATCCACTGCAGAAAATAGACACCCACATACTAACGTTTTCCTCCCATTGGAGTAGAAAGTTGCTATAAGCAGAAACCACCTGTTTGAGGAAATTACAGGGCCTTTTTGACAATGTGACATGTTTTTTTTTTTAAAGATTTTGTCTTCAGAAGGAACCACTGGAATTGGAGATGAATTCCAGAGACTGTAATTTATTGTGTATGTAATCAGAAATATAAAAAAATGTACACTGATCGTTGGCTTAGATTTTAGGGATGTGCTATTAACGCTTATCTATTCCGGGTTCGTAATGGGCTGGAGCCAATACCAGCAGACATTTGGCAAAAGACGGGATACACCCCTGGCAAGCGAAATGTTCATCACAGAGCTTACTTGGTTTTAAAATATGTTTGGGGCGATCAGATCACAAGTGGACAAGTGTAAATGACCACCAAGATGCATTGTGATGCGATCACTCAAACCAGTCGCCGAGGTGTTCCGGGACGCATTTGAGGCAAATGCAGAGAAATATTTTCACTATGTCGTACTGTGTATGTGATTTAAAAAGGGCCAATTACTATTATTATTTGACCACATATCTTTTTACTGTAAACGTTATTGTGTCTGATGCGTCTCTGACAAGGACGTTACAGGATCATATGTCATCAAACGGTGACTGTTTTGGCGGAACCCTGCGACCGGTTGAAAAAGTCAGTCATTTTCTAATAAGCTTCAATTTTTACCTTGTCCGCTCTGCGGTTTTTAACACTTAGGCCGCACACAGCTGTTAGCTCTTGAAACATCATCCGTTTTACACGGCCAGGTGTAAACGGCAATGTGTCTCGCTGTCCACTCGTGATCCTATCGCCCAAAGCACATGTTAAAACCAAATCTAAAAAGGTATTAAAGACAACCATTCCCACTAACGGACAATTTAGAGTCCCAAATATAACTAGAATGCCCCTTTTTGGGCTGTGGTAGGAAGCTGGAGTATGTGAAGCAAGCCATGCAAACAAAGGGAGAACATGCAAACTCAACACAGAAAGGCCCAATGGGCAAAGGTGGATTTCAACCCAGAATATTCTTGCCAGAAGCCCACCATTCCACCACAAAAGTCTATTCATTACTGATTACTGAATGACCATGAATTGAGCCCAGATGTAATCTTTATGCAATGTCTGCACGTATTGATGTGTTACTGTTCTGTAAGATATGTATGTCTTAACCCAGATAAGAGCCAGAGGAGAGCTGAACCTGGAAGCTATCCGTTGTGAGGAAGCCTTGCTACCTAAAGTGCCACCATGCTGCCCCTTTGTATAAGATGTATTTCCTATTTTAGAGCTTCGGTCTCAATACTTCTAGTATTCATTTTTCCAAAACAGATTAATTAACCAAGCTGGATGTCGGATGTGGCCACAAATTCACACGACATCCATTAATCAGATAGTGACTGTTCAGGCGTGAGCATGAAATTGGGATCGATAAATTGTCCTTGCTGTGCACTTGGCAGTTTGATGGGATGCTCAGATTTGTAGTTAGTATTTTTTTCTATATTGAAATCCCACAGATGTTTACTCTAGTTGCCTCCCTTTAGGTTTCAAACACCAGGGCTAATCTTTCCTCATAGCACTGTGAGATCAAGGCTATCAGGCTACATTGTAAAATAATGGCCCAATGGCAAAATGTCAGAAAGCCTGCGTTGATAATAGCATAACTGCAGTAGAGGAGATTAGTGATCGCATAGGTACGCATGTGGGAAGCCATGTGGAACAGTTTTATAGCTGTAATCAAATGCAATGGGGTGTAACATCACTGCCCTTACCATAGTATAGTGTTTTGCAATTCTCATGAGGGAGTTGCCAATGGCCAATGCCTCATTTTTCCTCATTGCCTCCAGCATCTGTGTCTTATGACTGACTAGCCTGTTATTCATCCACACACATGCACACTGTACATGAAGACATCACACATACATATTGAACAGCTGGCTCGTGGCTGCAAACTCCCTGGAACCTTGCAAATGATGAATGTGAGCAGAATGTAACCATATTTAGAAAAAAAAAAAAATTGCATAGACAGGAGAAGCTGACATTTTTCCTACCTTAACTTGTATGTTTTAATGTGTTTGACTGTGATGTCAGCTTCCCTTTGAAGATGCATTACAAACTATTCAAACAAAATCAGTGTGGTTGTACATGTTTTATGAGGTGCCCAACAAAATCTGTTTGTGAAGTAATCTGTCAACCCTCCTGTAAAAATAAACCTCCATCTAACCTTGTGTTCTTTCAGAAGCACTAAAAAGAGCGGTACTTCTGCAACTTTTTGACCTACTTCAATCAAATGTTTATTTTTCAACCTGCATCATTCTACAGATTACTTAAATTCTACTTCATTGCATCTCTTAATTGGATCTCAGCGCGTCATTTGATCGAATAGATCCGGAAATAGTCCTAAAACGGCATGAAATCAAATTTGGTAACTCTCGTCTGACTCATACATGGGTTAAGTGCAACATATATTGAAGAACGGAGTGTTTACTCTAATACCACAAAAGTTTGTACGTGCTGTTAGTTGAACAAAGAGTACCTCAAGGCTCTGTTATTGGTCCTTTCGGCCTTCTCTCTCTACATTTTACATCTTGGCCAAATCAGTAATGGATTACAATTTGTGTGGGTGTCAAGGTTCCGGGTATAAATCCACCTCTGCCCAGCCTTTCTATGTGGGGTTGGCCTGTTCTCCCCGCGTTTGTATAGAACATACAATGTAGGTGAATTGCTGAATCTAAATGGTATGTAGCTGTAAATGTGTGTGAGAATGGTTGTATGTCTCTGTGTGTTAGCCCTGTGATGAAATAGTGACTGGTCCACTGTGTAACTGGCATCTTGCTCAGTTTCAGCTGGAAAAGGCTCCTGCCAACCTCACAGCCTTGAAGTGATTACAGAAAATGTATTAATAAATACACCTTTTTTTTGCTGACGATACTCGTTTTTTTAATGTGAAGGCTGCCAATCGTTTAAATTTAGAATCCAGCTTGTGTGCAGTGACAAACTAAATATCACATAATATCACCTGCATTTTGACTTTGCTAAAAATCATCTCAGCTGTTAACGAAATTACATTTGGACTTCAGATTTTGCTTATTTTCGTTTTTCGCTTGTGTTCCGTGCCTGAGAAAAGATTCTGTATCTTTATACTTTACACCAGCCATAATCATACACAGTCAAGCCCCCTGGTTTTGGACTGGGAAAAGGGCACTGTACTATAAACTCTTTATAAACTGTGACATAACATTTACATTATCAACATTGACAATTGAAGTGAATAACATTTGATTTTCCTGTTGATTTTCACCTATCTGTGCTTGAGTGAAATAAGGCATAAGTTTAAGTTTTATCCTTGAAGTTGTGTGCTGGTAGTAGAAAAAGAAAGTTTAAAGGTCTGATCGAAGAGCCAAATTGTGGTGGTTAGCCGACTAAGTCGAAGCATCACCAGTTATGACGGTCTTAATGCATGCTACAGCTCTGCTGTTGGTGGACTAAGGACAACTGGTATACCGGACTAGGAGTCATAGATGCCCAAGGCTGATGCATATGGGTAGTGAAGGCTAGCACATGTTGTTGTAATCCACGGAACATCTACTGTGGCCAATTGCTGAAAAAGTCCATGCCTATTCTGACTGAAAAGGTGTTAGAACACACACTATAGCCACAGACCGATTAAAGTGCATGCTGACTCTGTATATCGCGGTGCGTTAGCATTACGATTGGACCACAGAGCAATGGAAGATGGTGGCTTAGTGTGATGAATCATGTGTTCAATCTTTTACATCGGGTTTACAGCTAGGTGCTTGTGTCGCTTACTTATGAAAAAAGATTACATCAGGGTACACTATAGAAAGATACAACCCCAGGGAGGCAGCACGATGCTTTAGGCGATGCTTTTCTGAGAATTCTTATGTCCTGATTTTGTCTTAATGTTAGTTTCATGTGTACCCCCTACCTAAACATTGCTGCATACCAAGTACTCCTCTTCGTGTAAATGTTATTCCCTAATGATAGTGGCCACGTTCATAAGGATAATGTATCCTGCCACACTGCAAAACTGGTTCAGGAATAGTTTCAGGAAAATAACACCAAGGTCAAAGTGTTCACTTGGCCTACAAATACCTGACATTTCAATCCATTCGAGTAGCTGTGGGATGCACTGGACAAACAAATCCATGGAGGCCCCACCTCGTATGTTTGGTTAGTTAGAAATACCTTAATAAATTATTTAAAATAGTCAGTAATGTTCTTGTGTAATGTAGTAATGATAATTAGAATATGAATATTTTTAGAATAATTACTAACTAGACCTATGCTATTATCCCCAGAGCAAGGGTATTGGATAAGCCACGAAAGTTCCCATTCCCTTTTGTTGTAAAAGTAATCCCCCTGATTGAACCCCACAAATTAAATGTGAAGTTATTTTGAAAATTTTTAATTTGAAAATGACCTATGAAATGGATTTTGAGTTATCGCATTAACACGAAGGATCTACGGCAGAATGCGGAGACGGGGGCGATGACGATTCCAAAATATCCCCTTTTCACGGATATAGTAACAATGGCAGCCGTGTAGATTCATTTTAAATATCATTGTCAAAAAAATCGAGTATTTTAATACAGCATACTGTTGTACAAATAGCGCCTCTTTATATGAAACATATTCCGTACGTTTACTGGTTCTGTTTTTGTTAACAACCAAGACATGTGTTTTTGTGTTTAGCATTTGTCGCTGTATTCTCCATAGGAGAGATTACAGCATGCTGATCTAGGGATCCAGAAAGCACGGATCACATTAGAATGCTCATTTATTAGGTCTATTAGTCATTGTCATGAATATGCGATCTGGACAGCACAAAATCTGTACTTGTTGATTCCGGTAGATGCAGCTGTAGGGGTATCAGATTTCCCCAGAGTGTCTGCGAGGTGCATGTGAGCTGAGAAAAGAGTGAGCGTCTGGTGGCTGAGGCACAGACAGAGGCAGCCTGCTGACCTTTGAGCCAGTTGCTGATTCTGCGGGTGGTGGCATGAGAGTAAATAATGGTGACATGCCTGTCACCTAAGGGTACAACTGCTCGGAAGTTTGGGGGTGGGAAGCTGACATAAATTTACCAGGGGCCAGATTGGGTGGTCTGCTGCCTCAACTGAAGGGCTTTTCCATTTAGCTCTGGAGAAAGATAAGTAGATAAATGCATGCACTTAATAAAAAATATATACTCTAGATATAAAACAGAGTAACTGCTTGGAATTGAATGGGGCCAAAAGATTGCTCACGAAGAAATAAAAAATAAATATATATATATATATATGATTGGCATTAGACATAATAAAATGAGTTGCTGCTTCTTTCATTGAATTGTGGGTGTTTTGTTCAAATATAAAGCATCTTTGGTCTTTGGTCAATTGGCAACTAATTTGCTTTTCCGGCAGATTATTACACACACACACAAACACACACATACCTACACAGACACACACACATCATTTTGACCAGGGTATATCCTGGCTAATAGGCGACAACCAAATAATTATATTCTGCAAAGTCGGGGACATAATGGAATCGGCATCCAGAGTGACACTGCGAGGAGATTTATTTACTATATATCATGTTTGAATCTAATAATTTTATATTAATATTTATTTACATATATTCATTCACTAGGGGGAGATTTTCATGAAAAACATTGTTGTTCTGATATAACTTCCTAGCCGTTGGTCTGATTTAAACCAAATTTGGTGCAAATGAATCTCCTCGTTTCATTTTAATTAATCAGTTTAACCTTGATTAATCACAAACAGTTATACACAGTATATCATGATGAAATTATTTCTCTGCTTTTAACCCATCCCTAATGGAGCAGTGGGAAGTCCCGCTGAAACGCTCAAGGAGCATATGGGGTTCAGGCTCTTGATGTGAACCCAAAATGTTAATCTGTGCTTATTTTACTCAAGTAGTGGAATTGAACATAAATTAAGTCTGTTGAACATAAATTCGATAGAGAAGTGTTTTGGAACGATGATGGCTTAAGAGCTGTTAAATCTGACCAAGGTGGACAGAAGGACGCATGGATGAAGGGAAGCTGATATGGGAATAACAGATAATTATCATTCAACCCAGTTTTGCTGCCCCTTCAAACTGATTGTTTTGCTTATCCTGTCTGGTTGGTTGATAATATTCTCATAAAATCTGTTTCCAGCAGCAGCTGATAAACTGACTCTACTTTATCTGAGCTGTCAAGTAAGCAGCAAATCAAACTGACAACAAGCTGGTGAAGAAATTTGAATGTCTGAGCAATCAGTCCTAGGTAGAATTGTGCAAATGAAAGTAAAAATATCATCTTTATTAGTATTATTGTTGTGTTATGTGCCTTATTCAATAGACATGGAATAAATGACAACAGCATCATATCCAACTGAGGAAAGTATTGGTTAACATATTATGACCAGCTTAAATGATTAAAGTGAGCATAAAGGAAGGACATGAAAGTTATATCATTCCTTACCCGTTAGAGATAAATGCCTCAATCTAACTCACAAAGTCAATTCAGTTCATTTATCTCATTCCACTACTGGAATGGTCCCTGCACCAACACGCTACTTAACAACTTCACTGATCAATAGAAAATAAAAGCCTGACAAGATTTATGGTGGAAAGAGCATCTTAAGAATAAATGAGTCAGAGTAAAGAAAGGAAGTGTGTTCCTTTGGTCTCAGAATGGATTCAATACATGGGAAACATACGATGATGGTGACAATATAATTGTATTGTGGCAATTTCCTCCAGCAAGACAAAGAGCACAACCTTTCTTGTCTCAGTGGAAAAACAAAGTTTAATTTCAGATTTTTATCTGAGATATGGTTGAACTGGAGCCTCAAATTGCTGGATTCTTCTGTAAATAAAGCCCAGACACTATTTAGCGGATCGATCCACACCATTAAATCCAGTTTTAGATGTAAATAGTTTGTTTATGAAGTAGAATACTTCATTAAAATATATAAAAATGTAGGGGCCAGTGCACTAATACAACAGATGCCCGCATTTTTGAACGCTTTGCTTATTTTTTCATAAAAGGGACCATCTATCAGATAAATACAGAACAACTGAAACGTCATTTCAGGGAATTTTGATATTATTTGATTATAAATTATAATTAAAGAATGCTTTCAAATGGCTCGAATTGTCTAAAATGTGTGTTGCAGACATAATAATAGTTAAAATATTTATTAATTCAATCCCAATTTTGATGCTATAAATTAACTGCATTTATCAGTAATAGCCAATAAAAGAATAAACATTGTGTTATTTCCTCTATATTGGGATTTTCACCATCTTGTGATGAAACCATTATCAATCTTACCTTATGTGTATGATTCAGAGCTACTGTTTGAGTTGGTTTAGTATTTTTTTACTCACTGGTTATGAGCTTCAGTGTTTCTGTCTTTAATACATGAAAGGTATTTTGATTTTCCTAGCTCTTCAAGTTCACATTAAAAGTGATGGTAGGGCATACAAGGGATGGCTTTTTATTGTGAAGCAGTCACAGTTGTCCAACTTGTTGTCCATCTCCTTCTTAATTAATCATAGTCAACTTCTGACTTGGTAAGCCCCTACATTGAAACTGGGAAGAAAATGATTGAATCAACTTAAAGGATAACAAGGACTGGTTTAACTAGGTTTTTGGTCTGGTGCTCCAGCAGACCTGTTTAAATGCTCTCAAATAAATTGAGTTTGGCTACAAAATAAGACGATGCTACATTTCCTCTCTAGATTTCTTACAAAATATTCTGCATGATTGTGTTTGATGTGGTATTGAATCCCACTTTACCAAAGGAGATATCCAGATCTGTTTGCAGGGTTGGGAGAACTGCTGCCTATGTGGAAAAAGTGGAGAAAAAAAGATGTTTGATGCAGAAGTTAAAATAAAGCAAATCTTGGGGTGTAGATTTGAAAAGAAGAGAGCTTATGAGTCGTCTGTCTGCTCCAAATTTGAATAAATCCATTGCAGTAGTTGTCATTAAAATAGTCTCTAAAGAATGCTGTGTTTAGCATTTAAATGTGTTGTTTTAAAAGAAGGAGGAAGACGTAATATTATTTGTTGGTGGATAAAGCATCGCAGAGGTATTGCCCCTCCTTCCACCCATTTGCTAATAAATGTATATGTAATTTATTGTGTCTGCCTTTATGGTGCCTTCATGACCTTTAACATCACACGATGATGCCTGAGCCCTGGCCAGTGGAAAGACATAAATAAGGTCAGATTTTAAAAGGCTGAAGATTCACACAATAACCCAGGGAAATTTCAGCGTGGAAGTAAATAAATGATGATGATTATATATATCCCAGCTCACCCCCACAGAAATACATCTGTCCGATCCTATAGACGTGTTTGAAGGCAGAATGACAAAAGCTTTCCAGTGCATTTGAGTTCAATTTAATTACTGCCCACAGGGGTTGCCTGTTTGATATTAAAGCAGGGTGTTCCACAGTTTTGGGGCATAATTCATAAAAGAAGCTGAAATAGTTATATGATTCTTGATCAATATTTAATTTGCACCGTGATGCTTTCATACTACTCACCAAAAGGCACAGATTCACATGTGGCAACCTTTATTTCAGGAATATTGTTTGCTACTAATGACCCAGTTGGTGAAATGATAAGCATTCTGTTAATTCTGATAATTACATAATGCATCAATCCAACAATTCAGCGCTCCAGCACAGAGAATATGAACCGCATTTCCCGGGTTTGGAGACAGCTACTTGTCTCCCTCTTTGCGGTCTAGATATCCTCAGTTTGTCTTTTCTCCCACGGGAGGTGGAACGTAACTCCGCTCGATCAAAAGAATTTGAATGAATCTCTCCGCAGTCTACGCGCCTTTAACTCCAGGGATAGTCAGAGCCTGATTGGATTTTCCACTTTCAGGAACTGTCCTCTGTAATGTTAGCGACACCCCGCTAAAGCAGCTTTGTCATAGAGTGCTATCTGGTTCCTTCAATATTGTCCTATTGGCATTTCCCTGTCGGTGAAGAACAGGGGCCACACCAAGAAAATGAGACAAGTTCGGGAATATTCCCCCTTGTTATTTCCAGACAGCGAGAAAGGCTGGGGAAAAAAAGTGTTTTGTTACCCTGACAGAAATAGGAAGCGGCCTTTCTCTGCAGGGAATCGGCTATAACTGATACTGCTGGTGTTACAGAGAGGCATATCAAATTGATAGAACTACAGGTACAACAGTACTTCATCAATTATGCTCAGAGAGCAAACATGATTCTCATGAGAATGGCCTTGTCAGCGCACTAAGCTGGTGTGTTTGTGCGTTCTGTATCATCATATGAAAGCATATCGCATGCATTTCTTTTTGGTAGAAAAATGAATCTCCAAAGGATATACTGAACAGAGACATACTGCCTTTTAATATAGATGGTATAAAAATAGTCCCAATTTTCCCTCTTGCTTTTTCTTCACCTCAAATATGCTGCAAGCTTAAAAAAGGAGATGAAAGCCTTTCCTGGAGATTAGTCATAGCGGTATGTCAATTGTACTTAACTTATCATTTTCTTCCTCTCTCTTGGAATATTCCCCAATCATAATGCACTGTTTGACTGTGTAATCCCTTATGAAAATATTGAATATTTAATGTAGCGCCAAATCAGAATCTTGTGCTGCTATTCTCTCTTTTATTGTTCGTTTTTTTCTCTCAGGAATTTTATGTGGTTTTTATGAGGAAGTGCTAATAATTTCAAATTTTTTGAGAGAGCACAACCAACGTAAAACCAGGAAAGTCAAAACTAAGAACATTTAACACCCACCAAAAACATGTATGCTGCATATTTAAAAGTTCAAGAACAAAGAACAAATGAACCTTGAACATGTGCAGGACATAGAGAACTATAGATATGGTATTTCTCACAGTACCAGAGTATGGCAATCTCTGGGTTTAATAAAGTATTTTGAACTGAACTGAAATATATCAAATCTATAATACCTATAATATATATTTGTAATACTACTAATGCTTCTAGATAATATTCACATGGCATACACAAAATCTGAGTGTTGGACACTTCCCATCCTACAGTGTCATCATCATGGATGTGTGGCGGAAAGGGAAGGGCTCAAGAAAACTCCTCAAGCTTATAAAAAATGGCAATCTATCGAAGCAAATGAATGTAAGTGTTATTCTGCACATCGTTGGATTAATTGGTGCTCCTCATATATAATACGAGCCATACTTATTTGAGGCAGGTGTTCCACTTGATAGGGGGAAACTGTTTTTGAAAGATAAAATATCCAGCTACAAAAGTGGTGAGAGGAATGTAAGCCTATATGGGTTGTTAGTGGACAAATGGAGTGTTGCTGAACATGAAAGAGTTTTTCATATGAAAATAAATGGATTGATGTTTCAACTGCAGGTTTTTCTCCGACTTTGATTTACCATAACATATAATCAGCATGTCAATTGACTTGGTTCTGGTGGATAACTATAGTGCAATAAATAAAGGTAATTACCATCTTGCAGAAATTAAGTTCATTAAACTATTTATTTTTAGTTTTGTGAATATGCTGGAAAATTAAAATTAATTAGAGGTCAGGTCCCATTTAATATTACTTTTTAAAGGGACCTGACGTTCAAGGTCAAATATTCATTCATTAATTTTCTTTCGCCGCCTATCCTGCTCGGGTTCTCAGAGAGGCTGGGGCTTCTCTCAGGCCGTGAGGTGTGGTACACTCTGAACATGCCACCAGTTCACAGGACCACACACAAACAAACAAACAACCATTGATGCTGGCATTTCTAACCTCCACCTTTGCCTACTGTCTTTTGGTCAGTGCCGCTGTCTCTAAACCACCTCTGAACAGTTAACCCCAAGGACTTAAACTCCTGCACCTTCCTTGCCTATATTCCTTGCATCCTCACTGCTCTGTTCATGCCTCTCTTTCATTCAAACATATATTTTGTCTTGCAGTGACTTCCAATCCTCTTCTCTCCAGCGCGTACATCCACCTCTCTAGGTTTTCTCCAGCTGCTCTCACCACAGATCACAATGTCATCCGCAAACATCCACAGTGTCCACAGAGTCCAACAAATATATTTATTGTTTGTACATTCCAAGTACAATGCTCGAGACGTTAATCAAATTTCATATTTATTTATTTTTATATTTTTTAAATATAAAGAACATATAATGTTTTTCACTAGAATCATGGTTCAAGTAATATCTTGCCCTCCTCAGTATGGGACATGTGAGGACATTTTAATATTTTATTTTATTTACTTATTTGATTAATAAATAAAATACTGTTATTAAAGAAATTTGGGACAGATTTGGGAACTTTGGGAGGATTTATGTCCTCCACATAGAAAATGAGAGACTGAATCGGGCATCTCTGTCTTCCCTTATACATGCGGACCATAGGACACTGGACACTGGATGTTGAAATTAATGTTTGAGGATCTAATGTTTGAGGATCTAACATATAGATCCTCATTGGTTCTTTTTTGTGTTTTTTTTTTTTGGTGTAACATCATTTTGAATGTCGTTCTTTCCTTTGTATTGTAAGTCCAATTTATGTTACAATAAAACAAAGAAAAAAACATATTTAAAACAAATATCTATATACAGTATATTACAAAAATATATAAAGAAGAAATTGACATTTACTCCCATATACTCCACATCTATCAATGATGATATCTAGTGCAATTCCAATTTATTCCTGGCATTTCTCTTCATTGGTTTCTTGGCATCACAAAGCCTGGTCTCAGAGAGTTCCATCAGGACCAGACTCTGGGCTCTGAGCAAGAGAAGTGAGAGAAATACCTGACTCAATTCAAACTGGATTACTAGATAAAGACAGTCATATCACCCTGAGAGAAAACCATTGAAAATTAAACCGCAAAGGTCAGGGTGAGGGATGGTTTACAGGAACTTTCTATTCGTTTTGATTGAAGCTTCTATTTTGAAAAAACCTTTCATAAAGATGCTGGAGATAATAATAATAATAATAATACAGGAAAAATATTTCACAAGGTTGCTTGAGATGATAATACAGGTGAAAGATTGCACCTATTGCATGATCACCCATATTTCAAGGGTTTTACTAATTTCTCTTACTCTTTGAGTTGATTAAAAATGCTGCTCTTTGACTGTGGGAAACCGCCCCTGTACAGAACAGCCTGTTCCCAGGTGCAGTCATATCAAGGCTCGCACAGGACGGCAATGTTTGAACACCCTAATCCTCAGCCCTCATTCTTTCCAAACTTCAATAGCCGCCGCTGTTGTCATTTCCCCCGCAACGACTGCCTCTGCAGTGTTTTGCACACAAACCCAAAGACTGCCTGGGATGCAGGAGACATTCGTTAGACCTTCAAAGGGGAGCCGAAACTGCTTGATGATAAAACACTGTTTTGACCCATCTCTTTGAAGAGTGTTACAGTATGTGAAGAGAACCAAAAACCTTAGCAAACATGACCTGTGCAAACTTCATCAACACACACCAAGACATCAGTCCAAAGCGGAAAGGGCATGGATCTTTCCCCATCAGTATAACAGAGTCCGTTGACCTTTCTAAATGAGTGAAAGATACACTTAGGTAAACAGTGGTTTGTTTCCAGCATCATGGCAAGCTGTATCGATCCCTGTTCTCAGCAAAGGTCATGCACTAGTTATTAGAAAAGCCGGAAACATAGACTGTGAACTTTTCTGTTCTTTCAGCGCAAAGGCAAACCATGGTATTTAATTGTATTAGCTTATTTAAGCATTTGAAGATTTTCGATAAATATATTTATTCAGTGTATTGTACTTAAGCTTTGGCCCGATATCTATGCTGAATCAGCAGAAGGGTTGTTTGGAGCAGGTCATTTACTTAAAAGAGGCAGTCCAATGTCTGTGAAATAACTGAGGTCTGAGGGAGGGCAGCCAGCATTCTCATAGTGGTGCGTTTAATGACTGTACGTGCTTTCTAGTCTCGTGAGGTCATCAAGTGATCTGGCAGTAGTTTTTCATTGAGCATAGCCTATTTTTGTTCCTCCCTTTTGGAACTGGAGCTGAAAGCCTTGAGACAAAACACGGCTTGGAAATTGCTCATCATAGGGATTCCGTTTAAATCGATTCTCTCTGCAGGGGGAACCACTTGGGTGCTGTTCTATCATGGTGTATGGGTGAACCATCACAAATGAATGTGTAGTATTGTGACCCTGACAGCTTAAGGCTCGAAACACCTTTGAGACTTATTAAATTAGGATCCATTTGATATGAATCCAGTGTGAATTAAACCCTTAATGCCAGTTTGTTGATCTCTGGTCCCTGCTTCCAATTATTTATTTATTTCGCTTTAGCTGCCAAGATGACAGCAAGCACACCAAACTGGACTCAAAACTTGAAGAAAATTGTTCAAAAATTGTAGTCATACATCAGTCATACACAAGCATACAATATGAAATGAACTCTGGTTTCGAATGTGAACAGCTGTCCCTGTCAACCGAAATTTAACCCTCTGGTGTTGGAGGTCACGCCGTTCTGAACCTTAACCCCATCTTCATATACCATATAATGATGTTTAATATGGCAATGTTTGCATCTTAGACGTGACAATTATTTATTTATTTTAACATAAAATGACTTTATATTTATGTGATTAGAGCCAGAAGGCATTTTTTCAATTCAAAAAGCCATATACAAGCATGTCCACCACCCAAACCTCTATTATGATAATCTGTCAGCTGACTGCCTCTACAGGCAAATCAGCTTTCATTATTACAGTGCACTACATCTAAAAGGTAGCCCTCTCAGGTATTTCCGCTGAATTTAGATGAATACAGAGGCAATAACTGCCCAACTGCATGGACTGAGTTTCCTGGTCCGGACCTTAAGTAGGCCATTCCAAATCTTAAATTTTGTTTATTCTGAGCCCCTAAGAGCTGTACTTATTCTTCTGCTTGGCATCATTGTCTTGCTGTGCTTGAGTTTCTTCTCACAGACCAATGATCTGGCATTTTCCGTCTTTGAATTTTCTTGAAGAGAGCAGAATTCATATTTACCTACAGTTGCTGCTCCCTGTCTTGGCAGCATAGCATCCTCAGAACAACACCATAAGTATTTTAATGAAATCTTATATGCTGTACTGACTCTGTCTACCAAACTGTTTTCCTATACAGCAATGCAGTCCATTGAATATTCTTCCTGAAGCATCAACAGTCATCAAGCTGTATTATGGCACATTTCAGGCAATCCTTTGTGTTCTTTTGAGTTAGCTGTGGTCTTTGCCTAACCGCTCTCACATGGATTCAATTTTTGCATAATAGAGGCGCCCTGGTATGATCACTGACCTTTGTTGTGAGAGATGCCTGCATTTCCTTGTATTATATCTTTGAATCATTGGTGATTCCTCAATTATCCTTTTGCCGTACTATTGAAGGAAATCTTGTCGATTTGTAGATAACGTGTACCACTGTGGATCAGTGGGGTCCCCGAGACATGACAGTAGCTTTCTATTACTTCCCAGAATCATGTTTTTCAATCACCTTCTTCCTCATCACTTCGGGAATTATTTTGATGGTCTATGGGAGTTTACAATTTTAAAATGATCCACGGAAGAGTTTTTTGAGTCATCATGTTAACAGGAAGGGTTGTGTGTCCCTGTGTAAGCTCTGTGATAAGCTGGCGACTCATCCTGGGTGTAACCTGCCTCTCGCTAAATGTCAGGGACGGGCTCCAGCCCCTGCAACACAGAACAGGCTAATCGGTTACGAATAATGAATGTATAAATAAATAAAAATTTGCATTTCCTCAGGTTGCTTTTGTTGTCTATGAGATAATGTTTAAAGATCCAACCAAATTTACCGTCAAATACAAACATAAATACAAGTGATCACTTGGTGCATAATATAGGAAGAAAAAGTATTTGCCCCCCTCAGGGTTTCATCTATTTATGTTTGTATTTGACGGTAAATTTGGTTGGATCTTTAAACATTATCTCATAGACAACAAAAGCAACCTGAGGAAATGCAAATTTTTATTTAATCAATAATGTGTGACGTCAAAGTGAATGGGGGGATAACCGATTATATTCAACGGAAGGGCAGAATGTGAATGAAGATGTCAGCTAGACGTCCATTTGTCATTCACATACAAAACCTTTATTACCTTGTGCGACCCATTTCACAATCTGAAGCCTAATAGTGCAGTTAGGATTTAGCCCTGAGCTTATTTAAGCACTTTTTGCACTTACTACCATAACTTGTTGTCACACACAAAGTAGTCTGCTAGTCTTCCCAACAGGTCATCATACTTTCAGCAGAAGCTTAGACCACGAACACTCCAACAAAATGAAAAGGGAGTCAGATACTCTTCCGGGTCTTTTTATTTGTGTGAATTGTTTATACATGAATTATTGATTTAGAACATTGACCCTGAGCTCTGCTTTGATTGTGCTTGTCTCTTGATCATATCCCCATGCTGTTCTCAGTGCCAATAAGAAGAAATGTATCCCATCAAACATTTATGAATGACACTCTCTCTGCCTGCAGCTTCACCTATTTGCATCTCTGTTCTGATACGGATTTCCAGCTCTGGGTCATGAAGGGGGAAATCTCAAAACTCTGATGCATGCCAATTAAAGTTTGTATCTTTGAGCGAGTTCCTTTAAATAAAGTGTTACACAAGCATGCCACAAAGGCACACACACACAGAGGAATGAATTGCCTTATTAAAACGACAACGCTGTCGAGGCCACCAGTGCAGGGCTCTCTGAACATGTCCTGAGGGCTGATGATTTGCCACTGAAAGCACTATGTTATTTTCCTGCTGCGAGTCAGGGAGAAGAGACAGAGCTTATGTCCATCTCGCAATGTCACTTTCTTGCACATAATGCACTATGAGAATGCATCTTTCATGTACAACGAATGCTAGTAACTCAGGGAGCCTCATGCACCCAGAGGCAAGTATGGAGTAACAACAATTCTCCCTGCATGGAATCTCCCTGTTCTTCACTGACTGAAATGACATCACGATGCAGTTCTATTAACATTGTGCATCAATCCATCCTCAAAGAGAGCTTGAATGGCAGGAAAGACATAATTTAAGAAGACGCATCCTTACAGATACAGGATGCGTGTCTCAATTGTGATTGTAAATTAATTAAAAATTCATAATTATATCTCTGAAAAGTCAAGCTTTTTATGGAATCCATATCGCCGCTGCAGATCCTTTGGGTTAACGTGATAACCCAAAACTATTTCATGTAGAATTTTAAGGTTTATTTGGAAATTAGGTGTGAGGAAGAACTGGATTGATTTTGGGAAAGGTTGGACTATATTACGATACCGGGGGGGGGGGGGGCTTTATCTCCAAAAGTTTTCAGGCCATCATATCTAAACCTTTGTATCAATTAAATGTATTATTATTATTATTATTAATGTAGTCCAAATATGGAACATTTGAACCGACTCGAGAGATTTTTCTTTTACACATCATGATTTACTCTAATAACTTGATTAACTAGAGGGACATTTTTTTACGAAAAGCACAGTGTTTTAGACTTTTTTCACATTTTATTTGAGGAGTGCAAAGAAGGGGGTGCTTGTAAAACGCAGGGGATTGGGGGCTTATAGGGGATTGATCCTTGTTGCCAGGGACAACAACGTATGCCTAGATTAACTTTCAATGCGTCATAAAAAGGTTATATTATACTTAAATTATTGAACATACATTATAGAGAAGTTGAAATGACTGTGCAAATACAATCATTATTGTATTTCTGGAACTGCTATATGCAATACTGATAACAGGGTAACATAAATAACTATGTTATACTTAATAATTTTTCAAATTTTGGATTGTATTTAACGCAAATGTTTACCAAAAGTATCTGCAAATATCAACTTTAATTGGGAAATTTTATTGGTTAGCTGCATTCCATTAGCTCTATGAGATGGATAAGATCTCATAGATCTCATATTTAACTAAAAGAGGGAGGTTTATGCTAAAAGTGCTGATCATGTAATACACTGAATGGATCAGCATTGTACTCGATGGTGTAGATCTAGTTAGTTGGGATCGGTTCTTGGTCTAATCTAGAGATATTATACATTACACTACATTATAACTTTGCCTATGTTGTTGTCCCCGACAACAAGGCTATGTCCCCAAATTTTCCCCAATCCCTTGCATTATGCAATCAATCCCACTGATTGAATTCCTCAAATTAAATGAGATGATATGGCTGCAGTGTTTTTTTGTTTTTTTTAAATGTTTTAAAAAGGTCCTCCTTTTGTGTAAAATATGAACAAAAGTCGGAACGAAAGTCCGACTTTCAGAAATATATGTATATGTATATATATATATATATATATATATATATATATATATATATATATATATATATATATATATATATATATATATATATATATATATATATATATATATGTTTTCTCTTTCACTATTTTTCTTTCTACCTCTTACAGTATCAAATAGCTTAAAATGATTTTAAGAACCATGCATGACGGATCATCATCCCAAAATTATAGAAATGTTTTCACATACCTTCCTCATTTGTCAAACATACTATCAGGAGGATGTACCAATACAAAGTAAAGCTTTTCTTAACATAACCTGTAACCTGTAAAATATTGTAGTGACATCTTCTATCTTGGTCTTGATGTAGGTAGTCAGACATGCTGGATTTCAAACACATGTCATTGTGTTATTGTATTATTAAAAAAAAACAGGGTGTTATATTCCTTGTATTGGTGCGATCGTCTTTTTGTTTGATCCTCCAATCAAACCAAGGCGGTTGCTGAACTGTGATTGGAGGGTGTCTGCTCGGGGGCGGGGTTCAGTGAAAGGTTAATTTAGCATGAAAGGTATCAACGGTTTTAAGTTACTCCTGACAAAGAGCTTTCGATTCACAGATTTCAGCAATGTGACACCTGCAATAACCCCAGTTTAATTTGTACATGCTATGAAAGAGGATACGGTCTGAACATCGTAGGTCTGTTTTTGGTTAGAGCCGGTCTGTTTGCTGCAGATGTGATCACACAAAATATTATGTGCAGGCAAGGACCAAGCACCCATTTTCTTATGACAGTGCCAAGGTACGGACTTCAGCACTTAGTCATACAGATGTTCTCTATTTATTTCCCGTTTTTGTGTACCAAAAAAAGAAAACAAGACAACTCGTAGGTTTTACTCATTCCCATGAGTAATTTGACATCCCCGAGATCTGAGGAACAGGAAACCTTTCATGGACCTGCGGGCTTTCCCACAGATGCATTAATGTGAGAAAAGATATGGCTCTTATTAGATAAGCAAATGTGTCGCTAATAGCATAATAAATGACTACCAGGGCAAAGTAATTGGCTTGATTTGTACAAATAATGCTATTGATAAGCAAGTCTGTTACTTATGGAGACTATAATGAATACACTGAAGATTTGTTTATATGCAATTTTATTTTTTGTGCGCGGCAGTGTGTTGAAGCGGAAAATGTAGGCTGGGTAAGAGTGAAAGGCAGCATCATCCTCAGGGGTTCAAAGAAGCTCACAATCCTCCATATCTCTGTCTTAAAGCCCCGAGCTGTAAATGAACATCCAGCATAGGGTGTCTGTTGTTTTGAGAGGCTGGGTAACATGAGAAACTATTCTTGTAAAGAGGAATATTTCTGACTTGGGCATCTGTGTCTGGCTGATATATACAAATTCACAACTTTTATGGCGGCAAGAAATTATCTCTGCTCCCAGGGTTGGAGATGAGTGATGTTTGTTAAAGAAGATGGAAGTTTCTCTTCAAACACCAGCCTCCATTACAAGGTTTGACTAATCCATCCACGCAAATCCATGTCCAAAATGCGCCTTTTGTGTATAATCCCGACACAATTTCTGTGGGATTAGGATTTAGCAAGGAGGAAAGAAAATGACTGGTGGAATACACTACACCAGAAATATATGTCGGTGTTGTGTTCAGTTTTTTTATTTATCCCCCACCACCTTTATGTATTACGACACAGTAAAGAGCTGGCCTCTCCAGAGAGAGAGAGCGGAAGGAGGTGTACCGCAGAAAAATGAAAGTAAATACTGTATGATGACAATAAATTCAAAACCAGAGAGTGAGCTGCACGTTAAAGCAGATTACCTCATACTTTCACAGCAATTTATTCAGCTTCAGTCCAGTTTTGGCTTGCAGTGACACAGCACATAATGCTATGTTAAGCTGCCTTGGTATGTTTTACACGTTCTCTGCTGTAAGTACTCTTCAAAGTGGAGGAGGAAAGGCAAGAAGTGAGAAACATAAATCAATGCATTCAAACATTATTAAAGAAGAGCAGTTGCAGCATTTATTTCATTTGTGTAATTGAATCATTTGATATTTTTTTGCATTCTCAAAGAGAATTAGCTGTGATGAGTTAAATATAAAGCGGCGTTTAATTTCTACGATATGCATATTAAATTAAACCTGGTAAACAACTAGCTTGGTTCTGGAGATGGCGCCCAAAGTCTACCAACCAGCTCCTCTAAAACAACCTAATATTGACATGTTATTAATTAAAAAAAAGGCAGTATAGATAAACTGGTCATTTTATATTACCTCCCCCAGCAAGAACCTGAACAGGGTAAGCGGAAACGCTGACAGATGGCAATTGTTGTATTATTGTAAGAAAGTTCAGTTAAAAAGAATATCCTGTCACACATTTGTGCCACAGTAATGCTCATATTATTATCCTCACCTTTCACACATGCTCAGTCTAAATTACCTGCTCCATCGTCTGGTGCATCAATTTATATCAGCTGTGCTCCACCAGGCAGCCTCATCCATCCAATCACTGTCACACCTGCATGCTTAGCCCATCACCACCAGCACCATGCTGTCTTTAAATATACCTCCCTCCATTCATCTAGTTGGGCAGCTTGCTGCTGGTTTACTTGCCCTCCAACTCCCCATCTCCACCTAGTCCTGGCAGATCCTTTGGCCTCATCATTCATCAGCCTCAGAAGAGTTGTCCGCCACCACCACCAGTATCCAGAGTCCAAAGGGGGGAAATTGTATTCTTCCGTTCAGGGGAGATACCAATTCGATATCCATCTCCCCCAGGAGCGCCAAAGACTTTCTAATAAACTCATAACCACACATCATCCATTGTAATAAATCATTCATCTTTTCTTCATTCTCTGTATTATCTGATTACACTATTTTCACACCTGTGTCTAGTTTGTCATTTTCAGATGTTCTCTGTCAGCACTGTGTTTTCTAATTCTGCACTGGGGACAGGGATTTTTTTTTCCTGGCGCTTTTTAGACTTGTGATTTCGAAGAACAATGCTTTCATCCGGTATCTGCATTTTGCAACAATGACAAAAAAATTTTTTTGTCGTAGCCAGCAACATTAGGGTAATTTTCCCACTCATGTCTGGGAGCTTTG
Source organism: Lophius americanus (assembly GCA_037951165.1). NCBI lineage: Eukaryota > Metazoa > Chordata > Actinopteri > Lophiiformes > Lophiidae > Lophius > Lophius americanus. Next base: position 2,820,041 of record JBBDHG010000091.1, on the reverse strand, counting down.
TGACTATGAAGGTCACTTTTTGACTCTCATGTTTTCCTCGTCACTTCTCCGCGATCGGACTCCTCATCCTCATGTTTTGCGCTCATTGTTTAATGATGCGTTGCCCGTGACATCAGAATCAGCTTTTCAGAATCAGCTTTATTGTTCCATGTATATGCATACAAGGAATTTGACTCCGGTTAACTGAGCTCTCACAGTACAAATAATCATATGATAATATAATAATCATGTAAATAATTTCAAATTAAATGGACTAAGCAATAAACAAATATATAATATATAATCAAATGGAGATGTTCTTGTGTACAGGCTATATACATTTAAACTTATATTTATTAATATGTATATATAAATATATATGACAGTGCAGAGGTGTCAGAGTAATGACAGTTGGAGGTAGTTATTGTGTAATGGGGTGAACCAGGTTATTGTACAACACTGACACTGGTTTGATTGTTGATTGTTCATCGCGCAACACTTTGTCATCGCAGCATTTTGATTGGCTGTAGAGATGTCACATGAGAGGAGCCGGAAACACAGCTGCTAGACAGCTGCTGGTTCAATTCAATTACAATTACAGTAATGATATGGTCAAATCAGTGTATATGTAGGGACTTTTGCCATTATAGATGGTACCTCATGCATAGGGTGAAATTATTGTACAAATATGAGAATTATCGTACGTCTGGCAACACTGATTAGCTGTTAAAGAAAATAAGATAAGATAAGATAAGATAAACCTTTATTAGTCCCACAACGGGGAAATTGCAGTGTTACAGCGGCAAGGGCATGTTACAGAGTGACATTATGTACAATTAAATTAAATTAAATTAAATGTGCAGTTGTGGACATGTTGAGTATTGTATTGTCCCATAGTGCAAAGTGCAAGTGAGGCGTGTGTGTGCGTGTGTGCGTGTGCGTGTGTGCGTGTGTGCGTGTGTGCGTGTGTGTGTGTGTGTGTGTGTGTGTGTGTGTGTGTGTTAGTCTGCTGCAGGAAGGAAAGATCGGGGATATCTCTCCCCGAGAGAAGGAGCCTGTCGCTGAAGGAGCTCCCCAGTGCAGAGATGGTGTCCTGCATGGGGTGGGAGATATTGTCCTGAAGAGATGACAGCTTGGCCATCATTCTCCTGTCTCCCACCTCCTACACTGCGCCCAGAGGAAATCCCGGGACCGAACTGGCCTTCCTGATTAGTTTGTCCAGTTTCCTCCTGTCAGCGGCTGAGATGCTGCTGCCCCAGCAGACCATTCCATAAAAGATGGCCACCGCGGAGTCATTGAAGGTCTTCAGGGGCACGCCCTGCACCCCAAATACCTCAGTCTCCTCAGCAGATACAGTCGGCTCTGACCCTTTTTATAGAGTGCCGTGGAGTTGTGAGTCCAGTCCAGTTTATTGTTCAGGTGAGCACCAAGGTACTTGTACGACGTGACCATCTCAATGTCCATGGATGGATTGACAAACAACATGTACAGTGAGTAATAAGAATCACATGGATGTGATTTTAGACTCCAGATGGTTACATCTTTACCGGTTCTGATAAAAATTGTTGTTTTTACAAGCTTTGAACAGTCTGGTTAGCTTTTATCCACCAATCCATCCATTAATGGGCGTTTGAAAAGGTTAAGTGATCGTCTGAGCTTGTTGTGCATGTTTGTATGTGTGTGTGTGTGTGTGTTGCTTGAAAACTTTTTAATGGATTTCTTTGAAATTTTGTGGAAAGGTGGGCCTTTTGTTTAAGGAACCAGCTGACTCTTATATGAGGCTTTTCCAGAAGATGGTATTGCTATGCCATAACTCATCATGAATCCTACTGTGGTGCTGCTGTGATGTGTCATGAATCCTACTATGTCGATGCCATGACCTTTTATGCCAAGCCAATCAGAGCAGGCTAAGGCAATAGTAGAATTTATCAATTACCTTGACCAAACTATGCACCCTTCGGTTGACCTCAAGATCATGTGCTGAGATAAGTTCTCCATACGCTGACTCCTGCTCCATATATACCTTATCCTTATTTACCTTTGTAGTCTGTTGGAATCATTTTTTTAATTTAACACGATGAATATGCTTATTACCTGGAATGTTTTCTCATATTACTAAATGTAGCTATATTCTTGATTAAAATATGATAATCACAACTTGGCCTTTTAGTAAGCACTAATCAAACTACGTAGGGTGTAACAGGTTCTCCAGTAAGCTTTAGAGGTGGTGTTGGTGTTGGACAGATTGTGTCCCTTCCTGCTTCCTGGTCTTCGTGACGAGTTTAGGTAAATGGTTACAACTTCGTCTCGATATTTTCAAATAGAGCTCAACAAGAAATTGAATAAACATGTTTCCAATAGAGATCCATTAAATATGTAGTTACAAAGTCAGTAGACGGAACAGTTTTATATTCAAACGGATAGTAAAATGCTCTAATTACGTGATCGTTCACACTTTCCTGTATTATCCTAAAATACAACACAATAAAATATTTAAAATATGAAATGATCACCCTGCTCTTTCTTCGTTGGTAGCTTAGTTTCTTTTTATGTCTAATAGGGTGAATAATCTGTTTACAACACATTTTGAATGTACTATTGTGATCCACCGGGGGATGTCTCCAGGGAAAGCTATCTTTTTTGGATTATGAACCGGTGAATAATAAAGAGCTTGGAAATACAACCAGGGTCCAAGTCGATAGTTTAAAGACAGGAGGGAAAAAAGGAGGTTAGTGATTTCCCCATTGGGCGCAGTACAGGTTTTCATTATGGCCTTGCATGCATAGGGAGGAGCACAAATCTATTTCAAACATTTTATTTTTCACTTGCATGCTCTCTTAAAGTAACAACAGCAATAAATAATTCAGTAATGTTAGCTCTCCCAACAGGTCATTACCGATATAGCACAGTGAATTCTTGTGTCATTTTTTTAGGTAATTACGGAAGCTTCTACAACCAGGGAGCTTTGCTAAGATAATCTCCTGCCTTGCTTGAGGCAAGACAAGAGTGTTTTCAGAGCACAGCAGTTTGTCTCCAGCTGCAGGGGAAATATCATTTGTTATTATTATTACCATAAATTATTACACTATTAAAAGAACCCCCCTCACACCAGAATGGTGTCATGTGCATTGTGCAGGAAAATAAGGCTTAATTTTGAAGCAAGAAATATCAGTTCTTTTGACAGTGAGGGTCATCTTAAGAGCGGAAGCATCATCTCTGGGTGTAAGGAGGGGGTTGGCAGGGTCTTAACTTGAGAACACCACAGCAGGATAGATATTGAATTATTCTAATCTCTCTTACAGTTAATCGCTGCCTCGGGATTCATATTCTACACAGATTCAGTAGTCGGAGAAACAGATAGTTGGGTGCTCTATTGCTGAAGGTATACTACGAATCCTCTGTATCTGTTCCTGATCTCCAGCCAGTTTCAGGTTGCAGTGGGAACCTTCGTCTGGAGACAATAGTCACAGGGAAAGTAACTCACTCTGCACACCAGGCATTGCCGATTCCTGAGATCCTACAACAACATGAGGATATCCTGTAATGGATTGGTAGGATTCTAATCTAAATGTGACCCTACAGTGTGCTACATGGAGGAAAGATGCAGCGTAATACATACCTGATCATAAAAAGCACAATTGATTCCTCTGTCGTCAAGCTTTCAAACTATATGCTGTCAGAATTCAATGGTTTACTCTAACTAGAGTACTTTTTTTCTCAAGAACTGCACTCAGGCGTTTTTTTATGCTCCTTTGTAGTTTTCCACTTAATTTTAGACAGAAGTATCGTATTTTTTAGTTCTTTTCAAATATTACTACTACTGTATCTTAAGACTACCATTATAAATGATTAATGAATGGTTAATAATTTGGTTGTAAACACCTTATAACATATTAGTAAACGATTATATGCAACTTATAATACATTTTTCAACAATAAATATAGGTTCACTATTTGGCAAACAATGGGTCCATATCGCCTTAATTAACAAAAGAGTTATAGTAGCTTATTTATTCATAAACTGTTCACTACTAACTTAATAAACTAGTTATAAACCATTGTTAAGCCCCTTAATGTGGATAGTCTCAATGTAAAGTGGTACCCCAATATCTAGTAACTTCTCTTAATAGGTGTTTGGCAAATTAAGGTTTTTGGCATACACAAAATATCAAAACTAAAATATGTTTTTGTAAATCACACTTCCCAACCCTATCTTCATGGACAGCTGGGCCGATTAGTGATCTAACAGACAGAAACTTCCACCTGTATTTCTCTAAACCTTTGCTTTTTTTTTTTTGACATAAAAGTCAATGCATGTGCCCCCAGCATCCCTCCACACCACAACCTCCCTCCCTTTGTCATTTAGGCTTCTCTCTGCTGGACATTCAACCCTCCAGGGACCTTTATCTCCTAGCTGTCAGTGCCTCATCCAATTGTAGATCTGGATGTTTGTATTCCAAGATAATCAGGCCTAGTTAACGTGACCACAGTTCTGTTAGTGGCAGAAATTCTTTCCCTTGTTTTTTAACCCCTTTGGAGCTTGACATCACACTGGCCATGTCATTGGAGCTGTGAGTGACCAGGGTAAGCAAAAACTTGGGAAAACTGGAAAAGGTAGGTGTTTTATTTAGCCAAAACAAGTAGGATATTTAGGATACGCGGAAAAAAAAAACAATGTGACAAAATCAATGTAGTAATTCAACATGTTTCTAGAGCAACGTTGTCAAATTAAACAAACTATAACTTAACAAAACAAAACAGTGTCCTCCTTTGACCAATACAAAAAAAAAAAACACATCACTTCCTATCTGCAAGGTTATATACTATGCTGGCCAGTCCGTAGGTGATTGCAGGGGAGAGAGGGCAATCATCTTCTTCAGATTTCAGATAGTTGGGTGATTCTGAGAACAAACCCCTCTTGCTGGAGCAGAGTGGAACAGTCGGATGAGCATGCTCCACTTTCTTAAGATGGCAGGATCCAGCTGTTCAGTTTTCCATGAAGAGACTGGAGACTACGAGAAAGAAGAAAAATAAAGCAGATGTTAATCAAAAATGTTTTGCATGTTTCTTGATTAAGAGAAGAGGAAACACCAGACGTGCGCAGACGATCCACACTCCTGTTCATAAGGTGGCGATAATACTACTCTCCGATGCAGACCCGTACTGTTTTGAAGTCGCTGAATTTATAATCTGTTGCGGCGCTGAAAAACGTTTGTGGAGCATTTCTCCCGGGGCTCTTCACAGGGGCTGTCCACTACTCCTCAGGCATGGGTCAAATGAAGAGAAGTAATTTCACATTGTTGACCTGTATGTATTTACTGTGTAAATGAGTGAGTGGACATGAAGCAATGATGGTATAGCAAGACAGTGACATTGAAGGTTTTTCCTATTTTTGCTTGGACAAAAAATTCATGACTCTACTTACTCAAAATTAGTCAGGCAACATTTTCAATCTAAAATTTGGATTAAATGACTCAAAATAGAGAGAAAATACACAATATTCAAAGTTAAAGAAAACTTTGACTGATTATCTGATAACAGCTCAATACTTTCCTCCGAGGCTGCCAGAGTCAAACCTCCTCTCAGGAGGCTGGATATGTTCTCCAATGCAAACAAATCTAAAAGGTCTATAAGGTACAACATGACCCGCAGCAGCCAGGACTGCAAACACTTGGTGAGATGAAAGCGGTACCAGCTCTGGGCGTCAGCTGACCTGAATTCAATTAAAGCTTTACAGGTAGATCAGAAAAGTAAAGAAAAAAAAATCCTCCTTTAGATACAAAACATTGTCTAGAAAAAAACTGGCAGCCAAGAAACCAGCCGAAACCAACTGCGGAGAGAGATCTGAAACATGGCAGGCGTATTCTGTGATCTCAAAGCTGAATCTCCCTCTCTGTCCATCACACACACACACACACACAGACACACACACACCATACCCACTGGTCTCCTTCGTTTACTCAGCCTGGAGGCAAATGTGACTTTAATGAGCCTGTGCTGAATGGACATTAGGCAGAGATTCTCACGCTGGACCGCTGGCTCTCTGCGCTGGCATTTTTTGGCAGTGACTTCACAGCATGGTGTCGGGCTTAACCGTTGACTACATGTAACAGGAGCTTGATGAAGACATTTGCTTCTCTGATTCTCAAGTGCATTCATTGATCACCTGTAAACTCCACAGCGGTTTCTCAACTGGACAAAGAACACAATTTATAAAGACACACAATTTGGGGATGATAATTAAAAACCAAAAAGGCTCCTTTATCTGCAGCTTAATTGGGGGAATCCAACTGAGCTGTGCATGCTTGGTAGGAGAAAGGAATCTGTGATGCCGGGGCCATTTCCTGAGCTAAATGTGTCAAATCCTGATCCCTTTCAGGAGATCTGACAGCCACCCTCGTTTATTCAAGTTTGTTGAGTTCATGGACTAATTGTTAAAACATCTGTTAAATATATTTTTTAGTATTTTAAGAAAAAACAAGTTATGATTTTTTTTTACCAGACCAAGTAACAAGTTGGTCTTTACATGCATAGAACTTAAGTGCCTGCATCAGACGGCCAGCATCCTGACATTCACAAGTAAATGTTTCATTTATTAAAGGTCCAGTGTGTAAAATTTGGCCGAGGGGAGCAGCTGCAGGCCATCCTTTCAGCCGAGTTGAATCCCCTGGGAGCCCAAGCTAGGTGGGAGGCTGTTGGCCGAGCCAAGTTGAATCCCCTGGACTGGATCAGGACTGGAGGATTTTACATCTAAATGTTTTGTTAGTTTTCATGTTTGCTCTGACAGCAACGCTTGTTGCTCCATTGCTTTTTTTTGTTCTAAATAATAAGTTTAATCCTCCATTTGCCAAAACACAGCAACACTTTGAAATGTAAAAAATCCCTCTCTGTCTGTAACAACTTTGCGGCCTTCATGTGGAAATCAGGACCCGCTCCATGGAGCTAAAAAGGACTTTTTCTCAAAAAACATTATAGAAGAACTTTCACTTTAAGCTGAAAGTACAAAAAAAATATCTGGAATATTATATACCATTTATTCCAAGAAATACCACTAAATGTCCCCCCAATCTTAGAAACTGAATCTTTAAACAATTTGTTAATTTCCTACCTGCTATATTTCAATGACCACCTCCCCAAATTACTTCTAGGAATAGAAATAATGGCATATGACTTCTGGCTAGTCAAGCTAGTCAACTGGGTCGGAGACCTCCAGAACTTTAATTCTTGTAAGTTGTTCCTGGCCTGCAGTGGTTAGTACCTAAGAATATGGTCTATGGAAAAGCTACAGATGTACTCATGACAGGGTCATGGGCAACGAAGGCTCAGTGCATTGCCAATCTGGTATATTGGTAAAAGGGGGACCAAGACATATATTTTTCTCCTCTTGTATTTGACTGTTATTTTGTTTTGTTACATTGCTTTTTCTTGAGTCATTTTCATGTAGTTTTTGTTGTAGTCTTTTACTTATCCTTACGGATTTGTACTTTCTTTTGTTACATTACTTTCTGAGTTTCAATCTATTTTTCTTGTGGCAGCATGTACATGCTAAAGAGTAAGGGCCCAAGGATGGACCGTGGGGGATACCACAGGTCCAAGAGGCCACAGTAGAGGAAGTATTAACCATTACTATTGAGAAAGTCCTTTTCAATGGGTAGGATTTTGTGTTTGCATTTTAAAGCATGTGAGGACGTACTAAACATAGTTCTGTTACTTGAGACAACCAAAAAAGAAAAGAAGTCTCCTAAAGACTTGGTTTACCAAAAGGTTGAGCTAATCTTTTTACAATTGACTGTTTTTTAAGGAATACGAAATGTCATCATGAAATAATCTTTGTTCAATCGAACAGTTTTTTACTGTATAAAAACACGATTTGTCATTTTATGGTAAATTTAGACAGTCTACGTTAGTAAATTAAAAAAACAAAGCCCCTTTTTCCATAGTTTTTTTCCCCTTGGTGAGAGCGTTTTAATACATGAGGCTAAATGGGATTATCAGCGGGACAATCAGATAAACTGAAAGCCAAAACAGAAACAGAAACTGGTAAATCAAATAGCACTTTCTCCTTTAGTTGGTGTTGAGACTACCCTTCACTACCCCCCTTAGTAGCTGCCTAGTGTAAGAAAGAAAATCACCAATTTGCCATTTCTTTCGAGTTTCTGTTCATATTTTGGTGCGCTCTTACTGCGGTTGTGATATTTACGATGTCACCTGAAGGCAGCAGCAGCAGCGTGCCGCTTCGTCTGAGCCGCTGTGGAGGAGGACACCCGTAGCCTGCGGCTCCACTATCAAACCACCGAGAGTGATGACCGGAGCGGAACACAAGGTCTTGGAAATCATGAGGGACTGAAGAGCCAGAAAGTAATGGCCGGTTGAAGAAGAGAATCCTGCCTCATCTGAGAGATGCCTGCAAAAGAAATTACCAAAATCTACCAGGATTTATGTAAGTGAGTCGACGGACCGCGATCACCCAGCTGATCTAGTAAGTAGCTTTGAGTGAAATGGAAAGCAGTTTTGATGTTTTAAAAACTTTAATCTTAACTCGTATTTTAGTCGGCGATGAAAAAAAGTGAGTGAATGTCGCTGATAATCAAATGCATGCGTTAAAACGCTCACTGTTACGCACATGCACGCTCACGGACAGACAGGAGCCGCACAACAGGACAAGTTATCAAGCTACAGCACCGGAGGCTGCCCGCAGACGCACCATATGTATCGCTGCAGTCCGGACAAGAGCAGTGAGACAGCGCCATCAATGGCATATCAGCCTCACTCTTGAGCTCCTGTGGATAGAGGGAGGCGCAGATTGTCTCTGAAGCGGTCAGCATGGCCGTGGGTGGAGGGGGTTGATGGGATCAGAGCCTCCATGGCGAGTCTACCTCTGCCCTCAGTCACCCTGATCTAATGCCAACATGCAAAGTCAGGGACGCGCTGCATGGGCATGACACGTTCCATCCCAGCCCAGGCGATCAAAAAACACCCAGATTGGATATCTCATGTTGATGTTAAAAGACTAAGAATGCAAACACTACGCGACAGAAAGTTTGTATTTGCTATTGTCATCCGCTTATTTATTATAATAAAGGATTCCCTGGTCAGGAAGTCCACCTGTTTTGTCTGATATCAGAGGGATTACGTCCACGGAAGGGTCATTATTCAATAGGGTGAACATGCATTATTGTCTAATCGAAAATAGTTTATTCGATTAACATCGCTGCAGGTGATACTATCTAGTATGTTTTTGTTGGTGCAATAAATCAAAAAAAATAACTGCACTTAGTTGGACATTTTTAATTTGTTTTGCTTGTATGTGACTCAGATTAGATTTTTTCACGATAGAGCTGAAACAAACCACTTGGATTCCGATCTTTTCCACTTTTATATGTGGTCCTTAATCAAATACATATCTGATTCCCGTTGGTGTCACAGAAGTGTCAACAGTGAGATCATCTTGTGGTTTTCATGTGCGGTTTATCAGGTGGTTTTTCTGCCACCGAGCACACGTTCACATCTTTATTTTGTCAGCAACCGTGGACAAAGTCAAACATGGTGAATGAAAACAACAACACCAATACCCATAATTTGGAGACATATGGTTGCAAATTTAATGAATGAGTGGTAAAGGGTTCAGTCAAATCTAGATTTGCCTTCTTTCTCTCTAAAAAGATGATGTACCATCACCTCAGCAATTTGGATAATAAACTGGAATACTAATGACACTTTATGCTCGTGATTACCTTTTGGGTTATTGTAAAGATCTGTTAATGCTGGTATCAGCGTTTGTTCAGCAGAGTGTGAACAGAAGAAGCAAAACAGATCAGATTTGGGAAAATAATCCAAATAGTGTCACTTTCACCTGCAGTGTATAGCCTTAGATGGCTTGGGCTGCTTCAGAGGAAGTGAATATATATAGTCCTTCGTAAAGACAGCCTACTTCTAATACAATTGTCTCAAATCCTCAAGATGACTTTGTTGCTGGTTATTTTAATTTTCTGTAACAATTAGAATAAATTAAGGTAAAGTACGTAAAATTAATTTTCGCATATTAAGAAAAACACTAGAATCCTTCAGGAAAAGTCATATTAAACATACCCCAACTAAATTTGAGTAAGCTATGTTGTTAAAGACGCGGTCATACAGTAAAGCCTGTTTTTTGATATTAATTTATAAAGCACCCTTTTGAGTATAGTAGATCAGCATATAATAAAGTGATAACGGAGTGTCCCGGTCCGGTGTTCGGAGCGGAGGGATTTTTTCCTGCCGCCGGGCGGTAAGTGAATCCGTCCATGCAGCGCGGAGGGATACCGTCCATCTCCAGAGAGTGAGAGAGAGTGAAGCGGTCAGGGAGCAGGAGAGAGGCTGACTGCCTGTTGGGGCTGGATGGAGTAACGGAGCGGAGACTAGTCCACGTATTACCATGCCGAGATTTGGACCACACGAACTTCATGAAAAACCTCCTAATATCCGAGAGTAACATAATAAGAGGTGGGTGAAAGGTTTTTGGCGCATTAAGTTGTGATTTTGGCCCGCGGTGGTTTGATTCGGACATCTTTGTAGCGGCTTCAAAAAGTTGGCTTTTGTGAGCCGTGAAGGGTGAAGAATAGCGGCTTTTGCTACCTCTATAACATTCATAAAACTATTGTTGTTGATTATTTTTGCTAAGAAATGGCGTTAGGACGCCCCATACTCATTTAGAGAATCGTTTATTGGTTGTTTTGTGATGTGTTGGAAAAGTGCGGAGCGTTTTTTTCCCCAGCCAGGCTGGTATGGTTCCTGAGGTAAATGCTCTAGTTGGGGGATGGGGTCAGAAATGAAAGCGAGGTTAGTAACTTAATCTTTATTATGTTTTTTCCCAAACAATATTTGGTTAAAAATTGTACCTGAACGAAATATTAAAATACAAAAACATATTTCGTTGTAGTCGTAAGGAATAAAGTCCAACTTTTAATTGTAAGCTACTTGCATTCCTCCTTTTGCCAGCAGCGGATGGTTCTTTTGTAGGCTACCTGTAGGCTATATGTCCAGATTTAAGGTGACTGAAGCACGAGAATGTCACTTATTAATCATACATAGGGCATAAATCATTAGACCAAGTTCATACGGACGAGTCAAAAGTGAAGTTAGGTTTTATGCGTAACACTCCAGTGAAGATATAGCGACGTCTTGCTTTTATTTGTCGTTGCACTGACTCCCACGCAGCCCGAGACGCTGTAAAAGAAGCTGTAAATTGATGAATCTGCAATTCTTAAGCATTTTTCCGAATCATCTCCCCTGTGGTTAACAGTGATTGCTGCTCAGTGACACAGAAAGGATAAAGCTTGGGCTTTTTTTTCTTTCTTTGTATGTGTGAAAATGTTGGTAGTATTGACAAACATAGAGGTCCTGCCTGATTGTAAGTCCATGCATTACATAGTTGCTCAATGGGTGACCAGAAATGTAATTTTACTGCATTGTACAAGCGTAACTAAATGAGAGCGCTTTGAAAATAGCCGACTTATGGCAAAAATGTTTTTGCCATATTTTGCCAATTCGAGATTTACATGTTTTTTTCATATTACCGGGTTTAGCTCGGGGCTCATTAAGCTGATGTTTTGATGGATAAATGAGGATCATCTGTTAAGAGGTGTGAATGCGTATGTGACTGGCTTTCTACACAGGGGCAGGGGAGGCTCCGATCTCATCAACTGACTCCTCTGCTTTATCTTATTTCCATATGAACCATATTTAGCCATTTTTCAGCCTAGCCCTCACTTACATTAGGTGGGTTTACATGGACAGCCTAATTCCGATTAGTTTCGGTAAAGACGTCTAATGGGAAAGGAAATGCTGCATGTAAGCACCCCTTCCCGAAGGGAAAGAACCTTTCCGATTTAGATTTCAGAAGGAGGTAGTCAAAATCCTTTCGGAAAGCCTTTCCGATAGCCAGTCGCTGCATGTAAACGCTTTATCGGGAAGCTTTCTGTTTGGGTTGTATCTGCGTATGCCCAGGGTGATGATGTAATGCTCCACAAACTTTTTTCAGCGCCGCAACGCACTTTAATTACGCCGACTTCAAAACAGTACCGGTTTGCATCGGAGAGTCATTTATTCATTGCAACTTTGAAGTTATTTTTTACATTTTTGGACGGTAGGATGGCCAAAAAGTTACTTCCCCGCACGCCCTCTTCGTCATATTCTTCTTTCGGCTGCTTGTTGGCGGTCGGCGCCGAGCTCACCGAAGCATTATCGCCACCTTATTAACGGGAGTGTGGATCATCTATGCATGTCTGAAAGCGTTTCCAAATAGTTGAGATGATGCATGTAAAGACCGGGTCGGAAAAGATTATGATGTAAACAGGCGACCGACATTGCACTTCGGAAAGATTTAATTAGGAAATGAGAAAAGTGTCCCATGTAAACCCACCTATTGACATTTAAAAGGGGCTGGAAATAATACTTTAATAGACAATACTTTAATAATGGGTAGAAATTGATGATTTGCACCTATTTTATTATGTATTTCAGCCTTTTTCATGTACTTACTGTGTAATGATCAAGTGTTGTTGTACTAAGAGTCACATTTTGTTTATTTCCAGGTGATTCTGTGAAGATCACGGTACGATAATGGGGAAAAACTTTGTTTTACTGCTCGCGCTGCTCCTGCAGCTCCTCTGTGGCTGTGCCGGAAACCAAAGGATGCTGAGAGCCATATCCATGCAGTTCCCTCACCCTGTTTACAATACCACCATCTACGAGAACTCTGCTGCTAAGACTTATGTAGAGAGTCACACCAAGATGGGAATCTATATTTCAGATCCATCCTGGGAGATACGGTACAAAATCATCTCTGGAGACAATGAGAATTTATTCAAAGCTGAGGACTTCCTGCTGGGAGATTTTAGTTTTTTGCGTATAAGGACCAAAGGAGGCAGCACTGCCATTCTGAACCGGGAGGTAAAAGACCAATACATGCTGACTGTTAAAGCTTCAGAGAGGAGCACTAATGTGGAATGTCGCACAAGAGTCAAGGTGCAGGTACTGGACACAAATGATCTGAGGCCTCTCTTCTCACCAACATCCTACAGCATCTCTCTTGCAGAGAACACGGCCATACGAACCAGTGTGGCCAAAGTGACAGCAACAGACGCAGATATCGGTACGAATGGAGAATACTACTACAGTTTCAGAGAGTGGACGGACATGTTTGCAGTTCATCCAACAAGTGGCGTGGTGACACTGACCGGCAAACTTGACTTTTCTGAGACAAAGCTGTATGAGTTGGAGATCCTTGCAGTGGACAGAGGGATGAAGCTGTACGGCAGCAGTGGCTTCAGTAGCATGGCAAAGCTCACAGTGAGGGTCGAGCAGGCCAATGAGCATGCTCCTGTCATCACTGCCGTGACTTTAGCCCCCTCTGATGCAGACCATGACCCCACTTATGCTGTTGTGACGGTGGAAGATGGTGACCACGGACCAAATGGAGAGATAGCATCCTTGAGCATTGTGGCCGGTGACCCTCTTCAGCAGTTCAAGGCTGTGAGAACCAGTCCCGGGAGCAAGGAGTATAAAATAAAAGCAGTCAAAGATGTTGACTGGGACAGCCAGCCCTTTGGATATAACCTCACTCTGCAGGCAAAGGACAAAGGCAGCCCCCCTCAATTTTCATCTGTTAAATTGGTACATGTCACTTCAGCACAGTTCAAAGTGGGGCCTCCTGTGTTTGAAAGGGCCATTTACAGAGTCAATCTGAGTGAATTTGCTCCTTTTCATACACCGGTCGCTATAGTAACAGCCATGCCAAAATATCCAGAACTAAAATACACATTTAGACATAAATCTGACAAGAGCAGATTTACTATCAATCCAGATACGGGTTTAATCAGTACAGCAGGACCAATCAATGCTGATATAACCCCGCAATTTGAACTAGATGTTATCACCACTGACAAAAAAGCGTCAACAAAAGTGATCATTGATGTCACTGATGTGAATAACAATGCGCCCGAGTTCCAACAGACATCTTACAAGGCCACTGTTGATGAGAATGTATCTACAGGGACCAGTGTGGTAACGGTTAAAGCCACTGATCTTGATAAAGGAGAGAACGGCTATGTGACCTACAGCATTACCAATCTGAACCCTCAGCCATTTCTTATAGACTACTTCTCTGGCGTCATCAGTACCTCAGAGGTCCTAGATTATGAGCTGATGCCAAGGATTTACTATCTCAAAGTAAGGGCATCAGATTGGGGATCCCCCTTCCGGCGGGAGGTGGAGGCATCAGTCACCATAACATTAAATAACCTGAATGACAATAAGCCCTTGTTTGAAAATGTAGACTGTGAAGTGACCGTGCCAAGGGATCACAATGTTGGAGAGCAGATAACAACAGTGTCTGCCATAGATGCTGATGAGCTACAGCTAGTTCGGTACAATATTAAAGCTGGAAATGATCTTGATCTGTTTGAGCTAAACCCTAACTCTGGTGTGCTTTCGCTAAAGCACATACTGAGTGAAGGAGAGGCAGCTAAACTGTCCCTTCATAGTTTACAAATGATTGCGACGGATGGGGAACACGAGACTCAGCCAATGATCATGAACATAACTGTCATCACGGCACGCAAGCCCGTCCAGTTAAAGTGTGTTGAAACTGGCGTTGCCACCATGTTGGCTGAAAAACTACTTCAAGGCAGTAAAATCCACACACAAACGGAGCTGGATGACAACTTAATTGACATTCACTCAGTGAACCGGTACTCTCCCCAGTTTTCAGAGTCTTTCCCCAGTGTTATTGAAGTCAAAGAGGACCTCCCTCTCAGGGCCCGGATTGTCCATTTAAGTGCCACGGACGCTGATAGTGGCTTCAATGGAAAACTTGTCTATGTTATATCCGGAGGAGATACGGAAAGTCACTTCATCTTAGATATGGAAACTGGCTGGCTTTTGGTTTATTCACCTCTTGACAGGGAAAAAACAGACTATTACACCCTCAACATCACAGTTTATGATCTCGGCATACCTCAGAAATCATCATCCCGCCTCTTGGGTATTAAGATTCTTGACGCCAACGACAACAGCCCACAATTTTTGAAAGATTCCTACTCAGTTCAAATAATTGAGAGCACACCTGTTGGCACGGAGATCATACAAGTGGATTCAACAGACAAAGATCAAGGAGATAATGGAGTCGTGAGGTATTCAATTTTGGGAGGCACCGATCATTTCATGATCCATGAGGAGACTGGCGTGGTGACTGTGACAAAGCCTCTGGATCGTGAACTCCAACCAGTTTACGTTTTAAAGATCGCAGCACGTGATCAAGCAGTGAACGAGCCTCAATTAGTGTCAACAGTGCCGCTTAAAATCACTTTGGAAGACGTTAACGATAATCCTCCCAAATTTGTCCCCCCCAATTATCGTTTGAAAGTGAGAGAAGACATTCCTATCGGGACTGTAATTATGTGGCTGGAGGCTCATGATCCTGATGTTGGGCCTTCCAGTCAGGTACGATATAGCCTTATTGATAATGGCGACGGGAACTTTGAAGTGGACAAACTCAGTGGTGCCCTGCGGATAGTGCAAAGTCTGGACTACGAGACCAAACAGGTGTATAATCTGACAGCAAAAGCCAAAGATAAAGGAAAGCCCATGTCCTTGTCATCAACCTGCTTCATTGAGGTGGACGTGGTGGATGTCAATGAGAATGTGTATAGGCCTTTTTTCAGATCGTTTGTGGAAAGAGGATTTATAAAAGAAGACACACTTGTTGGGTCTTCTGTGATGACTGTATCCGCTGACGATGAAGACAAAGGGCGAGATGGAGAGATCCGATACTCCATTCGAGATGGATCCGGCCTGGGGGTATTCGCCATTGATGAGGACACTGGTGAGTCTCTCTTCTCAGTGGTACTCTAGTTCCTTGGGTTTCTTTGTGAAATAGATAGACATCATCTTGAAAAAAAATTATAAATGGAAAGTTTCATGCAATTACAGTTTATTCAGTTCCTTTAGATTGTGGTATAAAGGAAAGGTAGTCTTCCGGGGCGTGGGTAATGTTCCTCATTCCAGTCATTTTTCTTTTCGGGAGAATTGACTGCAGAAACAGATGGACCATAAGGTTCTCATACATGTGCAACATTCCTGACTAGTTAACTGGATAGTAAGAAGATTTTTTATGATTACACCTCCTCCTTCCACAATCATGCTCTCACTGTATGAATACCTTTTTGAAAGTTTGAAAAATGCTCCCATTTTTGATGTTCCAGTAACATTACAAAATGTTGTGTGGACTAATTTTCATTTTTCTAGGAGCAGGATTTGCTTTGGGGCTTCTAAGTATTTTAAAGAAAATATGTTAATACATGCTCAGCTTCACCAAAAATATTTTGACAGCTGACTCAAATTAGCTCAAAATAAGCAGTCCGGAATTCCAGGAGTTCCTTCCCAAAACCTAGAAATCACCTGATATGGATGTTTTGGACTTGGCTCACTGCTCTTCGTTTCAAAAGCACCAAATTCTCGGATAGCTCAGTGTGATATTTTTCTTGAAATTTAACTCTGCATTTATGCATATTTAATGTCTAAATGAGGCAGTGAAACTTAATGCATAATGCATCAATTTTATTCGGTACATGTAACCTCAAAGGTTTCTATCTACATGCAAAAAGCCAGAAATGTGGTTTATCAGACAGCTGGTGACTTTTGATGTCGTAAAAGTGGTTAATATCTTAAGTGTAATGTTCATTAGGAACCGGGTTTGTGAATAATTCAGAGAGTTATCAAGAAGTCTCATCATTGAACCTGTTGGAAAATAGTTTCTCTCTGCCTGGCAAATTAAACATGAGCGGAAGAGCCTTTACGAAGCATCTGTCATGCTGGCCCAGATGTGAGCTGTGGTATATTTGTCAGCGGTTGGATATTTGATGTTTAATAAGATTTAGTTCTTCAAATTGAAATGCCTTTTATATTGAAAGTTGACTAATGGATTTTCTGCTGTTAGAGATTATTTTAGATTTTGTAAGGTAATTCTACTCGGGTCTTTATGGGGTCACTGCAATCCAGTGTTTAGTCCAGTTCTAACTCAAAATCCCATGCAGGGTCCAGTCCAAGGGAGCCTTGTCTGATCCTCTGCTTAATCTCAGAGGCATATATTTAGTGATTATCAGGAGGTGCAATGATAGGATTGTCCTGGGTTGGGTACTGTTATTATGGATTACAACTGAGGTCAGTAGACAACTAAATACAGCCAAGGTGGCAATGCCCCTCCTATGATTTCACTAGAGGAAGGGTGTGTTCTTTTAAGGCTACCATATGCACTTACAATATTTCCCTTCCAAAAGGAAAATCTTAAGCATGAGCTTGCATGTCCTCTATATACCCACTACTGCAGCTGCATGTTGTGAATTCTGACCAGAATGTTTTGTAAAAGTTTTAAAATTAGAAGAAAACAAATGAAAAAGTGGTGCGAGGAAAAGCGCCAGGAGCCACACACCTTCAGTTATGGAATTTGTGGGATTGGGTGTGGGAAGAGCATTCAAGTCTTTTCCTGTTTTACTTGATGCTTTTAATTCTACACCCATGCAACTGTGTCTAAGAGAATATCCGCCTCTCCACTAGTCATTCAGTTATTCATCAAACAGTGGCTGTGATTAACGTTATCGTTTTTCGTATGGTTCTTTGGCAATAGAGATTTGCCAATCATTGGCCTCTCTGGTGGTTGAGGTAATAAACCATTGAGGAAAACAGGCCATGCTGTTATTTGAAAGTTATTTGTTTGTGAGGTAATATCTTTACATCTAAAATTGGTGTCTGTGATTGCCACAAAATTGCTATGATTTCTCTCATTTAAAACAAATTCAACTAAAACCCTTCGATTCACTCCACATGTTCTCCTCCAGATATGGTACTTTTCTGCCAACTGTTTCCCCACACATTACCCATGTTATTAACTCTGAGGTCATTTTCTAAATGTGTACTATTCTCTCTAAACTCAAAGTTTAGGGGTACTTGCATGCATTATAATTTGAAATCAAAACTTTAACCAAAATCAAAAAACAAAAACGTTTTGATGATGAATGAAATGAGTAATGATCTTCATTTTCAAGATAAACTTTGTTTATTTTATCTTGTTTGAGTTTTGATGTGGCATCCGTGATAGAGCCAAGACGCACCCTAGGGTTGTGCAGAACAATGGGAGACAAAGGCCATTGTAGAGTAATCCTAAGAGCACTGCATACTGCACTGGATATGTGTCAGTATTGAGGAAAAGTTGTGAGGATTCCAATTCCTTGTAAATGACCGCAAATTATATCAGGCCAGCTTAACCAAGGCCATCAGAGGTCAACTTCAAGAGCTGGATAATAAAACATACCAGCAACGAAACCATCCTTATCTTACTGATTCCAAGCATATTTCATTTCAAAGTCAAAGTACACCCAACACACCTCACAAGGGTTTTTTAGTGTAAACGATTAACCCTCTTTCCATTTCCTCTGTTCTGGGATTACTTATCGGGTAGTCAAACTAATTTTATTTATATAGAGCCAAACAACAACAAAAGTTAACTTCGAGGCAAATTCCAAATTGAGCAGGTCTAGACTGTACTCTTTATTCTACAGAGCCTCAACAGTTCCCACATGAGCAAGCACTTGGCGTCAGTGGCAATAAAAAACTGTCTTTTAACAGGCAGAAACTAAAAGCAGATCTCGACTTAAGCTGGGTGGCCTTCTGCCTTCACTGTTTGGGTTGAAAGGCAGGGTAAAGAAGTTAGCCCTTAATTGATCACAATCCACTGTAAGCAGTTGATGGAATATGGAATAGTCAAAGAGAAAGTATAAGAGCCTCGTTGCATGAGGTGATAGTTGGTGAAAAGTTTGACATATTTGATTGTCTGATGACCCTTTCTCGTCTCACCTCACCACAAATCTGGGTTCAGGTATGTCTTTGGGGAAACAAACCCAAGATCAATAAATACAAAATTGTTCTATAGCTTAAAAAAGCTATTGGTTGTATTTGATTGAAAATAGAGGAAGAGTAAAGGTATACAATTGTTAAACTAAGTTTTATTCCTATTTTATTACAGTATCTCTAACCGTCTTTCTGTATATATTCAATTTTGTTTTGTACATAAATGTGCATCCATGTATTACGTATGCAGATGTCAAGATAGATCGGTCTGTCTGAGTTCTGTTTAGATCAATATGTCAGATTTCTGAACTCACATAGGTCATAGTGCAGTTGCTTTGCGTGTCTGCATTTGAAAGTTAAGCCCATGTTGCTGTGGATGGGGTGATAAGGTGCTAGACACAACTAACGCAGGAATGTTTTCATAGCCTCAGCTAGAAGTTAGTCTTACCGTACGAGATGACCAAAGCAGAGTGGGTTCAGTCTAGAAATCTGGATGCTCATTGTGTAATGTATGCATCGACCTTTCTTGTCAGATAATGTATGCATCGCCCTTTCTCTCAGGGCCGTTTGAAGCCAGTGCTGTAAATGCGTCCTTTGTGAAAGCAAATGAAACAATTTGACGCACAATGACAGAGTCTTGTTTGTGTCTTTTTCTTTTCCAACAAAAAAATTCCTGGCGTTTTACTTGTTTTCACAATGCCTTCAGGTTGAATTGAACAGATAATGAACAGCATGGAGTATGCAGCAGGCAACAGAGTACTAGCAATTATTTATGCTCAGTCTTTTGTCATCAAGTGTATTTTGATGAAACATAACTGTGGCTCCCTCGCAAAATGTATGCTTCAAGATAAGAGTCAGACTGCAAAGTGACATGTGATTTCAAATGGACTTTTTCGAGTACTGTTACAGTTGATATGGGACCAGGAATGTGATGCGTGACAAAGTGGATTGTAGGCTACTAAATGAAAAAAACTGATAAAACTCTAGTTAAAAGCATTTAGTTCTCAGTCCTTTTAATCTTTTTTTAAGAAAGTGAAGGCCGTGTTTTGCAGAGGATGTGCTTCAATGTGTGCTCATTGGTAAACAGTTACACAGATGCATTCTTTTCCTGGGGATTTGTTGTGGATAATATTACAATATGTCAAACATGTTGATGCAGCCCTCACGGTGGGCTCCAAGGAACAATCAGAAGTTAGTAATACTGCTAAGTATAAATTCTTATTCCATTTGATAAAATGTAATAGCAAAATACATTTCTCAAAAGCATTTGGCTATTATATAAGACTTTTGGCCATTGTTGATCACACACTGATTTCTTAACAGTTTCCTGTCAGGTCTTGTTTGTGCACATATAGATAGACCTGGTCTGCTTGGACCATTTCTACAACTTTAGTTTTTATATAAAATGTAAACTTAAGTTTCAGTTTGGCTTTTGATAAACATTACAACAGCGTCCCTTGGGTGCCTGAAAATGCAAACTTTTAAAAGTGAATTGAGCCAACGTAGTATTGAATATTAACTCCGACCATCCGCATTTGAATTTAAAACAATGGCAAAAGTACAAATACCTAGATAAAACACGAGTGGTCACACTGTTATAATAATGAGTGCACGAGGTATTATCAGTGTCTCTCGGCAGAGTACGTGTGGTTATAAGCATGTTTGTGTATCGACCTGAGCAGCTTTTACCAGTGTCAGATTGTGCTGGCTAGACCATCGGGGTAAGAGTATCTCCAGAGCTGCAGGTCTTGTTGGGTGCAGCTGGTCTGCAGTGGTGATGATTAAATATTGAAATTGTGTTCATATTATTTAAAATTTGTAGGCATGAACGCTTATCTTTTTTCATAATCTTTTTTCCCCTTGTTCTTACTGGCACCTGGTGTGACACTACCCCCAGCAGTTGCCAGTAATGCTGGTACAGGTTTATTGTAGCCAAGTTTAACAAAACAAGAAAAATGCAAAATCATTTAAGGGAATAGAGGAAAATGAGACGCAGTGTCAACTCAACAACATCTGTTACACTACACTAACATCTGTTACTAACACTTTTACCGGCTATCCCAGTAATTTGCTTTGTGAAAGACTATTTCCTCAGATGTAGATCTGCTTCCGTGTCAAGGAACGGAGGGTTGCGGAAGGCTAGGCTTCCCCCCCAGTTTTGAGTCTGTCATGTGCTGCTATCCTACCGGAATGCCATGCAGATGTGAGGATGACATAGATCCTATCATCTAGCTGTTGTTAAAAACATATTTGATCCTATCATAATTAAACACATTTACAACTGATGATTATGGGGTTTGGATGACCATTGAAATGACAACATGACACAAATATGGACATTAGACATTTTTAAATCTGAGTTCATTATACCATTTTAAAGCCGAATCTACATTAACGACTTTTCCAAAAACGTTGAAAACATTTAAATGCTGCAGATTTGGAGCTGATAATGTTTTTCTGGTTTTCAGTTATGTTGTTAAAGTTTCTACTGCCCTCAGGCCAGTTGTGGACAATGGAATAGGGAACGGATAAAGAACATTCAGTGGGTCAGGGGTGGAGAGATGAATGAAGACAGACCCTGTTCTAGCCTTATTCTTATCAGAGGCACAGGCAGAGAGCTCTTCAGGGCTGGGAGGTATAGTAAGTATGTTTCAATAATACTGTGATATTGACTCAAGGAGTAATTCTCTGAGGCGTGTTCAAAAGGCCTTTGAAATAACGCCATTTCCACTAACAATAGCAGCTTTGTATTTCCAGCCAAGTCGAGTCAAGTCCGAAAAGTTACCTCAACTGGAATTAAATGCCAATTAAAAAAAGAAAAGAAAACAATATTCAGCCATGCATCACAGATATAAAGACTGCATCATATTATTCTGCTCTTTCTAAACCCCACGCACAGTTAGTGCGTAAATAAACATTTTTCTTTTGACATGAGGTTGTCTTGAATTATAGCGTAATACATTCTAAACTCTTTTACAGTACTAGCTGGGAAAATATCCCACCGAAAGACAAACAAAGAAACAATAGGGTCACACCAACATACAGAGTATCAGGGTTCTCCATTGTTGTTGGTGAAATGATAGATCTTGTCTTCTGTGCCATTTCCATGAAGACAGTTGCTGACAGACATTTTTGTGCCGGTATTGACGGTGTATAGAATGCACAGTGATGCATGACGTTCAAATAGCTCAGAGCCTCAATAGGCCTGGATATTAATACAATAATATTGATGATATTATTTGTTTATAAATTCATATACAATCTCTTCTAAAATACTTGGACATGGCCAATTTTGACTTCAAATCCTAATGGAGATTATTTCAAACTTCTACCTTGATTATGATGATTTAATTAATGAAACAGTTCATGTCTTTTTGATTAGTCTCTTCTGAGAGATCCCATGCAGAAATGATTTACAGTACAGGACACCCGCAGAACAAAATTTAGTTCAACAGCTACTTTCTCATCAGGTCAAGTCAAAGTTTATTTATATTAGTTAAACAACCAAATGGGTTAACCAAAGTGCTGAACAAATACCACTGACAAAATAATAGCATAAATTACAAGAATAAAAGACAGAGCAAATTACATTTATGATATATATTATGCATCTTTTACAGAGATTTTAATTAAAAGTTTTAAAATTATGGTTTTCATGGAAGCTATTGTCTTCGATGTAAATATTCATACGGCCAAGAGCAAAATCTAAATTACAGGGTTGAAAATTAGGTTTTTTGAGCATGTTTAAGTTTTATCATCTGTTTAGAGTGATATATATATATATATATATATATATATATATATATATATATATATATATATATATATATATCACTCTAAACAGATGATATATATAATATATATATATATATACATATATATGTATTATTGAGGGGTATTAGCTCAGTGGGTCCTTGCGGTCGTTCCTCAAATCAAAAGATTGCCAGTTTAATCCCAGCATTCAAAGCATACGTGTCATACGTTCCTTGAGCAGGACCCGGCTCCCGAGCGCTGCACAGGGGCTGCCCGCTCCTCCTCAGGGATGGGTCAAACAACAGCTATAGTTATTATTATTTTTAACTTAAGTTACGAATTTAAATAAATTGACTCAGTAAATTACTAGGTTGAAATGTATCAGTGCAAGCCAGTGCATCTCTGTCTAATAATATGAAAACAAATTGTTTATGAATTCCTTAATAAAAAAATATTTCTAAATACTGATTGCCTTTGACCATTATCTTCTAATTTTAACTGTACTGAAGTACTGAAAAGTATGCTTCAGGCTATGTTTTTAACAGAAAAACGTGTTTTTGTCGGGCCTTTGCTTTTCTGATTTTAAAGATTTAAGTCATTAGCCTAGTACCAGCAGGCTTAATGTCTTTGATGTACAGATCTAGACTACCCATGTCTTTTTTGACATTGGGATGATGTGATATTAAGTTGCCGGGTAACAGAAAACTTAGTTTAGGATTCTCTCTATTGCACTAGACCCTACAATGTGGTTGTGGAATCTGAAGCATTTTGCCAGGCCTATTGAAAGAGAGGTGGGGAGAGAAACCACTAAGGAGGTTTATGTGAGCTAGAGGCCTGAAAAGGCTGAGGAATGTGGGGTATGGGCGAGCGGAATTAACAGAAGTAGTTCAAAGCAAGCCCCGACTCAAGTTCAGAAGGAAGAGGGAAGAACTCTTGTATATTGAAATGGCTGCTGATAGTCAGGGCAGTTTCCAGAATCAGGGTAGAAAATAGAAACAAGCGGAATGGACAATCTGGATTTTGTAACTCGAGACATTGTATAATATTTGCTATGCTCTATTTTTGTGCATTTAGCAACTTGTGACATGTAGTGAACACCAGTGAGCAGCTTCTCAAAAGTAGATTTTACCCTCATTAAACTAGACCTTTCCCGTGATTCTAAGTTTGTAGAGAATGAACTGATTTTAAATCTGCACAGGACCCATCTTCAAGTACACATGTACATACAATACGAGCTGGCTTTGATAACTGGAAACCCCACCACTCCGTCTCTGTGCTCAAGTAACTTTGAAGAACAAAGCCAGAGGGAAAAGAAAAAGGCAAAGATAAAAAAAAAAAAAGAAAAGCGGAAAGCAAATCTGGCCGTGGCAGTTGGAGGGCTGTTTTTTTTCTTCTTGTGGCCTCAGGGCAGGTTTTGCTTGTGCGTTAGTGAGTTAGGTGAATGGAGTGGGTGGGGCAAATTATTTCTTAAGATTCACCTTTCATATGCTTTGTTTATAACTGTTCAGCCAAAGGCAATGAGAGCCTTTACATATTATGCACTCTTTTACATATTTCAGGCACTATACATTCTGTTCATGGGTGTCTTAATACATCTTTTGAATATGAGCAAAATTGTTCAAGTAGGCATTCACAACAGTTAAACAGTAACATTCTAGTGGCAGCTGCAGTTGTATTAATTGCACAAAAAAAAAAGAAGTGATATCTTCTCTTCTGATAGACAGAGCGGAGCGCTGTGACCAAAAAGCATGACTCAGATGAAAAGTGGAATTTTTCTGCTACACTGGTGTCTGCCAGTCATACTGAGGAGCACTCAGGCATGGGCACCCACTTTGCAGAGACACTATAAATGTCTCACACTTTCCTGGTTCTAGCTTCTATAGTACTTTGCCTTAATAGCACACGTGATTGTGCACACACCAGCACCTCTTTTCCTCACAAAAATTTCTCCTTCTCACTTATCAATCCATTATCCAAAATTGGTTTTCCTTCGGGTGAGCTGGGCTGCAGCCCGGACAGCTGGCCAGTTCATCTCTGTGCAAACCCAGAGAGGCAAACAACTATTCACGCCTACATTCAATCTTGCAGGCATTTTAGTCACCAATCAACCATCGTGTCTTTGGACTGCAAGAAAACGCCTTGATCACCCATTGAAAATCAAAGAAATGCTCCAAATAGTTGAAACCAGAACCTTTTTGGTTGACAGTGTTACAGTTGGCGATAGACCACCCTTAATCCGTCCACTTTTTTGATGCCCTTCCCACAGATCGGTCATCAATTGCAAAGTTTAATTATAATAGTTAAAGTAATATTTGCCAAAATCTTCACAGAGTTGCTGTAAAGAATACTAAGAGTCGTTGTGTGGCCATGTTAATGGAATGTGTTGAAAAGCAGTTGACAGACAGTCATGGACAACTTGAAAACTCTCCCATGAAAGTAACCTATTAAATGTATTGATGATGGAAGTAGGGGTGGGCAATTATTTAAAAATAAATTTCATATTCTTTAAATTATATTAATAAAATAAAATATATAAAAAATTGTATGAATTACCAACTATTGTTTGGTTTTCAATAAAAATATTTTCCTTGTTTTGTACTGGGCACCTGGTTGTAGTGTGGTACTACTGCCAATAGATGCAGGCAAAGGCCACTTGCAATCGCTTTTAACGTAAAGAGAAGAGTGCGTAATTACTGACAACAGCAGAAACCTGTTGTAGCCATAAATAGATCAAGACATAAAGAAAATTGAGTTGCATGCTTTATCATTTGAGTGCAATGTACCCATCAATAGAAGTCCATCTATCAAATAACTTTTGAATAGTTAGGACTGACTATCAAATTCTATTGTATGCAGTGACCAAATGGAAGAAGGGTAGGGTACAGCCATTACGTTATGTAGACATATTTCCATGAGGGAACAATCCCAATCCAGACACACTCAATTTGAAGTGACATCACCTCAGTGCATCATGATGGGGAGCCAAAAACACAATACATCTTAACATTGCGTCGTTACGCAGAATCAGAGTCGGTCAAAGCTGATTCCATATATCTATGGAGACATGAGAAAATGCAGTGCTGTAGAAAACAATAGATTTAAAAATATGATCAAAGAACTTCAGCCATGGTAAAAAATCCCATCGTCTCCAGTGTGAAGAAGTACAGAGCTATAGACACTTATAACCCATCCCCTCTAAGTGACATTGTGTAAAAAAAATCTGGTATAGGTACAGAACTGCTGAAAAATGTCAACAGTTCTCACTACAATTTTACGAAACATCTAAATCGAGATCGCAGTCTTTTTACGATTAATCGTTTTATCATTTGTCATCTTACAGTATGAATGGTAGACAAAGGGCAAAAGTTCCTTGATTATTAAGTATTTAAATGTGCAGTAATTACAATAAGAAATAAGTAGAAAAGTTATATCTGTCTCCTAGTATTTCTTTTTTCTCCAAAATGATCTGATCTGTTACACCAAAAAAAAGCGGTAGAATCCTAAACAAGAGTTTTGTGATCAATAGCAAAACTTGCAAGAACAGTAACCAATGTTACGTAGTGCTGAAACATTATACTGTTTCATGACTTACCATGGTGTGAAAATTAACATACCGTGTGCATTTGCTCATGTAAGGTGTCGGAATTCCTCTCAATGTCACTTATACCAAGTTTGATGTCTGTCAGTGCTTAATACTGCTTGGTCAACTAAACAATTATATGACGTAATGCAGGAATATTATTTGTAGTACTGTACAGGGAAAATCTCAGACCTTTGCAACCATAAATGCACCCCTCCTAAATCATTTTTATCTTAAATGCGCTTTATTCAATTTCTCATTTTCCTCTAATTCCCTCTCTGCGGGTGTCTAAAAGATTTATCTTCCCATTCTTTCTCACACTGGAAGGAACACAAAAGCATCTGCATTTTTTATTCATATCTAACATTTGCAATTTTTTTCCCAGGAGGGATTTTTATTTTGATCCACTCCAAATTGTACAAGACCAGCATAATACATTAGTCAACACTTTGTTCTTCATTTACGTGAGAAGGTAGAGGTTGTAGATTATCATACAATAGCTGTTGCCTTTACCTCATGGTTTTTTTCAAATGTTTAGTCTGATTATACATAGCCATCTAATTTGCATTCTTGGTATCCTGTTGGGTGTCTTTTCCATCTTGGATCTCTGCTTTGGAAAACATTGAGGAGCTACCTATTTTCCTTTGCCTGACTAACTTCCTTATTACATGCCTGAAGCTAAGTTGAGAGAGCTGTAATGATGACTAATGACAGGAGAGGATAACAGGCCCAAAATGAAGGGGGTGCTTTAAAGTAAGGCAGGGTGAGAGAATATATTAGCTGTATCCCTAGCTAATTCCCCAGCCAGGTTAGATTGGAGGATTTTGTCTTTTTGAGTGTTTTCTCTAG
This sequence comes from Lophius americanus, assembly GCA_037951165.1. Lineage (NCBI taxonomy): Eukaryota > Metazoa > Chordata > Actinopteri > Lophiiformes > Lophiidae > Lophius > Lophius americanus. The sequence continues at coordinate 2,792,998 of JBBDHG010000091.1, read as the reverse complement.
TCTGCTTTTTACCTAAGCAATTTGTTTGGCGGTTCTCAGTTGCACTCCCCCATTTCAGTTCCTCGAGTTGCAACACATGAACAAAGGCAGCAGCAGAAAGAGTTTATATAAAATATTTGAACCTGTGAAATGGATCCTAGTGTGTGCGATTTGGTGGAGGCTCCATTATCTGGAGCACCAGGAACTCCAAGCAGGTTAAAAAAAGTCACAGTCATTGTAGAAAATTGACAACACCCATACGCTATAATAATACGGGTGTGCCACTTTTTCAGATAATAAGACAATCAAATAAAGCCATACATTTTTATTATAATCATCAAGGTTGTACGGATAGCGCAAATTACATAGGCCGGGAAATACCTGCTATGATGAAAGTTGTCATTTTTTTCATTATCTACAAGATATTTGGTCGTATGTTGACCTTCAGTCCAATATTGCTGGCCCTCTTTCTAATTAAGGGGCGCTTGCATGTAGGAGATATCAAAATAATACAGTGTTATTTCATTATCAGCAGCTCCTTTCTCAATTAATTTTTGTAAATAACCAAAAGAAAAAAGGAAAGCTTATCGAGATGTTATTCATCTTCATCTTGTCAGTTTGTTTATATGCACACCAAAACCTGATTAAAATGACCTCATGCCCCAAGTGACTGCAATAGTATGGCGTGCATGTGCCTCACAATTAGTTATTATCCACACTTCATATCTTTTATCCAAAGTAAGTGGTTAGCAATGTTATGATATATTTGTTACAATGTAACCGGCTCAGTGGATATGGATGTTTCATAGTATCACTGTATTTCGCTATTATTATTATTATTATTATTATTATTATTAGCATTAGCATCAGCATTAGCATTAGTGGTAGTCATGGTAGTGATGGTCTTCAGATTGTCCTATGGAGGCATGAAAGCGAAAGCTTTATTATAGTGGGACCCACAATACTATCTTTTCAAATGGAAGTCTGAGAGAAAAGCCTCCCCTCTGAAATTAAATTAAATAAATTAGAAAGCTGCACTTTTGCACTACTCTTTTTTAATAGACATCGGTACGAAGAAAGGATCTCTCATTTAAAATATACCAATCTAACTGTACTTCCCTTGGAACAACATGAAATAGAGATAAAGCTTTTCGCCATTTTCCATGCAATAAAACAAAAACTAATTAAAGTAGCTTTTTAATGAAAATCCTTCTTTCTCAAGAAAATAATTTGTTGTCATAGTGCATATTGGAACATTTTCATTCAATATTTTTGCTGCATGATTTGGTGAAAAATATATATTGCGATGATAGATTCCAGTAGCGATAAACGAGACCCAAGCGACATCCACTGTGTGTGATGTTCAGTTGCACGGCTTCAGAATATCATTCAGATAAATAATAATAATAAATCACAGATAATCCAGGTCTCTCAGTCCTGTCCTTACGACAATTTATTAATATATTTGACGATTGACGGACGTGTCACATCTGCAGCTCTGCTTCAGGTTTAAACGGAGTAGGCGGGAATAACCTTGGGCTTCTTTGAAGTTAACCTGCCGCCAGCTAGCAGATTAGCGTCACAGAGGAAGCTCACTTCCTGAAGTATCCCCAGTTCACCGCCATTGCCCTTAACATGACACTCACTCGCATCAAAGACTTTGATTGGCCATTTCTTTATTTTGGGCTTACAAAATGAGCTGACTGCACACAAACAGAATAGGTAGTCACCATCTCCCACACATGTTTATTTCATTAAATCAGGAACTCGCGTATGCTGACATCGTGATTGTAATGAGATTAATTGCGCAGCTCTACTTTTGACCTTGTTGCATAGTGCATTTTGGCTTTCATCAGTCTCCCACATCCAATAAATTTAAGCCGAGCCTACCCCTCCTCCACATCTCCATTTAACTATTGTCAACTTATACAACTCACAGGCCTCTGAAAGCTTTTTTGTTTGCTCAGCTGAAGGCTGAAACCCCCACATGGCTGTAAAAAAAACTTCCCTGTTAGTGAATGTAAACAGCAGAGCACTGGCTGGTTGTTGTTAATATCCCACCTTGACATGTTTCAGTTGAGGCGCCTTAAACCAACCATGTCTACTATGGGGCGGCTAGAACTCAAGCTTCTGTTCTCCACATCTCCAGAAATAGTTTACAGAGATTGTTTTGTGCACTAAAATGTTCCCTAACATAAGTTTGTTTATGTCTTTATCATGTTTTAGGTGTAATTCGAACACAAGAGCTGCTGGATCATGAGTCAATACCTCATTACTGGCTGACAGTGTACGCCATGGACCGCGGCGTCGTGCCGCTCTCAGCCTTTGTCGAGGTTTACATCGAAGTGCAGGACGTCAATGACAATGCACCGCAAACCTCTGAACCTGTCTATTACCCCTCTGTGATGGAGAACTCCCCTAAAGACCTGTCAATCATCCAGATTAATGCGGTAGATCCAGACGCCAAGGCCAGTGATAAACTCACATACAGGATCACCAGCGGCAATCCCCAGGGCTTCTTCGCCATTAACGCCAGGACAGGTAAGATTGCTGGTACTGTGTTGGAAAATCGTGTCGCTATAAATTGCCTCCTAAATGAAGGAAGTCTCTCATATCATTGTTCCAGGACACATAATAACGGCTGCTAGCCTTGACAAAGTTTATGTCAAGACTAATATCTTTAAATGATAACCACATTACCTTGTCAGCTTCCTGTTCCCTTTCTTATGAAAAGGAAAAGGTTGTGTGATAACAATATCTTAAAGAGGAGTGGGATGAGCTTACAAGGGCTTTTTCCACTCTAACACTCTTGAGTGTGCTCTCATATGGTACCCTGAAAATGGTGCGATGATTAATATTTCATGGAGTTCTTTTAAAGTTGCAGGAGCAGGCTATGTTTAGTGGAATAGCAGAGAAAAGGTTTTTTGTAGGTGCAAAGTAAGGCTCTCTGTGCCAACAGGCATTATGGACATGAACAGATTTGTTCTTGTTAAGTGTGAGTCCTTCTAAAACAAAAGTCAGAAAATATATCAAGGATGATTATCTTAAATTTAAATAACTTCTGACCAACATGAATCACTGAAGTGAGAGGAGGTGATTAAACTCTATTGAAGTGCCAATTTGCTGAATTTGTTTTTGTTCCTTAAGATAGCGCAAAGGTGTCGTATTGCTTTGGGCACCACTGGGTTTTAAACTGAAATGAGGAATGCGTAGTAAAACAGTTGCTCCACTTTGTCATCACTGATGTGTGTGGTCCTGTTTCCTGAGGTTGTCACATCAACAAACTGGAGTTATTTCTGTTGAAAGTGGCAATGTGAATTTTTCTTACCAAATAAGGATTGATTGTCTAGCGTTGCCTCCCAAACAAGCCTCACAGTAATGTTGGGCATTCCCCAACGCGCAAGAAAAGAAAAGAACAAATAAATGTAATCAAGAAAAGGAGAAACCTGACTCTTAAGGTTGGTTTTTCATCTGCAGGCATGACAAGATAAGCTTATTCATGTTGATAAGAAGTCTGAGGCTGGAATAGAAAATGAGGGGGAAATATTTATGTTCCAGCAAAGCAGTCATACAACACACCATTCTAAAATATACTAAGATGCCTGGCTGTGAAGAAAACACTGTGATCCTTTCCGTCCCCAATATATATTTATTTTTATGCTATTTTTTTATGATAATTAGACAATTATCTTTTATAAAAATGGCTCTTAGGCTGGAAAGAAAGGTTTTGGCGGTCTTGAATGGATTGTCCTCCTGGACATGTATGTCCGTCCATATGTATGTAACAGGTTAAAGTCTGTCCACATCTCAAAAACGAATGGGCAAAATGGGGACCTGAAGTAGGACAGCTTATAATAATTTAAATTTTTGAAATATCTTTCTGTATATTTGAGCTTCTGTAAACTTATTTTCATGTCAATTTGCTTACCTTCTATCTATTCCACACATCAGCAGATATACAATTTTTTCCGGGTTCTTGAACTTAAGTCTTTTAGTAGACACACTGCACTGTACGTTAAACTCACAGTGCATCACTTTCCCAGCAGTTGAATAAAGAATCCTTAGGTCAATATTTCAAATAATTACTTCCAATTCCTAGCTTTACTGAGTTTTTGTTTTTTAATGAAGCTAATTGTCAAGTTCACTTTTGTCAGTCTTCGTTTACACGATAATTAGCTATATAAGTGGACCTAAAAAATAAATAAAGATAAAAAGCATATATGGGTAACTTAGAAGCCTGAGAAAAACAGACATATCATAGATATCACAGCATGACAAAATGCTCATCAGTGAGACTACAGTGCCACATGAATTAGATTTATCAAGAAATGGATTGAACATGGAAACTTATTTGTTCCTTTGATTTTTTTTTCCCCTTTGTTTTTGAATATTGCAACAGATAATGGATGTAGAAAAATAAGTGGAGATGGCAATAAGCATTTGTAATAAGTGCAAAATCTGAAATTGATATTGATTTAAAAAATCAAGTTATCATTTAGGCCGTAGTTGTGTAGCCCTTGGACATCTTCTCCATTGTCCTTAAACAATATCCACGACCTCAAGGGTCCTCAAGGCTCACCAAAGGAAGAAAGCAAGATATTTCATATACTGATGCATTAGGGGGACTCATCTCCAGTAGTCTGTTGTTTAGTTGAGATTTGGATAGTAAGTCTTGCTACAGGAGAAATTGTATTACATTTTCTTTATATATGAAATAAATGAGTTTAAAAAGGTCTGCTATCTTTCCAGATTATCAACTCAATATGACATTCTAACCGCATATAACAGGTTTTTGAAAATGTTTAAATTTACAACATATAACTCTGTAATTACATGTTCTAAACTTGCAATGGAAGCATAGGCCCGGTGTTGGCATACCTACAAAGCTTCACAAAGCTGTGGGAAAATGGAAAAGACGTTAAAGCCTATGTTTTGTTTGTGGGTTTTGGAACTTCATAGGCATGTGTTCCAACCTAACTACCTAGCCTTCTATCATGGGCCGCAGCCTTGTGCAGCTTTCCAAGCATCCCGTTAAGCTTTCGGACACATATGAAAGCTCCGCTTGACGCCTTGGATGGCATTGGTTGCTGTTTTTCAGCAGCAAACCCACATTTGCTCTGTTAAGTCCAGAATGGAAGACTTAGATCTCCTTTCTTTCTGCCAAGTAAACAAGTCCTGCTGTTTTGGCTGTTGTCTGACTTTCAGTTTGTCATTAAAGTGCAAGGCCAGCTCTTCATTCCAACAGACACTATTGCTGAACTTAACTGTTTGATATAGCTGTGCTTTTGAAGGGATCTGAACTGGGGGAGAGAAAAAAAATTAGGCAAAGTCTTGTGGGGTAAAATTGTACCCGTCAGCTGGATATGAATTATGCATTCTGAATCAGTATGAGACAAATTAATTTGAATAATGCTGATCAGGTGTGAAATTTTGAAAGATGAACCAATGTTCACTTGTCTGCTGGCACGGATCTCATCCCACCAACAGTTATCAAAGGTTCCTGAGCCCTGATTTATTGGCTCAGGTGATTGTATTTCCTGGATAAGGCTTCAAAGGCATGTTGTTAACGGAACAACAAGATCTTTGCTCTACTAGATGAGACGATAAAGCGTTGTATGAGGTCTTTGTAAGTGCAATTCAGGTGAAGAATAACCGAACGTTGTTTATTACTTTAGAATAATGATGCATTGTCTACATATACAGCTCTTGAGATAACCAGCCCTGAAGCTGTCAAGTAGGGTTAGGCGATTCTGGCTATAAAGAGAATCCCCGATCTTTTGCCAGGAATTGAGTTTGCAATACTTTCCACGATATTACCATCATATTGCACGTTAGGTACATGAGAAATTAAAAAAGCGCTATGCCCATCAGTGTTTTACACAGATATATTTGTGAGGGCATTAAAGGGTTAGCTCCTGCAGCACCAGAGGGCGGCCTGGATGCATCTTTATGTCCAAGCTCAATCGAGGACGAGAGACTACTGATGCGCTCTGCCCAAACCAAGACCTTCCGTTTTCATCTCCAAACCCGAACGTGTTGACACAGTTAACACTTGCTGAAGCTCTGAGTTTTTACACTTTCACACAGTTTTTGTAACCATGATTACCGCTCTTCTGTTTACCCTAATTACTCTTGTCGGAAGAGTAAACGACTGTAAAAGGGTCTGTTTTTGGCTCAATGCCCTTATAGCTGGTGTTCTTAACCCACAGAACACAAACATTACACAATGTCATCAGGATTTCTAAATATACTCAACTGGAGTCTTAACATTGATGTACTGCTTTAAAGATTAAATACAGAACTAGTTAAAAAAAAACTCCAAACTATAGGTTTCCCTGTATAGTTCTCTGTATTTTTTGTGGTTTAATCTCAGCTACCACATGATAATTTACAATTGAAAAAGTAACATATAGCCAATGTTGCGTTCAGGGGCATGGTTTTAAAGGCCGAGACCTTGCTCGTCATGACATTAGCTTTGGGTAAGCTAGCGAGTTTTGCTAGCCTAGTTGCCCAGCCCTACTGCCTTATATTGTTTTCTCTTTATGACAGAGTTGGCAGATGTTTGAGACAGTTCATCAGAGGTTGTTGAAATCATTTGCCCACCTTTTCGTTGGGGGAGTTTGTGTTCAGGTGAATCATGCTCTGTTCTCCTGTGTGCTCTGGACTTTGAGCTGAGCTCTTTTGCAAGAATGTACATGTATTAGGAAATGGTGCCAGGTCAGAATGTGTATTGGCTGAACACACTCACCATACACACTCTCTTACAGGAATTTTTATAAATCTTATGCTAAGGAGAGAGAGGTTGAGCAAAGATTACTAAGATACTGATTCTGTTTCTACTTCCAGTTTTACATATTCTTCATTTCTACTCTGTAAAGAATCAATACATCTTATAGCGTCTCCTGTTTTCCATTGATAATATGATTACAAATTATGATTTGGATATGGTTTAACAAAGTCTGAGATTTGTGATTCAGGTACCCAATGTCTGCTTAGAACTCCACCATATAATGATCATACCTTTCAGTGTCTGTCACCAGACAATGATGCAACTGAACTGAGGTAAGCGGGTGTTTCATAGGATATGTCTCTGCCTGCTTCTGTTTGTGCTGTTACAAATGAAGAAAGAGTCATCCAAGTGAATTCTTCAAGTCTTATCAAACAATTTTTAGCTTGTTCTTTTTCTTTGCCTGTAACTACGCGCTCATTGTCATCAGCAGAAAGAGAACGCTGTTGGGAACTGTTCGGCAAACCCTGATAAATTCGACAGGTTTTATGAGCATTTGCCGTTACCAGGGCTGACAGAATAGGTGAGGGAAATCAGCCGCTGGGACTGCGTCTGCAAATTAGCCACTTTTCATCTTGCTCATATTAACTTTCAGCGACACTTCTGTTTGATGGACAAAGACACACACATACACACATGGCGTTATCAGCGATTTGCTAAAGCCCCAACAAATACAGGAAGTGAGAAGGGAAATGGACACTTCCAACAACTTCCTAATGTTTCCGGTGATTAAGCAGGAAAACAATGGCCATAGCTCCCGAGAGACAAAGCTAGAAGAAGTTGTGGAAATTAGAAATAGCTGATTTTCATCTCATAGCTTGAGAATGGTCATTGAAACTTAAACTGGCTAGCATTCAGTTAGGACCAGTTGGAGATTGTGGCAACATGGCATTCATTCTAATCTATGTCAAGGAATACCACATCCCAACCGGTGTCTGAAGATTTAACCTACTGTTTTCAATGATAATAAGTCTTGTACTTGGATTGAAGAAAGGGATGAAATCTTTTCTGCCAAATGTTTGATACACCTTTCAACTTTTAGTGTTGTATTTGACACTATCGATTGTTTTTTGCTTTTTTTCTTTGATATGAGTTATTATCTACCCTTTATTATTATATAATTAAACTGTTTCATGTTTTAATGAGCCATTTTTGGGCTACCTCTCTTGTATGAACAGCGCTCCATATATTATTATTATTGTTGTTAGAGAATTGAAACAAAACAAATGCAGTTTGACGGCAAAGCTATCTTTGCATGTTCAAATTACAATATTCTAGTTATTTCTGAGAAAAGTTCCATCAACTCTGTTGCGTAGAATGAGGTGCTGTTAGTTGTGGACGTCAACGTGCCTCACCAACTCATATGATCCGTACAAGGAAGACAACAGAGGAGGTATATACGTCCGGAAAAATTAGCAATACAAAACTACAGTGGGTAAACTACTACATATGCAATTTTAGATTGTATTGAATTTCATTTGTGTGTATTCTGGGCCCATGTGATATCATGTAAATGGCTGAACACACCACATTACGTAGACAGTGAAATTTATGTCCACTCTCTGTGAAGTACTTGGTTTTCAGTTGATGTAGGGACCACTCTAAAGGCTAGTTTGGAGGCTACTATAGCTGTGAAATGAACGTTTAACACTTATCAACATTCTACACAGCCATTTAACCACACTGTGTTCGAGGGTACACACCAGCAATTTGTATCCAAACCAAAAAAATCTTAAAACACACAAATGTCTCATTGGCACAGCCAACGTCCCCACAGTCTCATACTATTACTATCAGTAATGCCTTTCCTCAGCTGCTCCACTGCTTCCAATCATCCCATTAATTTACACAACTCCCCACAACAATCACTTTCACTAGCACTTGGCAATCCAAATCCCCTACAGGCCCAAATCTTCCATGACATGGTTGTCTTTTCAGATTACAAATAAGCCCTGCAGCTGTTATGTCCTGAGTTATGTCAATCCTTCTGTAAACAATGCTCCTCAACTTAAATGCATTTTACTGTTTTTCCACAAAGATCACACACATGACACAGATTCATGTCTGCCTCACCTTCAATGGCTTCTCTGTGTTGTATTTGGTAAATTCTTGTTTGGTTGCACCACAATGCTTTTAATTGGGACGATAATGCAAAGTAATGCTTTCTCTCTCTATAAACAAGAGCTGCCTGTCCCTCTCTCTCCCCCTCTTACTACAGTTCGAGAGTTTAGCTGACAGTATCAGCAGCGAAAACAGAGACAACTCATAGTATTATTTTCAGCTCCTGTTGCAGGCACCTAATTCATATTAGGTGGATTTACAGGGGACACTTTTCTCCTTTCTGATTCAACCTTTCTGTATTGCAATGTCGGTCGCCTGTTTACATGAATTCTGATCTTTGTCAGACCTGGTGTTTACATGTATCAACTCACCTATTCGGAAACGCTTTCAGACATGCACATTCCCGGTCATAAGGTGGTGATAATGCTTTGGTGATCTCGGAGCCGACAGCCAACAAGCGCCCAGCAGAAGAATATGACAAAGAGGGAACGCGCGGAAGTAACTTTTCACCCAACTAACTTTTCAAAAATGAAAATCTTTGGATGTGAAATAAAATATTTAAAAGTTGCAATAAATAAATCACTCTCCGGTCGGTCTGCAGATCGGAACTGTTTATAGTTTTCCGACATAGCGTTTACATGCAGCGACTGGCTATCAGAAAGGCTTTCCGAAATGATTTTGACTACCTCCTTGCAAAGGAATGAAATCTAATTCGGAGAGGTTCTTTCCATTCGGAAAGCAGTATTTATGTTGCAGCATTTTCTTTCCGATTAGACGTTTTTTCTGAATCTAATCGGAATTAGGCTGTTGAGTAAACCCACCTACTATTGAGGCTGGGAATATTGATACTTTGGTCTGTGGTTGAACAATGTGTTCCAGGATAAGAAGTCTTGCGAGGGAGAAATAACAGGTTTAAATGATGAATTTCCATACCTTAGTGTCAGTTCATCAAGAAAAAAACTAAATTGCACAACAAGTCTGACTGCTGCAGACACATTCCCAATTGTCTGGAGCTATAGTGTGTCACTTAAATATATGGGCCACTCACAAGACTGCTAATCACAGCAGCAATTCCCGGGTTAAAACTGACCCAACAATGTCCGGGCCTCCTTAACTCCCACCAGGCCTCCATTTTGGAGCAGTGGTTGTAGTGCTCAAGGACATGGTTGAAAGTGCCACTGGTGCTTTGCTGTTTTTCTCTCCCTCTCAAAACAGCATGGCTATAATTATTGTCAGCCCAAGTCAGCCCACGCCTGTGTGTGTATCTGTGTGTTGTGACAAAGACTGTGGGTTGTGCAGACTTCTCTGGTGAGGTCTGGCTTACCAACCAATCATTTTAAAGTTCCCTTGCATTAAGGAGGAGATACAGAAGTATGCACCTTTACTGACTAGACGGTTGGTGCCAGAAAAGATTATGGTAGGGATCAGACTTGTGGGATTAATGATTTTTTTTGCATAAGATTTTTGGTAACAAGTTTTTGGGACTTTCTTTTTGATGAAATCGATATCACTGGCTGGATATTAGCGTGGGTCTCAAACTGTGTGGTCAGATTTGGCAGCATGTCAGGGAACCAATCAGGAATAGCTCTGCTCATCCACAGTAGATGGAACGTATTTTTTTGCTCATCATATATGATTCTCTGACCAGACATCTCTATATTTTGAAGTGGATGCTCGTTTCATGCTCCATCAAAACTCCAAAATACTTCAACTCAGATCAGGAAGGAGTTGGAGGCCAGGCAAACTTGCAGCATTAAGAAACAGATGAATAGAGAGAATCCCATTTAAATTGACGGTAGTGGATGACGATAAGTTAAGCATAAAGTTGTGTCTCAGTGATCGGACGGATGTGCCTGGCTGAATGAGCCCAGTTGATATCAGTTGACGGCCAAGAAGTTGAAGCGTTTCATTGAGCCTGAGCATGTGTGAAAGATGAAAATGATAATGTAGTGTGCGCAGTAATTGTGTGCGAGTGTGAAGTAGGATATTCTTCCAGTCTGGTTCACTACAGTTTGTCACCCATGATTTTTTTTTTGCGTTTCTATGACCAACAGTTTGATCACACCAATCACTTCCATTTTGTTTTCCGTAACCCTTCTCTTGAGGTACTTCGTACACTGGTCTAAAACTCACTGGTGGGCGTAAGAAATAGTAATAATATTCCCAAAAAATCATATTTAAATCTAAATTTTTTTAGTTTTGTTGCCCACAGTCTTATCACAAAGCTTGTCTCCCTGTATTAAACAACCATACCAAGATGGAAAAGCCACAAACTGTGTGTGTTCAAAGTGAAAGTGTGGTTGACCGGGGATCAGAGACAGAGAGGCACAACTTTGAGTGTGGATATGAATGGAGCAGAGGAAAATGTTTGCTGGTGTGTTTTCATGAAGCCTTCAGTGTGCTATAGACTGTGTAGCAGCTGTTGCAGCTCCTTAAGACCAAGTAAAGGATCTTCTATTTAGAGTTCTACATAAGAGTGCTGTCTGCAGTGGAAATGCAAGATCAAGGGTTAAGGGATAAATACATTTTCCAAGGGTATTATACTAAAAGCACCAAGGCTTTGGATTACTTACTGTACCTGTGGACCAGACTTTATGGAACTGGAACCTGAGATAGAACATAGCATCAAAAGCAGAAGTTTATATGGTTTATCAATTGTATTTGAGATGTGTATTAAGAGAACATAGTTTGGTAGGAGACGCCGGCATCCTGCTATGAGAAGGTCAGCACCCAGCTGTTGCCAAAGGCACAATAGTATCTGGAAATCCTCCCGTATTTATCAAACACATTTGATATTCATGTCAACCTGCCAATTGCACTGCCTCTGAAGGCAATGGAGTTTCAGCAGGGAGTAGTACGTTAACTTTACTTCACCTAGTAATCACAATAGGATTGAAAAAAAAACAACTTTCACCTAATCATTAATGTTTCTGTATGTAATGATAATAATGTAATGATCCTCTGGGAACATTTTCCTGCTCATAATTGCCAGTGATGTGTTACCGTATTTCATTTAATGCTCATTATTTATTGCCAATGTTGAGCCATCAAGGCTTACATTACATTTTGGCTACATCTTTTCAAATAAGGAGATACCTAAGGTATTTATGAATGATTTGTAACTAGTTAATTAAGTAAGTAAGTTGTAAACACTTTAGAAATCCCGAATAAACTACTATAAGTCATTAGATGGAAAAATTGGCATTGCTTTTCAAATACTGAACATAAAAACAAGAATATATTAATTTGTATGTGTATGTATATATGTGTTACATTACATTAGTAGAAATGCATCAGTTATAATGTCAATCTCTGACTATGCAGCTGAATTGCAAAGGGATTCTTAGTTAGAGAACCAGAGTGAGTGTGGATTATACCGGCATCTGTATTCTGCTCTATAATACATGAGAAGAGAAAATAGTTACCAAATGCAACACCACATAGACGAGCTTAAAGATATTACCATCCATCAGTTCCGGCCTCGCTGAAGCACATGAATAATTAGTCAGCGTGGTCTGTTTTGACGTGGCACCAGAGACCTATTAGCTCTCATGGTAATGATCTACAGCTATCTACCTCATACAGTCCAAGCGGATCTTCTGCAAACTTTCTTTCAGACATCCTGCAATGCTCCAATCATATTTTCTGCAGGTTGTATGAATTAGGTAGGCCTCTCTATATTAGTTTCATCTTCAATATTTGCACCTGCAGTGGGTGCTATTTTCTTAATTCTTTATTTATTTTGATGAAAGATTAACATTTAAATGTGTTGCCTGTCACTATGCATGCACGTTGAATGGGTTGCACCTAAAGGTGATGTTTTTTCTAACCAATTATCAGTTGGCTCATATCTTTGCAGCTCCCTGTGCAGATTAAATAAAGCCTAAGCAGGAGAGGATAAAATAGGGGGAGTAAAAGCGGCTTTCTCATATGCCTGAATTGCAGTGCTGAGGGATGGCTATTTCAGGACCCGTAAGTTGTGGCGTGCTATGTTGGTTGTACACTTATGTGCCATTGATGGGTTTGGGTTTCAGACATCCTTTGCTTTATGCTAATCGGGCACCGTGTGGCGAGCAGACAGCTCTGGTGCGGGGGAAGCTGGCAAGTCTACATCTCACTCTGTCTCTGCAAAGTTGCAATTTAGTGAGAACAGAACGTTGCGTCTAACACAGCTATGTAGCAATAACCTCCCTTCCTTTTCTCCAATCTTACATCCTCAATATAGGAATAAAAGGGTGCTCAATGACTCAAATTTGTTTTATTTTCACTTTTGTGAAAGCCACACTTCACAAAGGCCCCTCCATGTGATTGATGTCCGACTACATCACTCCTTCCTCCTAAGAAAGACCCTTGAAACACTTCAACCAGCTGCAAGATCTTCCCCAAAGTTGCCTTTTCCCTCTTTCAAAAAATGTTGAAGTCTGCGGGCCATGTCTGACCAACTGTCTGTTTATTCAGCCTGTGGAAGAATTAAAAGCAGGGTGTCAGGCCTACAAGGCTGTTTGCGCACTATTTGACACACATTTGTGATATTTCACATATTTAAGGGAGTGTAGAGGGCTGTCTGGCAACTAGGCTAACCAAAAACAGGAAAGACCTACGGGAGATCACTCCTCCAGATGTAAACTCCCAACTCATGAATGACTGATCAAATAACCAACAGGGTTCAGATTATATCACCCATCAGTGACTCAGTGGGTGGATGAGTTATTTCTTTCTTTAATCAAATATTGTTCTGACCTGCCCACTACCATAGTGTCTAAACAAACATGTCTTATAAATATATAAAAAATGTGACAAAGGTTTGTCCTGAGTGAGACTTAATACAGATAAAGAATAAACTTTTCAGAGTACACTGACTCACAACCAACATCAAATACATCTTTGGAATTTGTGTTTAAAATGTCTTAAATTTTATTTGACAATCTTTAGTGATCAACTTTGCCCTGACTATGGTAAATGTGTAATTAGCTACTATCTGCTTATGACTTTTTCATTATTACAATTGATAATTGATCACATGGTTTTATATCATTTATTCTGTAATTGTGTGGATAATGCTTTTGTCATTGTGTCCTACAGGTCTGGTTACAACCACTTCTAGAAAACTGGACAGAGAGCAACAGGATGAGCATATTCTTGAGGTAAGTACCCACTAGTGTGGGAGATCTGGTAACTGTTCCTTTGTTCTTTCCCACTGTTCCATCTCTTGCATGGAGCAAGCTGTGACAGGAAACTGTCAACCCCAACAGACCAATGTCTAAACTTGTGGGTTTTAAATTGAGCTGTGTTCGGCTGTGTTCTCTCATGGCGCTTTCCTCCCTCTTTCTCGCCGCAGAACCGAGGCCGATAATAGCCGTTTTAATTGTGTTTCCGTTGGTGACAGGGAGCAGATTGAATGCCTTTTAATTATTGTTTGAAGTTACACATTTCAGTGATCACTGGCTGCCCATGCGTCTGATCCCAGAGCAGTGTTCATACTGTGAGTGTGCACTGTAATAATATCAAAGAAATGAGAGTATGTGATAGGGATAAAAGTGGGGAATGAGGCAAGTGGTAATCCTGTATGGCCGGCTCAGTTATTGTAATATCAGGGCACAAACAAGTAACCAATAAAAGTTTCACTTGTACAAGTAAACCAAGTATCTTTTGACCAAACTTTTGCTAGATTGAATGAATGGACACAGCTTTAGAAGAGCTGTGGCACCATGGGAAATTAAGAAGGTTATTGGTGACTGGGAATCCAGCAGGAAGTTCTTTATTTGGTTAACCATTCATGGGGCAACACAGACCCTTAAACGTGACTATTAGCCCCCCCACGCACACACATATACCTCTTGCGTGTCCTCAGGGCACCTAATCAAGGGTTTTCTGGGGGTGGTAGGGGGAATCAAACTGAAGTCCTACACAGTGTTGAAGATTTTGTTTGAGTTTGTTGTAGGAGAAGAAATGAAACATGTGGGGCCATGTGGAACTCATGGAGCAATTAGGGTGGGGGCTTTGTCAGCATTGTTTGGACCAAATGCCAAGAGGAGGTGGAGGGAGCTCACAGGGCCTTTAGCTTTTTATGATGATAAGGGTGGGGGTTGGTAGGGGGTTGTCATGTGTCTGTGTGTGAAAGAGAGAGAGAGAGAGAAGCTCAAGGCAGAAAGCAGTCGGGGGAAATTGAGAAACAGGCGATGCAGCTCCTCATGGTCTGTGTGTATACTCAGCAGCAGCGGGATGAGAGGACTCTGTCCCAGGAAGAAGGGGGGTGGGTAAATTGCTAAGTGGAACATGCCAGGACATGATTACGATACAGGCCTGAGACTGTAGAGAGTACATTCTAATAGAAAAGTTTTGACAAAAAGGTTATAATTCATTTTATGTTTTGTAGGTGTTGAGTCACCGAAAGCGGCAGGTCAGGTTGTTAGTCTAGAAAACTAAGAAAACATATAAATAACTTCATATTTTTAATCTAATTCGATGAAAACCTGCAAAATCCTCACATCTGCGACCGAGGAATACGTTATATATGTATATTATATTTTCCTTAAAATACTCAATTCTGAATGAAGATTCTAAAATTGTTGCTCTCAATATTATGTTTACTTGTTCAATGTCTGGTTCAGACCACACAATTATAGCCTGAATGTGGAAGCAACGTACGACCATCAGTGTGGCATTATCAGCGGAGAGCAATGTGTCGTCTGTACTGCAACCATAGCACCAGCCAGAAAAGTCGAGCAATGTTAAAAAAAATTCTGAACGCTCCTGACTTGCTCAGAACTTAAGCGAATAACAGAGTGAATACTATGGCCAAGAGTGTTGTTGCTGAGAACACAGAGTGCTTCTGTAGCCATGATTGACCCGCCTCCTGATCAACGTCACATCACATGGTGGTGACTGAACGGTTGGAGTCAAACTATTATGGTTGCCAGCTGTGGGACCAGCACACAGGAAACATTTATGGCCCTGTGATTGCCTGATCTGACTGTAGGCGGGTTTACATGCAACACTTTTCTCCTATCCGAATTAAACCTTTCCGAATTGCAATATTGGTCGCCTGTTTACATGACCTGATCTTTTCCGACCTGGTGTTTACATGCATCAACTCATCTAATCGGAAACAGCTTTCTGCCTTGCTCAGACGATCCTCACTCCAGTTCATAAGTTCGCGATAATGCTTCGATGAGCTTGGTGCCGACCGCCAACAAGCGCCCCGAAGAAGAATATGACAAAGACGGCATGCATGGAAGTGACTTTTCGTCCATCTAACCGTCCAACTATGTTAAACCCTTTCAAATGTGCAATGATGAAATGAGTCTCCGATGCAGACCGGTACTGTTTTGAAGTTGCCATACTTAAAATGTGTCCCAGCGCTGAAAAAAGTTAGCGGAGCATTACATCACGACATTTGGCATGCGCAGATACAACTCAAACAGAAAGCTTTCTGATACAGCGTTTACATGCAGCTGCTGGCAATCGGAAAGGCTTTCCGATAGGAGCAGACTACCTCTTTGCAAAGGAATAAAAAATCTCATTCGGAAATGTTCTTTCCATTCGGAAAGGGGTGTTTACATGCAGCATTTGCTTTTCATTGTATTTTATTGCATTAGGCGTCTTATCCGAATCTATATGGAATTTGGCCGTCCTTGTAAACCCACCTTGTGTGAATCTTGAAAGACCAATGTTTAAGAAAAAAACATTGGTCCTCTGAATCAGGCATAGAGCTTTTCAAGTTCTCTCACTCACTTTTCTTTTTCCCCAGGCAGTACTACTCTGCTGTAATGAGACACACTCCATTTGGTGAAAATTGTAGACTTCTTTCTGCTTTGCCTAATAATTAAGCAAATGCTTTTGAGGAAAATGTTCAAAAGAGAAGTGTATGAGGGTAGCTGTGGACTTTGCACACACAATTAAACACATAGCAGTTTTATTGATACGCTGGATCGCTGTATGATAAAGATTGTTTGAAGGTATTGTCTATTATAGGGGACATAGGCAATATATCTGAATATATGAGGCCAAAAAGGCCACAAGATGGTCATAAAAAGGTTCATTACAGAGCACAGGATGGGCACCAGCATTGAAAGAGACATTCAGAAAGTAAGTTTCCTGTAATCCCATTTAACTAAATGTGCTAATGTGCGCTGCATGGACAGCTGCCGCCACTGTGAGAAAAGCAAAAAAAACACGCAATCGTTAGTAATGAAACTATACTACCAAATGTTATGGGCCTTTCTCTGGACTCCTGACTGTTTTTTAGTGAAGCACTTAGCAGATGGTCCTAAATGACTGAGGCATTCGTTCTGCTCCTCTACAGTATTTTGCAGCTTGAAGCTAGAAAAGGCTTACGTCGCTGCTGCCAGCACTCAGATGCACAAATACTTGAACAAATCTTTCTGGGAGCAGACTGAATAAATAGTTTGTTTAGGTCAGCTGGTAGCTCTTGCGTTTGTTTCAACTCTGCAAACTGTCTGACGACACATAATCATGATGGCATGCCGTCTTCAGAACCTGACTTATATAGAGACTCTGTTAATGATTCAGATGCGTGACTCTTGTCTTTGATACGGAGGAAGGGCGGTTGGACCTAATGTTAAATTGCAGCTGGTGCAATCAGAATGAAGACGTTAAATAGCTTATTACCAATTACAATAATGAGGTCTGTTGAGTAGTTTTGTGCACCAACCATTGAAGCTACTGAGGAAACGTATTAAACCCATTCAGTGTTATTTGAGATTTAAGAGGCTTTCAGGTAACATCAGCTTCCAGATGAAACAATTCAAATTTGCCACAATACACCAACTGTAGTTGGAAAGCTGAATGGCCATTTTGGCTATTGTCAGGATAATTCGGATTCTTGTTCTTGCCGATCTCTGCTTCCACCAGCACATCGACATCAAGGACGAGATGTTTTGGCTCTATTCCACCTGCTGACATTGCGATTGTGTCAAGATGGTCAGTGTTGCTCTGACTTCTCCTGTCAGTGTTCGTAATGTTGTGGCTAGTTAGTACATTAGGCATAATTGATTTTGGTGCTGATTGTAACGGTAAGAATAATGAGTAAAACTATTGTCATTGTTTTGATGCACTTTATCTGTTCTGCTTTTCTACGCCTGGATCCATCCCTTGGCGTGCATCCTTCATCGAAATAAGAATCTTCAAAGGCCGAACACTTAAAGTTTTATAAGCCAATGTATTTATCATCAACTAAAACAAATGAGTAACCGAAAAAATTTCTATTTTCAACGTTAGAGAAACAAAACACTATTTGTATGCAGTAAACCTTGTTTGGGCATGATCAAAAAACAGTAGACTTCTTTTTTGCAACACACCTGTCCCAATGACCACTTATTAGGGCTGCCGTGGTCGCCCACAGCGCCACCCGGTGAGATATGTGAGAATGGCTTTAACAGTCATTACGTTTTTTGCATACAATATTATTTTGATCATTAAACCCTGAAATTTAAGTAACATATACCGCTGGTGACCGACAAACACATGCAAGATGATGGTTTCATCTCATCATCTTAGTGTTACGGTTGTTCTTGTCCTTCTGTTAATGCATGGTTGAAATATTAATACTCACTGGAAAATAGTTGTAAAAAAATATTTCTGCTTCTAAAAAAGTGCCTCTCTCATCCTATTCAATTTCTGAGGTAATCTATTCCCAGTTTTCGAAGGCCTGAATATGAAAGGGAGACTAACTGGATTTGTTATTGGTTGGTTAACCAATGTTACAGTGGACCTTTATGTATAAAAGTACATTAATCAATTCTTATTAATAGGCTAAAATATGGCCTCTGCTGTCTAAAAACCTGGCAATGAAGATCCAAAAATGATTTGATCATTGAGCAATCCCAGAAAGGTCTAAAATCGATGCAGTCTAATCCTGCTGCCTCTGTAGCGAGATGAAAATACCCCAAATCCTCTTAATATTGATTCAGAAGACAAAGTGATTTGTATGTGTAGTGCTCAGAAAAGATGACTAGATTTTTTCTGTCAGAAAGGAATAATATTCTTTAAAACATTTAAATGATGGAGTGCTCGACTTAATTTGTCAATTATACAGTTGGGGATGATATAAGTAGTTAAAACAAACTGACGTCATGTCTTCAGCAGTAGAGGAATGTGAGACAGGGTTTCACTGATCTACTGCGTATTTGTTGTTTCCAACTGAAGAGGATGATTCCCAGAAGACCCCAGAACAGTGAATCTCCAAATGAATGGCCTTTATTTTCGGCTTTTAAGTCTCAGAGAAATTATGAGACCATGAATAATGGACAACAGCACACGTTCCTTTTACATCTCAGCTGTGATTAAATTTAGACTTTGGAATGATGAACTTTTATCCCACGTGTCTTGATCTTTACAAAATCCCACAATACTTGTATATTATGTTCAATGACAATTTTGGATTATTAACCATTTAAGAGTTATTTACTGCCTGTTGTAGGATAAGAAAAGAAAACAATAGGGTCAGTTTGACTTGATGAGAAACTGTAAGAGATGTTTGATGCGATTTCTTATTCACTACCTCATAATTCCGTCCTAATATTTCCATTTTTGTGTTCACCCTCTAGTCTTTTTGGTCTAAGGTTTTGTATTCTTTCTCCTTAGATCACCGTCACCGACCACGGCGTTCCCGCCAAATCCACCACCGTGCGTGTAATTGTCCGAGTGCTAGATGAGAATGACAACAGGCCGCTGTTCCTGGAGAAGATCTACAAGATCAAACTCCCAGAAAGGGAAAGACCGGAGAAAGAGAGGATCACAAAGAGAGATCCGGTGTATCGAGTCATTGCTTCAGACCGCGACGAGGGACCGAACGCCGAGATCTCCTACAGCATCGAGGACGGAGATGAAAGTGGAAAATTCTTTATTGAGCCGAAGACTGGCATGGTGTCTTCTAAGAAGTTCTCATCTGCTGGAGAGTATGACATTCTTACAGTGAGTATCTCATCCCAGTGTTCACACTGTTGTTCAGACCCTCTACTTGACTTAATATTTCTCATGTTGGTTATCTGATTAATGCTTAATCCAATGCACGTGCTCACTAACAATCCTAAATAAAAATGCCATTTTGTGATCAATCTTGTGCCACTGCCTGTCCGGTTAATGTTCATGCTCAAAATGAAGGTGCGTTCTTAGTGAGAGCATGCGTAACTCCACACACTCCCTCCATCTCATGCCTAATGTTAAGCTGGTTGTGTGAAACAGACTACCAGCTCTTAGGACCAGATATATCCGGGCCGGGCTCAAAACCTTCTGGGCCAAAGCAGCAGTAGTCTGCAGTAATAAGAGTACCTGTTGTACCTTGAGAACCCAAAGCTTCATGCTCTGCTCACAGCTGCTGTGTTCACATGGACTCAGAAAAAAACAGGAATTAGTATTTGCATGAATTTTACACTTTCAATTCATTTTACTCTTAAGATTAGAAGGGATAAATCAGGATTTTTTTTTTATGTTGTTGGAAATGTTGTCATGACTATTAAAAATGTGGCTTATCACCACCACAACTATGACTGCAAAAAATAAATTAGACAACAATTGTATTTAAAGTTGTAGGTCCACCATCACCAAATTAAAAAAAATTATAAACCCCTCCCCAGTGGTTAAAAAGTTAAGTGAAGTGCCTCTCTTGTTCTGCACCAGATCCCTTCTCAATAAAGGTTTGTTTTTGTCAGTAATATTAAGAATTTTCTGTAAAAAAAAAAAAAAAAGTAGCTTGGGACCAAAGGATTTAATTAAAAGGTTTTAAAATCTGATGTAGGGCTGGTTCATATTCTTACTGTGCTCACCACAATTTACAGTAACGGAAGTTCCAACAAAAGACTGAACCACAAGAGAAAACCGCACAAAAGGTGTTTTGATATTCACAGTAATAGGTTGTCTTGCTAGGTAGACACTTACGAGTACAATTAAGCCCTTTTATAGCGATTTGTGTATATATTATGTTTAAACTATGGAGGCAATGTGTATTTGATGTATTATAGTTTAATGTGGTGTATTATCTGTAAGCATTAACAAGAAAAGCCATTTTCTGTATATTTAAAAAAAAAAAATGTTTTCAGGATCCTTCAGAGAACGGTATAGACACTCAACTCAACTCAGAACTTGCATAACATCGTGTAACACAGTTTTCATTGTTTGCTTCCATCTCAGATTAAAGCTGTCGACAATGGACGTCCTCAGAAATCCTCCACTTGTCGTCTGCATGTCGAGTGGATTCCGAAACCAAAGCTGCCGTTAGATGCAGCTCCCCTCATTTTTGAGGAGTCCCCTTTCTCCTTCTCTGTCATGGAAGGCGACCCTGTGGCGCACATGGTGGGCGTCGTTGCCACCGAATTTTCTGATGTTTCTGTGTGGTTTGAAATCACAGGTAATGCCTCCTTTTCTGTTGGTTTGTGTCTGCATGCATACTGTAGAAATGCTTCATAGCTAAAAAAGCCCTGTAGGACTAATATAGTGTTTGTGTGTCTTACATGGCTGGGAATTATTGACATATCTTTAAAACCCGTATAGAAGAGGACCATAACTTAGCATGGGAAATCAAAATCCCCAAATTAAAAGAGACTTAAGCTCTATGTCATATCAGATGGCTATACAGAATTGAAGAAATATATTTAGTTGACTGCCCAGTATCTGCTCTACCTACAAATAGTTACAATTGACTTGTCACCAAATTGGCTTTTGTTTTGCCATGTATAGACACTTAATGCAATAGGAAATCATTTTTGTGATTACATTATAGACAGAGACAAGCGATTGTTCAAAACCAGGAGAGCTAGATCAGGAGTGAGCTTACTAGGAAGATGGTCATGGCTAGTCATATTTCAAGGAAAAATGAAATTTACTCGCTTTTTTTATTTGCTATTAGTATTTTATGACAAATCAAATCTTAATCTATTCTTTATAACACATAACTGAACAAGGCAGTCGATACATAAGATAGAGAAATGTAACTCCCTACAAAGCTAACTAGCTTAGCATAGTGGCACTGCTCGTTTTTCGTTTTTTTTTTTCATTGGCTGAAGATGTTTCTAAGTGACTTACTGTCGCTTCCTTCAAAACACATATCACAATAACAATAATGACAATAATAAAATTATCAATAATATATGATTGATTTAAATGTTAAATAAGTTAGATAAGCAATCATGTTAGATTTTTAAAAAAATTATAAAATAGACAAGATAACTGATTTCTTTGTTTATGTGCATTTTTCAAATTTGCTTATTTCTAAACTTTAAGGCAGTTCTTCATCAACATAAATAATCTTTCAATTATCGTCCATCAGTTTCCAAGAGAGCCCCAAAACCTGAAACTATTTTTTTCTTTCTCTCTCCCACTGATTATGCCTGAGTGATCCCTGCCTCTGTTTAAGAGTTTAGATTAAAGAACTCATGGCTGTGATAAACAATAAATGCTGATAGTTGTCATTGCTTGTTTTCTTTGGTGTAATAAGTGGCAGATGGTTTTGAATTGTTAATCTATGTAGAGTTTTTCTATAAAACCAATGACTCTACAACATGCATGAGAGCGTTGACTGCTTTCAGAATTGCTCTTGCCTCTTTTTCCTCCTTCCCAGCCTGTCCAGCTGCTAATCAATATCTAACTGACATCTCTTTTCTGTCTTGCTGTGCTCTTCTCCTGCTTTCTTCTTTTCTCGGGAATGTTCTGTTTGGTTGGATTTTTGCAAGACGGCATAGAGGATACTGAGATCTTTTACATCCTTCAGATGGCTTGTGACCACAACTGTACAGCAGAAGGTAGCTGCTGGGATCTTTTAATAGTCTGTGCTGTATTAGGAGATCATCCCACTCTGTTTGTTAGTGCTGGTTGTTGGCTGTGGTTGAATAGAATCTTTCCAATGGATTGATATTTTACCACATTCCTCTCCTTAAACATATTACCTAATTAAGAAAAAAACCCTCTCTTTAATGTTGTGTGGTTTATTCTTTAGTTTTGTACCATCCTCACTGTGTATTCATGAACCCATTGTGTGTGTGAGTGTGTTCGGGCCAACTGCATGCAGTAGATATCACTTAGCTATTTAGCTGAAATAAGAGAAATGAACCAAGGAACTTGTCAATTGAGGCTATTCCTGGCCTGTAAGACAGAAGGGGAATGCACGTTAAATTAAAAAGCGGGATTTAAAACAGGCAGTGGGCAGGCTATCCTCACATTGGGAGGAGGGGCTGTTCCATAGTCTGGCAGCTGCTACAGAAAAAGCAACACAAACAGCTTTAATCTGTTAAAAAAGGCCTTGCATTTGTCTTTGCTATACCACTGACATGGTGGCTAAGGTAAAGTGTCCAGATATGTGAGGTGATGGCGCTCATCTGTGCTTTATAAGGAAGGTGGCTAGGTACTTGCAGAGACAGGCATAGTGAGCTGACCGTCTAGGTTCAGATGAGGTCCAGCCCCACACTGCTCTTACTTTCACAAGTGAATAAAAAACACACAAAACAATATGTGGTTAGTTATGAAGTCAACCTAGCAGTCTACATCGCGTGACCTTGGTACAGCGATAACGTGTTTACTGTCACAGCCCTAACGGAGAGTACATCAGCACATTTGTTCATTATTGCCCTTGACATCATCACAGCAGAAGATTGATGTTCATTGTTCATCTTAGCCTCCCGTTGAATGTTTATGTCACTGGCCTCATTCACACAACTCAGCAATCATTTGTCACTAATCTTTTGTCCTTGTTTGTAAAAAAAAAAAATTATAAATCCACAGGTGGTAATTATGACAGCCGTTTCGATGTGGGCAAGGCCAGCGGAACCTTGATTGTAGCACGCCCGCTGGACGCAGAGCAGAAATCAAATTACAACCTGACGGTGGAAGCCACGGATGGGACACGAACTGTCAGCACCCAGGTAATTGAAACACTAATGAAAAGGTAGGGAAGATGATGAGGCAGTTGTCATGGCTGTGTTTGTCTCATGTGAGAAGCAGGGAGAGGGGAGAGATGGGTAATAAGTGAGGCAGTAGCAACCCTGTTTGTCAGGATATGTTTATGTTGCAGTGTTATCATTGCTTTCAACTGGTTGGGGAAAATTACAGTTCATATGTTTTAGTTATACAAAATGTATGTTTTAGTGGCTACAAAAAATACGGAAAATATTTTGACGAGGCTGCGCCCTATAAAAGATTTTTGTCTGTGGTAGTGCTGCCTGTGGGGAGTGATTGTGATTGAATTTTGACTCCTAGGTTCATGCTACATTTTCTCAACTTCTATCAACTTTTTCTATGGGTAACAAAAGTCAACTTACAGTTACCACAAAACGTCTTACAAAAGAATTGAATTCCTTAAGAAAAGAACAAATAATAAAGAAACAAAGCGTAAACTCACATGTTAATAACTGTTTTCTGTGGCTAACCAAGGATAACCTTCCCCATGATTCTCATTGTCATGCAAAAACTACATTTACCGTTGCCTTTCTGTACATTGAGAATATATTGACAGACAAAAAAGTAAAAAGAAAAATGGAGGCATTATTTTGTTACCGTAAAGCGTACATTTTTGGGAAAAGTACCCAATAAGGTAAAGCATTTATCGATAAGGCGATAACTGAAGGCATTTCAATCAGGAGAGATTGTAGAATAAAAAAAGAATGAATGATTTATTACTACAAGTGCAATGTAATAATTTGTCCTTTAGAAAGTCTCCGCTCAGACTCTTTGAGGAGACTGATCTTTATCTGCCCTGAGTAGCAGCAAGATTATTCCCTATTTGGTGTCTCGATACTAGTTGTGGTGGCTGATAACTTTGCCGAGACTGACGAATCATATAACTGAAGGTACAAAAATGGACCAGTTTTCAAAGGTACAGCGCTAATAGCTGCTTGGGTGCAGCTGGAGCGACAAATGTTTCATACCAGTTTATGTCTATACATGTACCTCCCTTTCTTAGTGTTTGATATCATATTTCTCAGGCAATTAACATATGAAATGCAGATTTTTACATATTTTCCCAAAAATGACAGATTGTTCTTTAATGAAGATTCAGTTATTTAAATGTCAAAAGGAAATATATATGTATATATATTTTATAACAAATACTTAATAATGTGGCAAATGAAAGAATAGATAAATAAATATATTCTGTGGCAGATTTTATGAAGTTTATGTTGAGCAGGTTTTCAAACCCTCTAAACACCGTTCTCTACGATCTCACTCAAGCGTTGAAGAATCTTCCATTGTTTCATTCCTGACGCGGGGATGCTGTGATGATTGGGCTGTCTAGCCAGTTTTTCTTTTTTTAAAAGTACATTCTTGAGCCCCCTCCACTCCCCTCCGACCGCACTAGCTCTCAGAACCTGCAAACCTCTTACTTTTCTCTCAGAGGAACAGATTGCATCAGGCTTTTCCAGAATCCGAACATATCTCACGAAGATGCTAAGTCCGATGTCTGGAAGGTTGTTAAAAAAACAACTACATGATTCACTGTGAGCCATTTTGATCAGATGATACTTACAGCATAATTCTTGATAGGAATACTTGCCTTTCATATATTAATATGCAGATTTATTTCCAGCAGCATTTATATATTATCCTTCAGCTGACACCAATGCTGAACTACCACGATTAAAGCTTTTATCTTTGGTTTTTGTTCCATTGGTCATGCCTTGTCTACGAAATTTTCAACATCTTTACATGATAGTTTGGCTCTAATGGCATTGTGGCATTCAAAATGTTTTGTCCTTTGTCCTCAAAGACATCAGAGAACTGTAGCTGGGAAAGAATCTATTTGTTGTCACTGGGCATGAATAAAGCCGTTTATCATTTGGTTGCTGTGCTCTGCTGGCCTTGGATAAAGTGCTGCCTTCACTGGCCTTTTTTGCAGCTCATCTGAGGAAGTAACATGTACTCTCGTTTAGTGTTGAAACTTTAAACCAGCAACAGGAGCTTTAATTTTCACAGCTAGGATTTTCTCTCCCTGATAAAGCACCATTAAAAAAGTCATAACAACAGGCACTTATGTAAAAGCCTCCCAGCAACACTGCATGCACGGATATTTTAAGTCCAATAAATCATATTCAAAGGTTAACCTATTCAAAAGGTCTAATTCTCATTGGGGTTTGATTCCCACTGTGCTAGCAATGTTTTGACATAGTAGAAATTGTTTATTTCACTGCTCATATAGAAATACGGTGTCATAGAAGGGAGTAAATATTTTACCTGTTTAGCTCATTTAACGAAATACGACAAAGTAAATGAAGACGGATTTTGTGGGCTCAGTAGCCTCAACATCTGGCACATTTGGAGGGGTTTTAGAGGAAGACCCCGTACCCAAATCTGGTTCCATGGCGCTGCAGATAGCTGCCCACTGCTCCTCAGGGATGGGTTAAATTGCAGAGAAGCAATCTTGCTACGATGTACTACTTGTATGATTACATGTGACAAATAAAGGCTCTTCTTTTTCTATGAAATGCTCAATGTACTCAAAATTTGCCAAAGATGGGATTTTGGCTGCAAAATTCTACCTTTATCCATTAGGAGGAATATGCCCATGGTACAACATTCAAAAATAATGTTTATATTAAAATCTAGCCTAATGTCTACCATAAAAATATGCAAAAACAAGATAAAAGCCCAGTTACTGGCATTTCAAGAAGAAAGATTAACAAAAAATTAAATGGTTTAAGAAAATATCACTATTCTGAAATGGCTTAATTTACAGCTCATTATAATTTTTACTCCTCCTCAAAATTTTCTAGTGTGATCTGATAGCATAATGGCAAGTTTGACTGTTAGTGCAGCAGGATGATAAGTTTAACCATCACCTTTAACACAAGTGTTTCAAATAATAGTCACTTGTTCAGTGAATCAAAATGAAGCTTATGCTTTCAACAGTACACCCTCTCTCACTACCTGGAGTTAATAGAGCCGTGACTGATGAGCTCACTTACAGATGAGTGCTTGGTTGTCAGATTCAGCCACGGCTGACCGGCTTCAGGTCGGTTGTTTCCTGCAGAGGGAATGAATAAGCTGAATTTGCGTGCTCCATAAACCATATATTCGCTGAGAACCAAAGAAGTGACTGAGACATACAGCTATAGATGAGTAATTAACTATTAATACATAGGGATGAAAGATAGTTGTGACTGCTGCAGAGCTATTTCACATGGAATGAATTCCGATGGTACCCTTTTATACTGACGTCAAAGGGCGAGGTAGAACAGTGTGAAGGGGGTTATTTAGAGCCAGTAGGTTGAAAAGGGATTGCCTCAAATGTCAGCAGCCTACCCAGTGGTTTATTTTTCAAGTAAGCCATCTTTGTGTTTTGGTTACTAACATGTTTATATGATAACATTGTTTGGCATTGGCCGTATCTGTTCTGATAGCAGGGAGTTTTGAAGACTCTGGATAAGCACCTCTTTCTAAGTGAGTTCAATTTGTAATAGTGAGCAGCCAGTAGGACTAAAGCTAAGCCATGCTGAGATCAACTAATTAAATTTTAGATTTAGGTTCACACATTATCTTATCCTGGTTCACAAATATTAAAAACCACATAGTGAGTCTACAAGATCGTACAGTATTATGACTGACCAGTGAACACTGGATGAAATGTAATAAACTATGAATTCTTAAATGAAAGACAGATATTGAGTAATAAATTTCTTCTGCGACTACAACTCAAATCTATGTGGAGAGTGTTCCAATATGAAATCCTATAATTATTCCATATTGAGTATGAATTTTTTTCTGTTTTTTCGACAGTGTGTCATATACCATTAAAACAAATCGGGATTTCACTCACAATTATAGACCCGATCGCACACATGCAGCTCACCTCGTGGAAGCTCAATGTTAGGCCTATCTTCTCCTCAAATCAAAGTCATGTGGAAGCTGTGCGGCCAGATTGCTGGCCTATTTTCTCACACTCTCATTGCAATGTTTTTTATTCATTCTCTCTTTCAACCCCTCTTTGTCTTTCTTTCGGCCTATTTTTCATAA
The DNA here is from genome assembly GCA_037951165.1 of Lophius americanus. Classification (NCBI taxonomy): domain Eukaryota; kingdom Metazoa; phylum Chordata; class Actinopteri; order Lophiiformes; family Lophiidae; genus Lophius; species Lophius americanus. The sequence continues at coordinate 2,765,214 of JBBDHG010000091.1, read as the reverse complement.
GGCTCCACATCTATTGGGTAGGTATGCACATATGACGATTGTTCTGTTTGCGCGGAATATAGCCCAAAAAAGAGCTCTGGATATCTGTGGATAGAGAGCTGATAGAGCTCTGCCTCAGCTGAGTACCTGCAGTGGGCAGGCAGCTCTTATCCATTACACAAGCGGATTATGATGACTACAATTTAAGCTCTCTTGTGTCCTATTCTGGGTTACAAAATTATATACAGATCAATCAGCCATAACATTATTGTCACTGGCAGCTGAAGTCAGCATAGCGTTGATTATCTTGTCATAGTGTGCCTAGTTAGTAGGCGGGATATATTAGGTAACTAGTAAGCATTTTGTCTAGAAGTTGATTTGCTGAAAATGGGAAACGGTAAAGATCTAAATGTCTTTGATAAGGGGCCAATTCTGATGGCTAGTGTAAGTCTTTTCAGGTGTCCTTGGTCCGCACCTACCATTGGGTTCATTTAACCCAATGCTAGGTGAAGCCAGTCAAACCTATTAGCCAGCAGCCTCTACCCAGCATTTGGTTTATTAGAATAAAATTTGTTTGATTTCTTAGCTATTTGTAGCCATCTTGCAACTTCAGTGGCATACTGGAATGAAGCTAATTGCCAAGAAAAGTTACTTGGAAACGGTCAAGGTCTTTGTTTCATTTTTTTTTTTCCATTTTACTGTTGTAGTTTTAAGAAAGCCTCGCTGAATGATCAGCTGAGGTACACAAGGGGGCTATATTCTAACACGGGCACCTCAGAGTAAGAAGTTGTGCCAAGAAGGCAGCCTAGGCATGCAGCCCAGCCTCCCTCCCCCTGTCTCCAGCTCTATGACATCCTCCCTTTTCTGTGCAGAAGCACCTCAAGCTGTTTTGCTCACAATCTGTTCCTAGCCTCCTGTTTCTCATATTATCCACAACATAAGACATTACATTCTCTCACGTGTCTGGGTGTGTGTGTGTTTTGTGCCCTCGCTGTTAAAGCCTACTGTCGTATCTACGTCTCTTTCAAAATTTTTTCTGAAATAGTTTTCTCTGCGACAGCTTTTGTTTCTGTGTATCTGTGATTCCCACACACAACCTGCGTTTTCTAAATTTGACCATTTTCCTTACACTTTTTTTTTAAAGTTACCTCTCTTTCTTACTCTCATCTCACCCTCACAGCACTTTCTTGCTCCAGTATCTCCCACCGGCATGTTGCCTATGTTCCTGTCCCAATCTCTTTCTCTCCAGTATTCCAAGTGGAAGTCATAAGCAAACACTACACTTTTATTTTCTCCACACAAATATTCCTGCTGTAGTCAAGCTGTATCATGCTTCTTTTTTTTTTATGATGTCCGAGGGCAAAGTTCCTTTTGAAGTGTTGTAGAGCCTCCATGAAAAAGGGAAGTATAACTGTACATGGGAGGAGGGGAGCGATGAATAGTCTTTTTGTGTGCATTTTGAACCCTTGAGAAATTGTACAGATTGCAGGTATTACTGATCAGGTTCCATTCCTCTCAACTTCTTCTTAGCACGATCAGCCCTCACCAACTTAATCACTGTTCACAGGATGTGTTATCTAACGCCGGCCAGAGAAATACACATTGGATAGCCTATTTGTGTTGGTGTGTGTGTGTGTGTGTAGTTGAGTGTTTGTGAATGTGCATGCCTGTGCATCTATGTGAATAAAGGGTGGATTGTGAGACATCAAGAATCATGCCATATACTGTATGTCTGGTATGATAAGCAAAACAAGCTTGGAATATTAGAGTGTCGATATTCTTCTGAGGGTTCAACATTGACCGGTTTGTTTTTCTTCGGGTAAATGTCTAATTAGGATTTGTTTAAAATTACTATTCTTGACTGGCTGTGTGATATGGGTTACTCCTGACACATAACTTACGGCAAACAACCACTTCACAGCACCGACAGACAACACACAGCCCAATGCTCCCCCTCCAAGATGACATCCGTGAGCCTCAGCAGCTTTGCCAGCATGGCAGCATAGAGCAGATTGTAAATGTTATCAGTGCTGTAAGGTTGAGTCTATATTTATCTCTGATATATGGCATTTCAGCAAACAGTATTATGACGAGGAACAACAGAAAACTGTTGTGTCGACAAGAGATCTGACAAATCCTGGTCACTCTTTAGCTAGTGAGCTCTCATCTGAGTAGAGCTTTTGTGACTATGAACCCCTTCACATTTTCAGACCAAACACAGCTCGGCTTCATCTGTTTCCTGCGGGACATCACCCCCTTGTGTTTGGTATGCAGGTGTCTAATCTGGGTTGATCCCTTTGTTCCCCTTGTTTGGCAAGGCTAGAAGCCCCTCACTGGTCTGGGAAGCAGAGATTCCAGCAGCTCTCCATAATCCTCTGTCGGAAGTCCAGTAGACGAGTGGCTGGTGTTGATAAAACATGCTCTCAGTGGAATTTTACAGTTCGGGTATGTTGTCTCCATGGTGTGCAAAGGGGAGAAACGTAAACAAAGTATCTTCAAGACAGCTTTTATCAATACATACACCACTAAATCACAGCAAGCATTTTCATATTATACATGAAAGAAGATCAGGATCATACTCTTTTTGTTTTACCGGGACCCAACATTTCCCTGTGAAAAAGAGTTTGATGACAATGGGGAGGAAAACACTGCCTTGTAACAAGCAGGAGTCCCGGGGCAGAACCTGACTCTAGGTGGGCGACATCTGCATTGATTGATTGAATTGAGACAGACAGATAGACAAGAGAGAGTATGATAGAAATGAGGAGGCAAGGGAAAGAAGCACACAAATTGCTGATATTAGTATTAGTGCTGAGTGATTAATCATTCATTAATAACATGAACAGCAGTAAAACTTGCTAGCTCAGCCACAGTTTATGAAAGCAAATTGTCACTCCGTTTAAAAGCAAAGCCTTTTGGGTATTTGGTATTTGTGCCATAGAGGATTATTGGAGTTGCTAAGTGCTAAAATAAGCTTTGGCTTGCCTAAACTCAGTGCGATGCTAAATGCTACATTAGCGCGTTCACGCTACAGCATATGCTATTTGTTACATTTTAGCAGTACATTCTCATGTAGCAGCTGAGCTTAAACCATGAAGGACTTGAAGAGAAACATGTATTTTGTAAAGTTTAATACTGCTGAAAGTAGTATAATAGTTTACTACTTTCAGCAGTTTGGAGGGAAATTGGAGCGAAATTGATAAAGTTGTGGATGTAGCATGAGTTCTGGTATATTTATTACAGCTGATGACAGTTTGTAAAGTTGATGGGTTTAAACACCAGCTACAAGAGCAGGAGTTTAAATCCATCTCTGAACCCGATGGAGGTCTGTTCGGTTCTGGCCATGCTCAATCAGTAGTCTCCCAGACTGGGTTGTGCTTGGATATAAAGATGCATCCGCGCCGTGCTCTAGTACACTGTAGCTGTGGGGTTTGAAACCCTTTAGTGCCCGCACACATCTATCTGTGTTAAACACAGACAGCGCATGGCGCTTTATTATTTCTTATATCCATAACAAAGTGCAATATGATGTGAGCTGAATGGTAAGATCGTGGAGAGAATCGCAATCTCAATTGTAAGCAAAGAAACGTCCATTCTCTTTTTAGCCAGAATCGCCCCGCTGCAGGTCAAACCATGATAATCAGCATGAGGAGAAAAATAACTATAAATAAATAAAATAAATGAATGAACATATATGAGCTTGCACAGAACGACCTTGAAAAAGAAGCTCTGTGTATCATGACTATTTCCCCAGCAGTCTAAGCAATTAGTCACATCAATTATTTGTATAGCACATTTAAAATACAACGGAGCTGACCAAAATGCTTCACAGCATATAACAAATAAAAACACATTTAAAGAAAAATGTAAATATTTGATGTGAGTCTCATCAAGTTGTTTGTGAACACATTCGCAAAGCATTTAATCTGTAAAACAGAAACATGTTTAAAATCATCCTTTCAATTCTATTACTATTAGAAGTGTTACATATTATTAATATCTCTGGATAGGCTGGATCATTTTCCATAGCCAAAAGCCTGTGGTCAACTGTTTTGTCACACATATGGTCAATTGAATTGCTTTCTGCTGTATTAGTTCATAGGACATTTAAAGGCATAGTGATTACTCAGCATCGATCTCCTGTTTTCACTGTTTGCGTTGTCAAGTGGTCATTCACTTAAAACATTGGCTTTGCTATCATATGTATTGATCTGGTCTGTGGCTACAGACGCTGCTAATTACTGAAGGAGAAGGAGCTATGAAAAGTTTGTACAGTGTGTGTTAGTATATTTGTGTATCTGTGTATGGATGAGAGGGAGGGGGCTGAGGGAAAATAAAGAAGCATTTACACGTCTTTTGACAACTTCAGCGTGTAAATGAAGCATTTTTTTTTTACATGAAACAAGCTGACCTTAGAAAAGGTTTTTCTCTAGATTTGGGTGAATATTTTTGACAGTTGAAACATTAATATACCATGATGTATTTTTCCTATAGGTGTTGATCCGTGTTATCGATACCAATAACCATCGACCAGAGTTCTCTGAGAAGTGGTATGAGGTGAATGTGTCTGAAGATAAACCAGTAGGGACTGAGGTCCTGCAGATCAGCGCTGTTGACAGAGACGAGAAGAACAAACTGACCTTTACACTCCTGAGCAGCACGGACCCCTTCAGCCTGCGGAAGTTTCGACTCGACCCAGGAACTGGCATTCTGTACACTGCTGAGCAGCTGGATCATGAAACCATGCATCGCCACGTCCTAACTGTCATGGTATGAACCAGTGACAGTAATTCTTTGTAATTTCACAATAGTTTGATGAATTATTAAACCATATAATGTTCCTTTATTTGATTAAATGAGTTAATTAATTGTTTGTTGATTAATGTAAGTATTCTGGATAGTATCCTCCCTTGAGGGTCTCAAGCTCCTGTCTCTCTCTGTTTCTTCCTCCCTCCTTAATCTGTCACAAATTTCCCTTCACTAGGTTCGAGACCAGGACATCCCAGTGAAGCGGAACCTGGTGCGGGTCATTGTTAATGTGGATGACACCAACGATAACGCGCCCTGGTTCATAGGCACGCCTTATTTTGGCCGAGTGTTTGAATCTGCCGCTGTTGGCTCGGCTGTGCTCCAGGTCACAGCCCTCGACAAAGACAAAGGCCACAATGCAGAGATCATCTACAGCATCGAATCAGGTAAAAACACACAACTCTCTTCAGCAACAAGTTTCCCCTTCGTTATAGAAAGCTTTCATTGTAAAAATATGCAAATGAAATCAGCTTGTAAAAATGCATGAGTCATCTCGAGTGTTGCTTCCGACTGGAACATGATGATGAATGGAAAGGTTTACAAAGAGGAGAAGAATATTGAAGACTTTGTCTTGGGTCTTCACATACGTGGGAGATTGGCAGATCCCCACTCAGAATTTCCCACCATGGAACTGTACAATAAACTGTTATGTGAGAACAAGACATGATGTAAGTTTTTTTGGATCATAAATGCGTTTTTGAAATGGGAATGTTTCAAGTTTGTTTTGAGTCAGTCTAAAGGGTTAAAATGTGTTATTACACTAAAACTAATCAGTTTGATGGGGAACTGCATTGAAAGAAATGCTTCCTGGTATAAGACTAATAGTGTTTTATGCCGTTGTTTTCCAATGTGTATGTTTTGGACATCACGCTGGTATCACAAATATCGCTCTCTTTTCTTCCTTTTCTTGCAGGAAATTTTGCAAACTCCTTTGCCATTGATCCTGTACTTGGAACAATCACAGTAGCCAAAGAGCTCGATCGCAGCAGCAAGAACCAGTTTGAGCTCACAATAAAGGCATCTGATAATGGAATGTCTCCGCTGTCAACGACAGCCACTGTGCACATCGTTGTAACCATTTCTGACAATGCAGCCCCCAGATTCACTGAGAAGGAGTTCTCCACCGAAGTCAGTGAGACTACTCACCCAGGAAGTTTTGTGAGTTTGATCACAGCTGTCAGCCAGTCGTCCATTTCCTATCAAATCAAAGGAGGCAACAAAAACAGTGCATTTGATATAAATCCAAACTCAGGAGTGGTCGTTACTCAGAAAGTTCTGGATTATGAGACTGTTTCTGAATACACGCTCATTATACAGGGAACTAATATGGCAGGACTCGCCAGCAACGCAACTCTTCTGATCCATCTGAAGGATGAAAATGACAACGCTCCAATCTTTCTTCAGAGTGAATTCAAAGGTGTAATCAGTGAGTCGGCGCCCGTCAATAGCGTCGCTCTGACCCACGAAAACACTCCATTAGTCATCCGTGCCTCTGATGCTGATTGTGACCAGAATGCTATCCTCATCTATCAGATTGTTGAACCCTTTGCACATAACTATTTTGCAATTGACTCAAGCACTGGAGCTATCAGAATCACAACAGCCCTAGATTATGAACAGAGGAGTGGTTTCCGCTTCACAGTCCAGGTCCATGATCTCGGAATGCCACGGCTTTTTGCAGAGACAGCAGCCAACGTGACTATTGACGTAATTGATGTTAATGACTGTTCTCCAGTCTTCAGCCAAGAACTTTATGAGACAACTGTTGTGGTGCCTACATACAAAGGGGTGGAAGTTATGAAGGTCAACGCCACAGACTCAGACATAGGGCCCAACTCCAAACTGTTCTTCTCCATTGCTGAGGGAAATATTGGGGATAAATTTAGAATGGATCCCATCACAGGGATAATATCCATTCAGAATGTCACACAGCTCCGGAGCAGATATGAGCTAAAGGTAAGGGTGTCTGATGGCAGATTTGCCTCTGTTGCTACAGTAAAGATTAATGTAAAGGAAAACAAGGATAGTAGGATGAAGTTTACCAGGGATTCCTACAAAGCCTTCGTTCAAGAAAACTCCTCTGAAAAGAAAACACTAGCAGTTATTGCAGCTGTTGGGAACCAGGTGAATGAACCTTTGTTTTACAAGATTTTGAACCCTGACAGCAAGTTTGAAATCAGCCGCACATCTGGAGTAATCTCAACCACTGGGACGCCATTTGACCGTGAGGTACAAGACTCATTTGACATCGTTGTTGAGGTCACCAGAGAGGACCAATCTCAGGAGGGGGCTCATGTTCTAGTAACTGTGACAGTGGAAGATTTGAATGATAACAAACCTATGTTTGTGAACCTGCCCTATCACGCCCTGGTCCAGATGGACATAGAGGAAAATAAGGTAATCCGGCAAGTCACAGCAATTGACAAAGATATCGGCCCGAATGCAGAAATCCATTATCACCTGAAGAATCATCAGGAACACTTTCAAATTGACTCCTCTGGTGAAATCTCACTCAAAAAGAAATTTGATAAGGAGTCGCTTAACATAGACTTTGTCGTCATTGTTTTGGCCAAAGACAATGGCGAGCCTGCACTCTCAGCAGAAGTAGAAGTGCCCATAACAGTAGTCAACAAAGCCATGCCTGTTTTTGAGAAGGCTTTCTACAGCATTGAAATACCTGAAAACATCCAGATGCATACACCTGTGCTTCATGTACAGGCCAGCGACTCTGAAGGCCCTCGCATTGTGTACACAATTTCTGAGGGGAATCCTTTTAAACAGTTCTCAATTGATTTCAACACCGGTGTGATTCATGTGATTCAGCCTTTGGACTTTGAGACACATCCTGCCTACAAGCTAAACATCAGAGCCACAGATTCTCTGACTGGAGCACACTCTGATGTGTTTGTTGATATCATACTGGAAGATGTAAACGACAATGCCCCTGTGTTCCTGTCAAAAGCCTATTATGCCAACATTTCAGAGGCATCTGTCATTGGTACATCCATTGTGCGAGTAGAGGCCAAAGATTCCGATACTGGTAATAACCAGGAAGTATTCTTCCAGCTGGTTGAGGAAAAGGGTAAGAGTTCTGCTTTTTTTACCATCGATCGTGATACGGGTGTCGTCTCTCTTGCTCAAGTTCTTGATCATGAGGAGTTCCAGCAACACAAGTTGAGAGTCTGTGTTGTGGATGCAGGTGTTCCAGCCCTTTCTAGTGACGTCATAGTGACAATAGACGTAACAGATCTGAATGACAATGCTCCGGTATTTACAGAGCACATTTACAAAACTACTGTGAGTGAACTGGCCCCACGTGGATACTTCATAACCCAAGTCCAGGCATCTGACGCTGACAGTTCAGACTCGGACAACTTGCTGTTCTCCATTTTATCTGGTAATGAAGATCTGAATTTTTCTATTGAAAAGCACATAGGTGCCATTGCCATTTCCAACCACCGTAGGCCAAATATGGATCCCCTTTATAACCTCACTGTGTCAGTATCAGATGGTGTTTTCAGAAGCTCAGCGCTTGTCATGATAACAGTTATAGGTGCCAACTTCCACAACCCCACCTTCTCTCAGGCAGACTATGTTGTTGAGCTTGTCGAAAACTCCCCTGTCGGTACTTTGGTAGCAGAGGCAAAGGCAACAGATGACGATGAAGGCATTTATGGACAGATAAAATATCATATTGTAAATGACTTTGCTAAAGACAAGTTCTCAGTCAATGAAAATGGAGAGATTTTCACTCTAGAAAGTCTTGATCGTGAGAATACAGTTGAGAAGGTCATTCCTATTTCTCTCATAGCTAAGGACGGCGGTGGAAAAGTAGGATTTTGTATAGTCAATGTCATCCTCACAGACGTCAATGACAATGCCCCGCAATTCAGGGCAGCTGAGTACAAAGCCACCATTGTATCAGACGTTCCAAGAGGAACCTTTGTGGTTAAAATTGCTGCCTCAGACATGGACGAGGGAAGCAACGCCGACATTGAGTATTCAATCGAAGCAGATGTTGTAAATGTGGAGGAGAACTTTGAAATCCACCCAACCTCCGGGGTCATCGTAACCAAAGAGAGCCTAATTGGACTAGAGAATGAGCTCTGTGCATTCTTTGTTCGAGCCAAGGATACCGGCAATCCACCAAAACATTCTATTGTGCAGGTTTACATTAGGATTGTGGCACCAGAGACCCCAATTCCCAAATTCACTGAAGCAAATTACCGCTATACAGTAGCTGAAGACCTTGCTATTGGCACAGAGATCGATGTTATACAGGCTGTCAGTGAGCAACCAGTGGTTTACAGTCTTGTGAAAGGCAGCACTCCTGAGAGCAACGAAGAGGAGATGTTTGTTGTAGACAGTAACAGTGGGGCCTTGAAGCTTCAGAAAAGCCTCAACTATGAGTCAACCAAATGGTACCAACTCACTTTGCTCGCACAAACCAGGCATGAGAACTACGAGACAGTTGCATCTCTGAATGTGAACATCCAAGTGAAAGATCTAAATGACAACAATCCCGTTTTTGAGTCAAACCCTTACAAGGCCGTCATTGTGGAAAACCTCCCAAGTGGGACTCAAGTAATCCAAGTCAGAGCCACTGACCAAGACTCTGGAACCAACGGCTATGTTGTTTACAGCCTCGACCCCAATCAGAACTCGCAGGAGATCTTGGAACTCTTTGCTGTTAATAGTGAAACTGGATGGGTAACCACCTTGAAAGAGCTAGATCGTGAAAAGATGGAGAAATACACAATTACTGTTCTCGCCACTGACCAAGGAGACAGAGTCCAGCATGTCACTGGAACACGAGTGGAGGTAACCGTTGCTGATGTCAACGATAACCCGCCCCGGTTCACCGCAGAGATCTACAAAGGCACCGTGAGTGAAGATGACCCTCCTCCAAGTGGCGTGATCGCAATCCTGAGCACCACGGACGACGATTCAGAGGACATCAATAAACAAGTGAACTACTTCATCACAGGTGGGCATTTATTACCTTATATATCATGTAATTAGTAGACCCATGCAGTTTACTTAATACTCCTGCATGGAGAAGTTTTTTATAAATAGTGTTTAGGGGGGGGATTATCAATTTTATCAGTTAATATGATGATAATATCTCATCTTTGAATCATTACACAACCCTTTTATCTGTTAGGAGTGTGAGTTATGGCCTAATCCGCTGAAGCTCCAGGCAAACATTCATGTCTTCTAGATTCAGAAAAGTATAATTAGCTGAATAAATAAATAAATGAATGAATGATGAGGATATAAGGTTAGCTTACTAAAGCTTTGCAAAGTAGGGATGAATACCTATATACTGTTATTTAGTGGAGATAAGTTTAATATTCTGCGCAGATCCATTTTCTTGTCTGTTTAATGGCTCTCTTTCTGCCTTCCTGCTTGAGTTGTTAATCATTCTAAAATGCTTTACTATTGTAAACACCAAACAGGAGGGGACCCGCTTGGCCAGTTTGCCATTGAACACATTCAGAATGAATGGAAGGTCTCTGTTAGGAAGCCTCTTGACCGTGAAAAGAAGGACAATTACCTTCTCAACATTACTGCCAGTGACGGCATCTTCACCGCCAAAGCTACTGTGGAGGTCAAGGTGCTGGATGCTAACGACAACAGCCCTGTATGCGAAAAGGTAAATTAATTTATCTTCTCCACACAGTTATAAATTCAGCACTTAATTTCACTCTGTCGTGCCAGTTTTTATTTTGCAGTTAACTTTTTTCCGTCTTACTCCATCCATCCCTCAGTCTCTGTACAGTGAGAGCGTACCAGAGTCCTCAACCGCCGGCAGGCTCATACTGCAGGTCTCTGCCTCAGATGATGACATCCGCTCAAACGCTCATATCTCTTTTGAGCTCCACGGAGTCGGATCTGAACTGTTCATCATTGACTCTGACACAGGTGTGTAGCTAAGTATCTCTTTGAATGCTAATGCTTTTAATGCTTATTACTGAATTCAGAAGTAGTAAATTCCTGAATCTGAATTCCAGCTGCTCTAGAAGTTGAACCTCTGACAGACAAATGCTGCGTGGCTTACTTCAAGCACACCTTTCCACCCCTCTTTTACACACACCTTGAGTAACACCCAGGGCGAGCTGAAACTGGTCTGCGATTTCATCTGTTTTGAATTTTAATTCAAATTTTTTACCTTTACATGCCCTGATCACTGAAGGCCTTGACTTGATGTTGTTGTTGCTGAAGAAAGCCAACAACACCAAACTGATTTCGAAGTTAGTATAACGTGGGAGAATGTACATATCAAACTAAGCCTGTCAGGTTGAGTAGCTGTACAAAACATGTGCTGCTACATAGAATCCTGAAGTAATGTCAAAATGAATTGTTAATATGCGGATTGACTGATACACAGCAGACAATAATACCATTAGCCGTCCTCTGGCAATTTTCCATATTAGCTTCCTGGCAGCGGTATTACTGCTACAGTATGTTTTCTTTTTGGTTCAGTAAAGACAAGTAGGATTATTGTTGATGAGGAGTGCCAGAAGACTGATGTTTTCCGGAGAGGTTGTGGTAATGTTGGCTGCCTCACATCCCCGGATACTTTCTCCCCCTCTTATACATCAATTACTTATTCATTCTCCTCTTCTTCTATTTCAAAGCCATTAGTTGCTTGGGTGCCTTTGTACTAAGCAGATCGTAGTTAAAGGGGGTCAGGAATATAAATGTGTATCCTCTTATACAAAAACAAACTCTTGATTGATTGCTTTACAAACTTCATGTGTGTCAAGCAATCATGCCACACACATTTCATGTCTATTTGTAAACCAAAGGACTTTTATGTTGTTCTTGATGTGCAAATAACATCCATCCCCTGCACAATAATAGTGTGTGTGTGTGTTTTACTCATACATGATCGGTCTTTTTCTCAGGGGAGTTGAAGACCTTACAGCCCCTGGACCGAGAGGAGCATGATGAGCACAGGTTCAAAATGCGGGCGGTTGATGGAGGAGGCCGGTACTGCGAAGCTGACATCCACATCACAGTGGAGGACATTAATGATAACCCACCACAGTTCTCATCTGATCTCTACACCTTCTCCATCTTTGAGAACACAGAGAAGGGAACCTATGTGGCCAAACTGCAGGCAAATGATCTTGATATCGGTGAGTTCACACTTGACATTGTACTCAAGAAAACATCAGCCCATACACTTCTTTACATGGATCCACACTTTTTATGGATGGTTTATTGGTATAAACCGACGTTTATTGGTATATTACTACATACTAACCCTTCCACCAATTATCACCTAAATCTATCAGCTCGTTTTTGTCCAAACTTTGATAACAATCTGACAGGCGTATTCAGCCAATCAATTAACCTCATTTGCAAAAGTGATAAATTTACTATTATTCACTTATTTAGATTAGAGAAGTATGCTTTAAACATATCTTAAATATGCATAAATATGTAATAAGAGAAAAGTTAACATCCCCTTCAATTCACCAGCTTTTATGAATTTGATTGTGGAAAGCTGCAAACCTGTCCCATATCGGTTGCCAAGCCATGTTTGGATAATTGCGGGCTTGGGGAAGGAGTCAAGGAAATTTTGAATGGCAATATTTACAATATAAAGAGTAACATTAGGATAAAGAATAATATTTAATAATCATTCAGTAGTACATGCATGTAATACATTGGATTCAATTATTAATTGAATATTAGTATTTTATAGAAACCGCATTCTTGCTTGGGCAAGTGAAAATATAAGGTAATTCCTTAAACCATACATTTACATTATACTTAAACATCAAGAAAGGTGTTGCTTAATAACAAACGTCATTCAGGGTTATACCTTAAATGAATTTCCTTAAGATCATGCTTTACCGTCTACAGATGCGTCTTGGCTAAATACTGACTCCAAATGTCTAGGTTATTATCTTTCCTTCATGCAACTGCATTAGACTAAATGGCAAGAGGGAGGGATAACAAATGTGGGATTTCATGAATGATAAACCCCTCAAATTAAAAGCTCCATTACACTCTAATGAAATTCTTCTCTCTTCAAGCCGAATTCTCAAAAGGGCACCAGGCAATTTTCCATTTGCCTGGTGCAAAGCCACAGGGACACGTATTTATCTGCGGCGTCTTCACCTTTCAGCAAGCGTATCTGCCACTGAGACAGTCTCCTGTGGATAAGACAGAGAATTTAAACCCTGCAATTACACAGTCACGTAAGATCCTCTAGACTTTATTCCGGAAGCCTTTGGTCCTGACGTTCCAGTAAACACCTTTAGTGTAGTGGAGCAGGACATTCGAGCTTAAAGAACCTTTTCAGCCTCAGAGATTTGACGCACCCTCTTCTATTTACCCTTTTCAGTTCCTTGCTGTGGGTGGACTGACAGTTTGAAAGGAAGGTAGAGTTGGCTCGCTCTGAGTGTAATGTGAAAGGAAAGAGCTGGTATTAAGGCATTTTATCCCGAGGCTTTCCTGGCACAACATTTGTGTAAAATCCTGAATGTCAAATATACTTGAACGAGAAGTGGAGGGAAAAAAGGTGCTCCTGTAGTTTAGCCAGAGGCAATAATTATTTAGATATACAGTGATTGGAAGCAGAAGCGTATTTGATCAGTATGTTTCTCACATGTGCAGGTATCACACACTCACGGAGCTTGTTATTGGTCTTGTCTTGTAAATCTTGTTTTTAATTTAAGTGAAGCATTAATTCCTAGCAAAGGACAAGCAACATGTAGAGAGTACAGAAACAAGGTTTGTTGCTTTGACCTATTTCAATGAGGTCTCAGTGAGCTGTGTTTGTGGCCAACCATCAAAATGCAAAGACCTAAATGTAACCTTGTCCTCCATCAATATTTGACTGTGTCTTCTTGAGGACTCGGATCCTTGACACCGGCCGATGTGTGTCACAGCCTCTATGATCTGCCTGCCCGTTTGGCTGGAAGATTTTTGATACTCATCCACATTGCTGCTCCTCGGCTCAGCCTGCTGTTGCTCTTATCTGTATGAAATGGTAAACCTGGCAGTCAAACAGACCCAAACTGGTGCCCTGATCTTTGATAAATTATGTGAGTGCACATTCCATATTTGAATCTGCTTTGCCCTTTGTCACAGCGCCCAGTGCAGAGTTGCATCTCCTTGGCCTCTCTGTGTTATATCACTTCCCTTTCATAGTACAATCTTTATCATGTTATTAAATTTCAGTATTTTCTACTTTGGCAATCTTGCTGCTGCTCTGATGCATTCATCCAAGATCTAATAATAATGCCTCTCTCTATAAACTGTCCTCAGACAGCTATTACTTGTGCACAGGTGTTGTAATATTTAGATTTTTAATATTCAGCAGATTATTTTTCTTATTAACATGAGAAAAAGGATTTTCTCAGACATTTTAAAAGCCATAAAAAGTTAATTTCACAGCCTTGTCCTTGATTTTTGACACAAAAAGAGCTAAGTTTGTTTTGTTTTTATCACAGAAGCGTGTTTCATTTCCATTTAACAATTCTAATGCTTTGATAACACGTCTTGTATTTTATTCAACCTTTCTCACAATAATATTTTAACAAATTGATAAAGAACAAGTCAGAAGATACTTTTATAATAAACAAATATGAATAAATTAATGGAAATACATGTTATCGTAATATAATACCAATACACTTTGATATGTATGAAGGAAAGCTCTATTCCCAGGTCAAGAAAATCCTGTGATATATCTGTCAGATTACTCTTCTCTGACTGAACGGGCAGAGCTTTAAAGAAAATCCAAAATATGTTAATTAAGAAGTTAATTGTCCAATTGTTCTATCAATACAAATGTTAATTATACCAAGTATTGTAAAATATTATATTTGCTGCTCAAAACAGTGTTTTTCAGATCTCTTGTTTGATTTAACCACCAATCCAAAACCAAAAGATATTCATTCTGCTGTTATATATGGACAAGAAGTTACATAAAACATTTTTTTATGGACTAATAATTCAGTCATGGGAGTAAGAGGAGCAGACAGTCATAAACATATGTGAATGAGACAATAGAGCCCATCGAGATTCAGCAGAATTCACTTACCCACCATTAAGCAATTGTCTCAAGGCTTATCAGACCAGATAAAAGTGATGAGGAACCACAAAGGCAGCGCCTTAGTCTCTCCAGCAAGATAATGAGATCCACAAAGGATGGGAGCACTTACCTGATAAATGTGAATATAATAGCACATTCAAAATGGGGGCCACCTGCAGGAAAGCATTATGATTATTACTACGATCCGTCTCTGTCTCGTTGCTCCAAGAGCCTTTCTTGTGGGAGGATATGAGTAATGACGATGGCATGGATTAGATATTTACGGATCCTGTTTATCAGTGACTCTGTGAAAGATAGAGTATAATGGGCGATGGCTTGAATCATTCAAAAATTAGTAAATCAATTTAAGAATCAATATGGTTGCTCACGCCCCGTACTTAAAGGAGTATTGCTCTTAAGGTGGCTGGTTTATCTCATCGGTAAGGATAATAATTTGACTCCACAGGTTAATAGTTGAGATGCCAGTGGAAAGGCTTCACCCCATAACTGTGTGGAATTATTGTCAAAACATGTTTCAAAAACCCAGAGTTGTACTTTTTTTTGACATTCCAGGTCTTAACAGTGATATTCTCTACTCACTGCTCGATTCTGCTGATGGACATTTCTCAATCGATGAGCATACCGGTGTGATTAATCTGGAGCGTCCGCTGGACCGCGAGGTGCAGTCCTCGTACGAGCTGAAGGCCAGCGCCACCGATCAGGGATCTCCACGACTCTCCTCCGTGAGCCAAGTGGTGATCTCCGTCTTGGACATCAACGACAACCCACCGGTGTTTGAACACCGTGAATACACAGCCACCGTGTCCGAGGACGTGACGGTGGGCACCCAGCTCCTCAGGGTGCAGGCAGCTAGCCGGGACATGGAGGCCAGTGGGGAGATCTCCTACAGCATCATCAGTGGCAATGAACACGGCATGTTCAGCGTAGACCTTCGCACTGGTATGTGGTTGCATAGATTACCCAGTAATATTAATATTGAATCCTGAAAAAACATTTGATAAAAGAAAATCAGAATTATTATTTTTAATAATTACATTTCTACTGAAGTTAACAGTACTAGAGTTTTTGACCACTAGTAACCTTTTAAACATGTCTCTTATTGGATTACACCTATTACACAAGGCCAGGTAAACCTGCTTCCTTGTTTATTTTATCTATCGGGAAGGATATTCAAATTAGATATTGATCAGTTGCTGTGTATAGAACCAACGCCTTAACAAACGCAGTCAATACTTCTTCCAACAAGCAAACACGGATGTGAATAATGCACCAGCCACAAATTCAAAGTGTTTCATAAAAGGTGAAACTCCTCAATCAGGTTTGTTCGTCTTCAAGGACAAACACATTACAGATTGTCGAGTTCACAAAAATACTCCTCAGACAACATTTGAATGTGGAATAAAACATTAAGATCATTGTTTAGGACTCAGTTGCTAAGGTAACAAATACCAAGAACAACACTGCAACAACACAGCATGACTAAGCATTCCTGGACCCTCCAACAGTCCGTCCTTTGTTTGGATCACTACACATGAAGCTCAAACTTTAGTCATCCCTAACCGAATAACAGTTGAATTTCAAAAAAATGCCCACAAGTCTACCTCTGGCTGGCTTTTGTTTGGATGTAAGAAACAAAATAGCTCCGTTGTCTAGCTGAAGCAGCAACACCAGTTCAAGCTGCTGAGCCGAGCATAAAAGTTTTGTCGGATGAGAATCAGTGGCGGGCGATGATTTCACTCCTGGTTCGGGCTTCATTCGGGTGAAACCTTTGGTAATCTCTGCTCCCTCTCTGGATCAATGATCTGGCCTTTCTACCTCCTATTAATTGGGAATCATAAAAAATACTAATTATATATTAATTATTGGATTTCATCTAAAGTGACAGAATTATCCAAGAATCCAAACATTTTATAAGATGTAAACAAAACATTGTTTTAACATATTCAATGTGTCTATAGATATATACATACAGTACACTTTAGGCTCATCCGAAGCCTGGGATGGGATCAGGATGAGAAAAAACTAATAAAACGCTAATTTATAAACATATTAATAAATTGCACACGCAGTTAAATAAAGAGAACGCAGAAAGGAAAAACACATTATGTTACTAACGAAAGATGTTAAATACACCTTTAAATGATCATGGGTTATTTAAAGTTCCTTTTTTGTTGATATTGTTAATTAAAAACTATTGGTTAAAAACGGATTGACGCTCAATGTAACTTGTTGATGACGGTGAAAAAACCCTTTTCATTGGAAATGATTCGGGGAAAACAGCTGAAATTTTATTTTTAATTCCCTTGGTTTGTTCAGAATTCTATTAAAAGAGTAACAAAATAAGAATAAATTGTCATGAAACCTGAGATTAAACCAGCCCTATTTGAGGCTCTCAATGTGGACTCAATTTCTAATTTTGGCCCACTCTGTGATTGAATTTGACACCGCTGCTTTAAAACCTACAGATGAGAATGCAGAGATGAAGAAGAGTACGGTTAAACTTAGGAAAGTCAATAAATGAGCCCTGAAAATGTCCCTGCGTCTAAAGATTTAAAATTGATCTGATGAATGTTATTTCTTGACAGATGTTCAGAAAAAAGAATTGTAATAAATGTATCCATTGTATTCAGTAGTTTCTGAGGAGAGAGGGAACAAGTTGGTGAATAAAGTAAATATGCGTTTTAAGTTATCGCATTCTTTTTCTAAAGGATTTCTAGATTTTGTGATAATATTGTTATCGTAATATTTTTGGTCATGGTAATCGTTTTGTGAAAAATTTAATATTTGACAGCCTTGTTAGGACCTTATTATAAATTATATAGAACTATTAAATTTAATTCATGCATATATTTTCAGTTCATTACTGATTATTCTTAATACTTTTTTATCTATTGCTGGATGACATATCACTCTCCTCACACCAAATATGCACTTCTGTATGTTTGTCTCCGTTCGCTGTTATTTAATGTTTGTTACCCTATTTTCTATCACAATTCCACAAAAACAAAAGTTCATGTGCAGATTCATAAAGTCACAGGTGAAGCGGGAATGTATCGTCGCTACATAAATGGCCGCATTTATATTTTTGAGAGGATATTGGTATTAAAGTGGGAATCCTTGTGACATAACACCAGCTCTCCTTGCCTCTCTGAATTTCTTTTGTATGCTTCTCTTCAGGCGACATCTTCGTGATTGAACCATTGGACTACGAGGTCTCCCATGAATACTACGTCACCATTGAAGCTACTGATGGCGGCTCGCCACCGCTCAGCGACATGGCCACTGTCAACATCAACGTGACTGACGTCAACGACAATACACCTGCCTTTAGCCAGAAGGTCTACACAGCCGTCATCAGTGAGGACACCGAACTGGGCAAGACTGTGATAACGGTAAGAATGCTTTAGGTCCTTGTTAGCTGCAAAAATATATAAATACTATAAAACTGCATGCAGGTTGGAAGAAATTTTCTTTTTCCCGTTCTCTTAACATTCATTGATTTGTTCACCTTTCACTCGGTTGTTCATTTAATCCCTAGCAGCCTCTAACTTCACTGCTCATTACTCACTGCATACGCTATCAGATATCTGCTCTCTGTCAAATGTGACCATCTGGTGGCGCAGCTAAATTAAGCCCGATGCTGTTCATGCTCGCTGCACCTCTGGTCATGTGCATTATCTGACACACTTGCTCAAACAGCTTAATTGTAAGGCATTTGACTCATTAATCCCCTGTCTGAGACAAGGCATTGCAACTGAATATAATATATCCATAAAGAAATTAGATTTTATTACCTACCATTCTCTGATTCTTATAAATCTCCTTTCTCTCCTGAATTCCCTGGGGATCTTTTTCCCCAGGGAATTCAGATGCAAATTAGATGCACAAATATTTCAGTTTGGGAATTCAACCAACCAACTTTGATAGTTGGTTGGTTTAAAGACTGTGTGAGTGTCCATATGTGTTTTTGTGTGTGGGTACGTGTGTGTAACACAAGCCTGTTCCTCAAAGTTTTTAAATGTTAACATATCTTGCAAACTTATACTGTATTGATCGAAATTATTTTGTGGATATTTTACACATATTCTAACCATGATATGTAGTTGCGTGTCTTGATGTTTTATAGCAACATTTCAATCAAGAGAGACAGAGTATGAAGAAAAGATGAATGTTTATTGTAAAAGATGATATGTGCTAATTAGTCCATCAGAAACTCTTAACTGCTCAGACATCTTAAGAGATTGTCAAAGGTCTCTGCCCTAATTAGCAGCAGGTATATCCCACCTTGGGTGCAGATACTGGTGGTGGTGGCTGATGCATCTGCTGAGACTGATGAATGATGAAGATGATGGATCTCCTAGGACTGGGTAGAGATATGGAGGTGGAGGCTGTGTGATCCAGCAGCATGATTGAATTAGACGAATGGGAAAAAAATCATATTTACAGACATTGCTATGAGGAATAAGTTCATGATTAAATGATATTGCAATCAGGCGATGCCCCAGACCGTGAAGCGGGTAGTTGCGACTGAGCATGTGTGAAAGGTGAGAATGATAGAGTGGTATCAGCAGAGACTGTGGCCCGAGTGTGTGAGGGGATAGTCTTCCTGTCTGAGCTTCATAGTGATTTCTTAGTTTTCCATGAGGGCTGGTGGTCCTCTTCACCGAAGGGTATCTAGCAGCTAATAAATTCCGACTTCATCAAACTCGACTCACATTAGAACCATGTGGTGGGGTCTCTTTATGTTCTGAATTTAATACAGATCTTTTTTTGTGCGGTCACTACAAAAATAAAACACAAAAGCGTTGTTTTAGGTGACTCTGAAAGGTGATCACTTGCCAGAAAGAAATAACTTTCAAACTAAGTAATTAACTATGTAATTTGGTGTTTTTTAATGTCTCGATTTTTCTTCAAATCTTTTTAAATTTTCCGTTGAAAGATTATTCTTTCAATGGAAGTTGATTTGAAAGATTGGTCAGTTTTTCCGTGTTGTATTTTTCACACAGTCAGTCCTATTAAGCTCCTGAGATATTGATTTCAATAATTTTATTTTACCTTTATTTCACTCATAAATCTCTATGACATTGAAAATATATATTACAAGAGACCTGGCCATGGTAGCAGACAATCACACAAAGAATGGATCAATTACAACTTGTTATTCAAAGATATTACACTTTCAACAATAAATCTTCAGAATTTAACACCAACCAAATGATGGTGGTGATGGTTGATTTGTTCGTTTATAAGGTGAAGAGGACAGACAAAACGGTAATCTGGAAATCTCTCCTTTGAAACAGCCTGGTTACAATTAAATTTAGCCTATAATTGCATGTGCAGAAATCCTCCTTCAAGGCCTTTGCACATGTGTTGCAAAACATTTAAAAGCATTTTATCATTAGAAGCCACGTTCAATCAATTACTGATGGATGGTTTTGTTAATTTGATTGATTCTCAGGTAAATGCTGAGGATTTTGACGGACCTTCCTACAATCATGTGCGGTACGCAATCGTGGATGGTAACCAAGGCAGCCCCTTCACCATCGATCCAGTCAGAGGAGAGCTGAGAGTTGCTCGCCAGCTGGACAGAGAGAGAGTAAGAGAAACTGCAGTTACTGTACACTAATAGTATAATCTTTGGAGCAACTTATTACGCTGCATGATGAATTCAATCAGAGTCATGTCAGGCGTGTTTACTGATACCCACTGTATTACATAATCAACCCTGCTCATGTATGGTAAATGCTGTCTTTCTCTCTTTCTCAGACTTCAGGCTATACTCTGATGGTGGTAGCCTCAGACAACGGCGCGCCTCCCCTCTCCTGCAGTGCCATGATCAACATTGACATCTCTGACATCAACGACAACCCGCCACTTTTCTCCCAGGCCAACTACAGCCTCATCATCCAGGTTAAAAGGGGGCAAAGGCGTCTGTAGATGGTTGATTAGAGGAGGGGGTGAGATGGAGGCAGATGGAAACAGGAGAGAGAGTGGGAAATGTGTCGAGGGGGTTGCAGTGGAAACAGAGGGAGGGATTAAAGGGGGAAATAATGGGAGACTACGACTAGAATGTCAAGAAGCTGGTGGGAGGTTGAAGCAAAAACAGAGGTAAGGACAAGGGAGGAAGAAGTGGGGGTGAGGGAATTGTAAGACAAAGGCTGCATCTTAATCACATGAATGCTGATAAGGGATGAAAGAGAAAGACTATAGGCAGAGCTGATGAAAAGTGGGAAAGGTACTGAGCTCATGATGAAGGGTTGACTGGAGGAAACTGAAAGGATGCAAAATAGATGCACAAATATTTCAGTTTGGGAATTCAAAAAAGGGAAAGAAACCCACAAAGAAAACAATGAAGACAATATATTTAAAATTGACTTATCTGTGAACAAAAGTGAAAAGCAATTTCAGAGATACTGTGCGGAGGCACTGCCTACATTACCCAGGCACTTCAGGATGAAACCTTGTTTTTCTTCCGACTCACCGTTGAGCCTTGATCAAAGTGACGCAAAAAACAAACAAGAATCACTCTAAAACAAAGCACAGGAAAAATAAATATACTATTGCATACCCCACCAACATTATTGAGATTTGTTTCATCACAGAGATAATGTTTTTGATTTCTTAGTCAGGATAGATCTGTTGCTAAATCCTGAACACGAAGGACAAACTGATGCGTCAAAATACTAGAAGATACAAGATTGAGGACCAGGATATCCGACAAAAAACACAACTAGATTAATAACAGTAGAAAATGTCAGCCATAACTTTCCCCCCTTCTCAAAACCCACTACAATCACTGATTAACATCAGCAGAGCATTGATATGTCTGTCTGTTCTTGAAAAAGACAATTCAAGCACAAAATATACACTATAATTGTGTATAGCACCATAAATTTGCCCATTATCAGTAAGGACTAACTCCTACAGTTAGGAATCCATATGAACCAAAGAGTGATTGCAATGTCGGCCTAAAGCTTTCAACATATCTATTGGGATGTTTTTGCTGCGGATATGAGATATATGAGTGCTGCGTACTCCACTCTGGAAACCAAAGTGTTGAAACATACGGCAAAAGAGCTTGAGCTCAGATATGAATCCTCATGTACGCACACATAAGTATGAAGATGCTGCCAAAGTCGTTACCAAGAGGAGGGCCTCATTTAACAATAAACATGAATTTTTAATCTTAACATTTTATTCAATCAGTAGACATCTTGAATTATATTTTGATTTCAGGCCGTGGCTAACATTATTTACTGTAAGTGTTGACAAATGTCTTGATGTAATAAATGGAAAGCAAAGTCATATTTGTCAGATCCGGAAAAAAGGCCAGTCTCTGATTTATCACTGGGATCCGATCTGAACTGTGAATCTTATGAGTTTAACTAAAAACGTGACGCTATGTAAACACACAATAAGTTTCCCAGGTAATCCGCTTTTGAATGTTTAATTCTGGTTCCAGTGATTTCTGAGTCCAAAAACAAACAGGAGAATTTTAGTTTACATTTCCAGTTTATGTTCAATCCAATCATCAGATTCTCCCCCTGACTGTGGGAGAACATGTCCAATTGTGAACCACATTACTCCGTTTAAAATCACTGAAATGAAGAATAGCGAGAGATCCATCCCCCTCTCACAACAGATGCTGTAACAGATGCTAACCAGTTCTCTCTTTGCATCCCGCAGGAGAACAGACTGAAAGGCACGAGTGTTCTTCAACTCACTGTAACAGACCGGGACGCCTCCCACAACGGCCCACCTTTCACCTTTGTCCTCGTGGATGGCAACGAGGGCGAAGCCTTCCACATCAATCAGCAGGGCGCTCTGGTGGCCATGGGGGCCTTGAACAGGAAAAGTAAAGAACACTACATTCTCCAAGCACAGGTGAGTAACGGTAGCGAGGAGAAACCACACTTGAGAGGTCGCATTGATTTATCCGTCAAGCCGGAGCAACCTGATCTATTTGTCTTCCCTCTTTTCCATCTATGCAACCATCACCCTCACTCACTGCTAGCTTTTACTTCCAGATGTTCACATCTGTGTTTATTTGTCCTAAAAGACCTTCTCACCTTTTTAACACATGTATAAAACATGCTTAATTAAATCTGTGCATCAGAGGCGCCACAAAATCCTAGCCATTTATTTTGGGTTGGGGTGATCGCTCGACTGCCGGTTGTTGATGTCTAACTTTAGGGAAAGGAACTGAAGAAGAAAAAAAACAAGTGGGGAGATGAGATAGGAAAAGTGTGATTTTTTTGTTAGGCATGATATGCACACTCCAGTTTAAGGAAGATCAGGTTCCATTTTCAGTAGGCTTCTCATCCTCCATGTGAAACTGTGAACGGAGTCTGCTGGCAGTTCAGTGAAGAGCTTGAATGCCCTCTGCTGTTGCCTGCGGATAGAACCACTTCATCTACTCATGAATGTGTCTCCTTATGCTTTTTTCATGTTTAGGTGTCAGATAACGGTAAACCTCAGCTCATCTCCAACGCCTTCATCAGCATACGCATTATCGAAGAGAGTGTCTACCCTCCCGCCATCCTTCCTCTGGACATCTTTGTGACCACCGCTGGTGATGAATATCCCGGAGGAGTCCTGGGAAAGATCCACGCCACCGACCAGGACATCTATGACACTCTCACCTACAGCCTTGCTCCCTCTTCCACCTCATCCTTAGATGAGACCCGCGCCGTCTTCTCAGTTTCTGCCTCTGATGGAAAAGTCATCGCCCTACGACCTCTCGATGTGGGCCACTACCCTCTCAATGTGACGGTGACTGACGGACGCTTCACCACAGCTGCTGATGTCACCGTGCACGTTAGACAAGCAGCTCGTCAGGCCCTGGATAACTCTATTGCAGTGCGATTTGGAAATATTGCCCCTGAGGAGTTTATCGGAGACTATTGGCGCAACTTCCAGCGGGCACTCAGAAACATTGCTGGGGTGAGGAGGAGTGAGGTGCAGTTAGTGAGCCTGCAGCCCTCAGAGCATGGAGATCTAGATGTTCTGCTTACTCTGGAGAGATCTGGGACCCCTTACCAGTCTCAGGAGGTATGAGCAGCCATGACATCTTATTATTTGTATATGTTCATTTGTAACTGCTGATGCTGAATGGTTATCTTGTTGTTAAGATCACAGATTTTATATATCTGTGCTACAAGTGAAGATCATCAAGTATCACAGTTTTTTGTGTCATAGAAAAATAGCAAACATTAGTCACAATAATAAGTACCTATTCAGTTTTCATTCTTTCACTTACTGTCTGTCAAACATCCTATTATTCTCTTCAGGGCAGCAAACAAGCATTATTTTAATTATTTATTTTTGTCACTAACAGAATTAGAGTTCAGTCTATAAATATCAAAATATATTACAAATGACCCTCAAACCTCAATTTCCCAAAGACCAACATTTCAAAATGTCATATTTTATTCTGCCAGCAGGCAAAAGAAAAATAAGAGTAAATGCTCATGATTCAATCAGGAGATTCCGAAATGATAAACAGGTTTATAGAAGACTTAATTAAATCTAATGACATTATGCAAAGTAAGAGAGAAAGTGTGAGATGAGCGGTTGTTTATATTCCTGACATCATTACTTTGATGGGATTAACAATGTTACGATGAGATGTACAGAACTGGCCCCCTTGGAGACGCAACACATGGTTGGTTGTGATGTGAAGGGGAGTGATTGGTGAGGGTTTGTGATGTGGAGTATGAGGTCAATGGAAGAATCCCTATGTGAGGAGGTGAGATGAAATTAGGTTGTGGATGGGGGCATCAATAGGACATGGACAGCTGAAAACAGAGAGAAACCGTTTTACAAGGTCGATACAAATGGTTGGAAGCGGCTGTGGCAGAAACTGATTTAACCGGAAATATGAAGGCCTTCATGAAGTTGATTGAGCTGGAAACAGAGGAAACAGAGCGAGAGAGAGAGAGGTAGTAAATTTATTACCAAAGCCCCAGGTCATGATTTTACATCCCATCCTTCTTTTTTTCATCAGTCCAGAATTGACAATTTGCAGTAATATAAGTTAAAGAAAAAGGTCAAAGGGCCGATACAAAAGTTCTGAAGTTCACAATGCAACTACACAAAACTCCACAGTGATCAATCTGTGTGCATAGTAAGGTGTCGATAGGCTTTTTTTTTTTTTGTTAGATCATTTAATGAATGAATAAATTTAACTAATTTGCCACACTTTAAAATCCTGTTTAAAGTGCTTACACACAAAGTAGGATTTACATGGCAGCACTCATCTATTTCGAAGGGCAGGTATATGATCCTAGGATGTTGGATCTGCCATCATCCAGCTCCCTGTCCCGTGACGACTCTTATCTGCAGAAATATAAACAAGCGCTCTGATTTTTAACTTAAGATAAAAAAAAAAGGAGCCTTTCATTTGTGGCATACACTGAAGACCAGTAGTACAACGTAGCAAACTTAGTTCTCTGCATTTGACCAATCTCTGAGCAGCCATCTGCGGCGCCTGGGGAGCAAATTATTGTTCAGGGTCTAGCTCAAGAACCGACTACATATAGAGTGTAAAGAACTGGTATCAAACCGCTGATTTCTAGGTTCAAGAATGATCGCTCTACATGGTAAGCTGCTGCCGCTCCCCCGGGCAAAGCAGATAGCTGCCCACTGCTCTTCAGGGATGGCTTAAATGCAGTAAACCAATTTGGCTAGATTGTATAACTTGTATGTGACATAAAAGACTTCTACTCTCTTCTAAAAGCAGATTAAATACTGGTGGGTCAAATAAAACACATTTATGAGGAAAATATTGATTGCTATACCCGCAATTATCCCCCAGGAAGACTAGCTTTAATGTTACGTTCACACCTAAGGCTAGATGTAGCCCTTCTTGCTCTATTCACGCTGTACTCTTCACGAGGACCCACGTGTGACACAAACATATGCCCCTCTCATCCAGGATCAATACATGCGTCTTTTCTATTATTTCAGTCCCTTATCAAGCAGGGCTGAGGTCAACTCAACTGCCTGTTTGTATTTGGTATGAAGATCGCACATAATATCTAAAAACCAAGCATTGCAAGTTTATCTTAAGTTCATAAGATTATCAAGATGTGGACACAGAGACAACTTTGATACATAGAAGTTCACACCTCTACATGGTAGTCAAATCGGAGAAATTGTTAAAGGTTTTCTGTCATTTGACTAATGGATTCCTCCGCATGATAAAATTGTATGATCTTTTAGGGTTCATGTTTTCCTCGTTCTGTTCCAGGTTGTCTTCCGTAAGCTGAACTCTTCTGCGGCCGTGATTGAGGAGATGACGGGGGTTCGTATCGTGCGAGTGGTGCAGAAGCTATGCACGGGTCTGGACTGCCCGTTACGCTTCTGCGATGAGGTCATCTCTCTGGATAAGACAGCCATGTCAACTCACAGCACGGCTCGCCTCAGTTTCGTTACCCCACGGCACGTTAGGACGGCGACCTGCCAGTGTGAAGGTAGATTGATTAGACACAAGAAGAGGTGCATGAACACCCATACTGTCTTTAAGAAACTTCCTAATTGGAAGTTTTTCGGCTTTCAGGTGGCAGATGCCCTATGCTGAACAACCTGTGTGGAAACCACCCCTGTCCTGAGGGCATGGAGTGTGTGGCCGGTCCCAGAGACACCGTCTATAGCTGTGTGTGTCCTGAAGGCAAAAAAGGGAAATGCTCTGGTAAGATTTCCCCTTCTCATAAACTGTGGGTCCCAAATACTTTTGACTTCAGCTGTACCTTAGCAAACTGTAGAGATGTTTCTATTTTAATACTAAAATTAAGTCTCAGCTCTTAATTTCTGTCTCTTACTTTGTGTTAGATGGTCAGTCGCTGACGTTCAGCGGAAGTGGCTACGTGAAATACCACCTGATGGAGAACGATAACAAGGAGCTGATGAAACTGTCTCTGAGGCTCAGAACCTTCTCCAGCCACGCCACCGTCATGTACGCCAAAGGAACCGACTACAGTATCCTCGAGGTGTGTTTATGTAAATGTGTTGCTCCAGCCTTATTACTCCGCCGTAATGATGCATTTATTCCTGCTTTCTGAAATGAAACTAAAATGAAAACATGGCTTATCATAATTAAGTCTAGACTGACTGTCCCTCTGCATTTATGCTGCATTTTCCTATCAGGAGGGGTTTAATAAACTCATAACTGCCCCCCCCCCCCCCTCCTATGAGGCCATCGAGCCATGTTTAATAACTGACTATGCAGAAGGGTTCAGAAAGCCCCTTTTAAATTCTCATAATGGACTATGGGAATGCGGTTGTGGCTTTAAAAAAAAAAAAATCACACACAAGCTATTTTCGTTCTGGGAGGGAAACAGAAAGCAGTTTTCCACGCATTCCTCTTTGAGACCGTCTAGTATACCAGTCTGCACGCCAGACTTAGGACTGGAACTTCACTGACTAGGAGGCAGTTATTGTTTATCATCTGTAGATTTTAATATTTCCAAACTTTATTGAGAGCAATGATGAAGAATAAAGTTATCAGATCTTCCTGTTAATAATAATAATAATGGTAATGTATCCTTTATTGATCATATACAGCCTTACACATTACAACATAGTGAAATTATTTCTCTGCATCTGACCCATCCCTGAGGGAGCATTGGGCAGCCCCTTTGAAGCGCCCGGGGAGCTAGGGTTTCAGGGTCTTGCTCAAGAACCTTACTACAAGTAGACCCTGCTGGGACTCAAACCTGCTACCCTCCAATCTTCCATTTGGAAGACGACCGCTCTACCCACTGAGCTACAGCCGCCCCTAATCTTGCACTTTGTGATATTATGAAGATAAATTATTTCATGCTCTGGCAGTAAATTGACTTCTATCAGGTATTTTCTGATCTGATGCGATATCTGACTGCGCCACACACTGATTTTTGACACAATCTGGATGATTTCATTATGAGTTATCTGGCCAAGTTAATTTTGTGGAAATGAGGAGAATACGTGATGAGATAAATATAAGTTAAGTCTGACACACTGGCTGTTTGTCACACTGTGTCACTCTGAACTAGGTTGTGAACGGCCGCCTGCAGTACAAGTTCGACTGTGGTAGTGGCCCTGGCCTCGTGTCGGTCCACAGCGCTCAGGTTAACGACGGGGAGTGGCACAGCGTGTCGCTGGAGGTGGACGGCAATTACGCCAAGCTTGTGCTGGACCGGGTGCACGCTGCCTCAGGCACAGCGCCGGGCACCCTGCGGACCCTCAACCTTGACAATAGCATCTATTTTGGCGGTCACGTGCGCCAGCAAGCCCCGGCTCGCCACGGACGCAGCCTGCCTGTCACCAATGGGCTCCATGGCTGCATGGAAGCCATCAATCTGAACGGCCAGGAATTGCCTCTCAACACCAAGGCTCACCGCGCCCACGCCGTGCTGGAAGACATAGTGGACGTGGCTCCAGGCTGCGCACTCGCACCTGCTGAGAGTTGTTCAAGCAACCCCTGCACCAACGGAGGAAGCTGCAACTCGCTGCCTAATGGAGGTAGAAAATGTCCCGCTCAGCTCATTACACTCACTCACATTTTCACTCAAGTGGCTAAACCTCCAAATTGTTCCCTTTGTCTGCTATGCCACTCGACCGCCTGCACATTTTCTTCAGTCTGGGAGAGATTAACTCGGCCCTGAATTCCTTACCTGGTCAAGTTTTGATGATTTAGCATTAAATCCAACCCTACTTCCTTTCTGCCATTGGCATCCAGGTATAGAGACTGAAGAGGTCCACCTGGCTTTTATGCAAGTCTGGCTATTAGGGATAAGCACCTTCTCATCATTTTACAGCTCCTGTAGGGGCGTTAATTTGTAGTTATTGCCACAAGTGCAAATTCAACACTTTCGCTTCTGTGTCAAATTAAAAACCGGCATGAGGTCTATGGGTCATAAACCCTCGCCATCTCCCGAAGGCTTTTTCCACAAACATTTTTGGGACGTGTTGAATATCAGCTGAATTTAAAATCAAACAACGTGGTCAGGGCATTGGTGCTCTATCATTGTTCGTTCGGATTTAATGTTAATAATTCAGATTTGCCAAGCAAGCCATTAAAAAAGAATTGCAAGGTGGCTTTAATTTCAGAATTTTTTTAAGGTTCAAAATGCCCTCAGTCTCAGCTTTCCTGCCTTTTTTGATAATATTTTCTGGATTCCACAGGCTACTTCTGTAAGTGTCCGGCCTCGTTCATGGGCACCCATTGTGAGGTTGGCATAAGCCCCTGTGCCTCCAACCCGTGCCTATATGGGGGCACCTGTGTGCCTCGAGCCGATGACTTCTACTGCCAGTGCAGAGGACGATACTCAGGACAAAGGTATTACATCCTTCTTCATTTTGGCCACTATTAGAAATAGAGAAAAATCACAAGCATTACTAATTGGTTCAAGGACCCAGTTGCAGACACAGCGATAGAGGCAGTGAAAGTCATTTTGGGAACTTAATTTTAAATATCAATGTTACTGGCAGGGCTCAAGACCAGAAAAAGGAGCAGAAATAGAGTTCTTATAAAGGTAAAGCAAGTTCAATAGACAGCTGATTAAAGCTCAAGAAAACATCAAAATCTGTTTGAAGGGAGGTGAGATAGAAGGCACACATTTCCGGTACAGTTTTGATAAAAACCCCGAAAACATTTAAATCAAGAGCAGAGGCGTAATCCAAGAAGGCAGACGGAGTGCAATAAATAGGCAGTTTATGGAAAACTTTGCAAATATCAACTGTAAAATCTGGAAAAGGATGGAATGTATGGTGGAAAACATTGTCAGTAAACTAGCAACTAAATGTAGATACACACACAAACTTGCACACTAACAGAAGAGGAGACATCACGACACAGGTGGAAAATGTACAGGAGAATTCCAAAGGGACAGACAGGTGAGTGAAAACCTTGAATGAGAGATAAGGAACAGTGAATGAGCAGACAAAGAGAGAGAGAGAGGGGGGAACAAGAACTGGCAGCATAGATAAGAGAAAGAGGAAATGTAAAGTCTAAACTACTGTGTTAATATAACTATGAAATTAAACCTGAAATAAGAAAATAAATATGGCAGTGACAGTTCATTCATGTTGAATCTGCCATCTCACACATCTTTCCACCAATCAATTTACTCATTCTATTACACCTAAATCTCAGATTTACGGCTTATAATGATATTCATAGTTTGACTTGGAACCTGTATTTCTTGGCATCTGTAGCCCAGTACATTCACCGGTAACGCCAGTTACTTTACACCACAGTGTAAAATGCACTACTGGATACAGTTTGGTTGCACTACAGAAACATATTTCTTGTAATTCATGAGTTGTTTTGGCTTTAGGTGTCAGCTGGGACCGTACTGCAGGGACAACCCCTGTAAGAACAGTGGGAAATGCATCGACAGTCTGGATGGTCCAGTGTGTGAGTGTGAAGCGGGTTTCCAGGGAGACAGGTATATCGAGTTCCACTAAATTCCCTGAACTGAAATTGATAAATCGTTAAATCGAGACCGAAACAATTCTGATCTCTTACATCACAATTTTGTAGCATGTAGCATGCAGTCGTCGAACACACCTCATTGTATGAACCTGTATTCCTAGGTGTCTGAGTGATGTCGACGAGTGCATCCAGAGCCCCTGTGCCAACGGAGGTCAGTGCCAGAACATATACGGCTCCTACAAATGTAACTGCTCGCTGGGTTTCCACGGGCAGGTATGTGAACTCCGCGCCGAGATCCGCAATGAATTTGTCTCCACCTCCTGGAACATCGGCCTGGAAGAGGTGATCGGCATCGTGGTCTTCGTGTCCAGCATCTTCATCCTGGTTCTCCTCTTCATCATCATCCGCAAGAAGGCCTGTCGTAAGTCAAGGAGCGATGACGACAAACAACCGGGAAGCTCAAACGTGCCTCACTCCTTCCTCCAGAGACCGTACTACGACGCCAAACTCAACAAGAACATCTACTCCGACATCCCGCCTCAGGTCCCCGTGAGGCCCATCTCCTACACTCCCAGCATTCCCAGTGACTCAAGAAACAACCTGGATAGGAACTCATTTGAAGGTTCGGCCATCCCGGAGCACCCAGAGTTCAGCACCTTCAATCCAGACTCTGTGCACGGTCACCGCAAGACCGTGGCCGTGTGCAGCGTAGCCCCTAACCTCCCCCCTCCCCCTCCCTCCAACTCAGTGTCAGACAGCGACTCCATCCAGAAACCAAACTGGGACTATGATTATGACGGTGAGTTTGGAGTAAGGTGGACCCTTCACTGTGTTGACGTAGGAATGGAGGTTTAAATGACCTGTTCTATGATACTTAATGTAAGCAGGCAGCACCCTCATAGATATTCTCTCTAATGTACAGTAGGTGCACATATGTTTAGTATGGGTGCCCACAGAGCTAAACTGCCCGTTTTTCGTGGGCAAATCAAAGTTAGCATTCTGCATCATGATGATATTATTATATTATATTTTTGACAGGTACTTAACTTTGTTATTATTTCATAGAGACTTCATGGAAAGGATAGATGTTGATCATTATACAGGAAATAGAAGTAGTTTTTAATTGGTATCTTTCCTGTTCTTTTTATGTGGCATAACCTCCAAGGGTTTCTACAGTGTAATATATATTAGTTATACAGTTTAGTGAAATGAATATCTATTTTTAAAGTTAAATGAAAAAGTGCTTAGGAGCAAAGCAACCAAACATCTGCTTTTCAAAGTACTTTTATAGACAGTGATCATTTTTCAAGTAGACTGGTTTGGTTTTACTTACATGAGAAGCTTTATCTCAAGCACAAGAGTTAAGTGGAGGACAGCTTATTGAGCATCGAGTTTGATTATATTATCCTTAAAGGAATAGAAGAGCTCTTTGGTCTAAGGTCTTATATTGATTGGACTGAAGGACAATTAAAAATCCTGTCAGTAGCTCTTGTCATATACAGTGTAAAAATGTACCAAACATGTTTAAAATTGGATTGAGAAATTGCTCAACTTGGTATTAGGTTGAATTGTATATACACAAAAAGTCAAAGTTGTTAACCGAACTTTCTATATCATTTTAATACAATTTCATATGAGATTTTGTTTCACATAATGTAAGCAGAAAGAAGTCAATTTTATTAATAGCATTTTGAATGTTGAAAAATGGCATAAAGGTAAAGGCAAGTTAAACATACAAATACAAGGAAAGTAAATCAAACAGTATATTCTGTGTTTTTATTTCAAATTCGCTCATTAACAGTTATTATATGCTCTATTATATGTCTTTATAAAGGCATTTTTTACTACCAAAACTAGTTTTGCAGTGATGAGTGGGGAAAATAATTCTCGAGGGCTACAATAGTGAAAAATGTTTGAGAACCCTGATATTGCGTCAGATGTTTTCTATCTCGTCCACTCTCTGGTGGGTATCCCTGAAATTCAAATGTGTTCTCTCACAGCTAAAGTGGTGGACTTGGACCCGTGCCTGAACAAGAAACCAGCGGAGGACAGCGCCTGTCACCCCTACAACACCAGAGGCAGTATGTCTGAGGTCCAGTCCCTCAGCTCCTTCCAGTCAGAGTCCTGCGATGATAATGGTATGCTAACATCCAACACGAGAAACACTAACAACAAAGTTTAACCAGAGGAGAGATCTGTGAGTTGTTTAGACTGATCGCCTGCAGCAGTTACTTGTGTCCAGTATAGCCTTGTCTATTTTGCAGCTAAGACTGTTTCTTTGCATGCTCTGAATTGGATGGCACCAAATGTAGATTCTAGAGTCACGTGTTTTTCTCTCTTTCTCTTTGCTGCGGGGCTTCAGCTCCCATATGGATCAAATCAGTCCACAGATCGAGAACAAGGTTTTAAATAGGGGGTCCAGCGTGTAAGTCCTCAATCAGTGTCAGTACAGACGGAAACAATCACAACAACCAATGCTGTGAAATTCTCCCGGGGTTATGTAGATATATATTTATACATTCACTCTGATTCTGCTCTCTCCTCTGCTGGTTCTGAACAGAGTTTGATGACTTGTTCACTCATGAGCTCATCGATTTTGACGAATGTCTGAATTTTCTTTTCTATATTCACAAGCATGCTTTTTTGTTTCTTCTTTTTTGTTAACCTGTCTGTTTTTTTGTTTTGTTTTTTCCACAATGTAGCTCCGAATGGATGTTTAAAACAAACATCAAAGGAACATTTCTCAAGGGTATAAAAGCGCGTATGTTATGTCCTGCCATTTCCTCTTCATCCCACACTTTTATATTACCTCACGTCTCGTCACGTTTTTGGGGATAAGTCATCAAACCCTTCATGTCTCACTCTGAAAATTAGAATCAATCCTAAATTGGATAAGAATAATTTATATTCCCTGTGGGTTGTATTTCAGGTAGCAGGTTCAACAAACTCTGAGTTTAACCCTTCAATGTCCTTCGCTGCCAATTGACTGAGCACATTTTGAGTCCCCACTTTCTAATTGAAAAATGTGTCCCACTTGACTGAACCTGTTTATAATATGCTACCCAAAGACAGCATGTATATGCCAAAGAGTAAAGGACCAAGGAAGTAACCCTGGGGGATACCACATGTCAAAGGGGCCAGCGAGGAGGATCTTACCATGGCTATTAAGAAAGTCCTATTCAATAACTTTTTGGCATATTCATACTTTAAGACTTATTAAACAGAATTATTTAATTTCATACAACTAAAAAAAAATTCTAATCGTTTTCTAAAAAGATGCTTCACTGAAATGTTTAGCTGGACCAAACAATTGGTCATTTTAGTCGAATGACTATAGTATCTAGCTCCTAGTTCAACTTACCTATGACTGGAACAGAAAGAGGGTCCCTCATCTCATGGTTGCTGCTTAACCTGCTTTCTGGAATACCACCATGATTTCCTCATTGTGACGACTGATCATGTGCAGAATTGTGTCCGTGTTGGGCTCAGAAAAGTGTTCCTACTCCCGGGGAATTTCACTGATTCTTCCATCTGTACTGTCACGGCACCCCGTAGTATCTCAGTATGTTGTTGATGTGTGTTATCTCGCAACCTCCCCACATTTGTGACCTTCCACCATTGTCTTCAAGAACCTTCACCCTCCCTACCACCCTCTCTCACACACATATTCATCGTCGACATGGAAACTTTCGCAGCAGCTGCATTTGTGGGAAGAGCCCCCCTCACTGGCGTCATTCTCACCACCTCAAATCAAGAACTCCATATGTGTTTTGTTTTTTCTTTACAAACTCTAAAAGCATTTGTGCTAATGCTGGCTCTCTCCCACCCACTCTCCTCCCCGCTGCCTCCCACAAGCCTCCATAGTGACGGTAATCCACCTTGTCAGCTCTGTTGTTGACACGGTGGAAGAAAAAGGTATTCTTTCATTCGATGTTGTTGTGTGTGAGTGTGTGTTGTGTCGTGTCGGGATTGGTTGTGGCCTGTTGATGATAAAGCTGCCATTAGCCTACACTGACAAACCTGATACGATCCTACAGAGACTTGCCGGCTAATTAAAAAGTTATGCAAATGCTAATTCCGAGTCGCACAGAAGTGTCGATCCATCGAAACCTGTGTTTAAGAGAATGGCAAACCTGTCCAGTATTTAGCCTGTCACATTCTTATTATCTTATTATTTCTGTGACTCATCGTTCTCATCTCCCTGCTGTCCTCGGCCGATTGTTCTCCACTCTCAGGTTTTTAAAAATGACTTGTTCTGTCTCTGTTTCTTCTCCTTCTTCTTCTCGCCTCACGTAAAGAGTCTTTTTTGGCTCACGATCACAAGAACCCAAGAGGTGACTTCTTCTTTTTTTACATACTTGTCTGCCTGATGTTCACTGGTGTTTTTCCCTCATCCGACCCCCTAACTCCTAACCACTAACCCCAGAGCTTAATGGGGAGAAGGGTAAACCTCCTCGCTCAGGCCAAGCCGCAGGGACGCCGAGCGCTCCCTCTCCCAAAACCCAAAGTCCCCAAACCGTCCCCCATGCATGACTGATGCTGTGACCATATTAAAGTGTTGAGACATGATCCGGTTTTACGCTGTAACTAACTAGACATGTGATGGACTGAATGGACCTTTTTTTGTCTGTGTTATGACAGTTTGAAACCACGCTGATAAGCCATAACATTATAACCACTCACAGAAGGAGTAGGATTAACCTTGGCTATGTCATTACAATGGCACCTGTCATTGGGTGTGATTTATAAGGCAGTAGGTTAACCTTGATGGAAGCAGTAAAATCAGCAAGAATGAGGATCTGAGTGACTTTGAAAAAGTCTAAATATGTAGGTCCCGTTATCTGATCCCATTTAAGAGTCACTGTAACACAAACTGTTGAAGGTTAATGGTAGAAAGGTGTCAGACACCACAGAGTTGTTTTCTGGCTAAAGCATGAAATATACCTCTCAATATGAGGCAGGTGGTTTTAATATTATGGTTGATCTGAGTATTTTCAAATCACTTGTAATCCTCTATATTCACGGGAGTTCATTAAGATTACATTTCTAAAATATGCTAATAGTTTGGTGAAGCAGTGGAGGCATTATTCACCAGAGAGGTTAGTGATTCTTCGTCATCCGTTTGAGTGAGCTCACGTAGTTCTGTGTGAAAGCGAACGTTTCACAGAACACGATGTACTCAGAAGAGGTATAGAAATCAAAATGATTTTATGGATAGAAGACAACTGTGACATTTCACTGCAATGCTGTAGAGGAGGATTACAACCACCCGTACTACAAGATGCAAACGCTGTATTTAAAATGTAAACAAAGTTTTTCCAGCTGATATCCAAACACAGAGCTATGACTTCTCTAAAGAGGTTCTATGTCAGACAGGATAAGTTGTTCGCCTAAATTCAAGTGAGTAGATAAATTTAGGTCAAAACAATATATAAAACGAGAAATTTT
Source organism: Lophius americanus (assembly GCA_037951165.1). Taxonomy (NCBI): domain Eukaryota; kingdom Metazoa; phylum Chordata; class Actinopteri; order Lophiiformes; family Lophiidae; genus Lophius; species Lophius americanus. The sequence continues at coordinate 2,729,482 of JBBDHG010000091.1, read as the reverse complement.
AAACAATGACCAAAAAAAAGAAAAATAGAAGAATATAAATACTCAAAAATGTATTAAACAGATTACACAGGTAGACAGAATCAAATACTTTTTTTATTTTATTGTGAGTTCAATCTTTGGATGTATGCAGGGGTGAAAATATTTCTGTTGTTTGAAGTTTATTGTTTATTAATGAATGACTCATTGTGTTGGTGTGACGTTTATTGTTCCTGTTGCATGGTGTGTATTTTAATATTAACATCAAACGGAGACCAGGAGGGGACATGGATAAAATATTTTTTATTTATTTTTTTGTTGTTTTTTTGTGGATGTTTTGTCAAACAGGTGGCGTATTAGTTTAACACACCGATGTATTGGATAACCGGCTCGCGTATTAGGTGAAGATTCATGCTTAAGTAAAGCAAGTGTGTGTATGAGTATTACATGCAGGTGTTTTAGTAAAACACGTGGGCATATCAGGTAGACGCGCAGATTTATTGGTAAAAAGTGTGTGTTTATTAATAAAACACATCTGTGTTATAGTTAAACACACAGATGTATTACTTAAAACCGGTTCATATTAGCTAAACGTGGGCGTATTAGTAACATACTTGTGCGCATTAGTATGACCCGTATCAGTGGAACGTGTCAGTCTATTAGTAAAACATGAGTTGCACATTTTTAAAAATGCATTTGTTTTTTAGTGAAAGGCACGCGCTTATTAGTAATAATAAATATTTTGATCCTTGTCTCCACACAGCCTCCGTATTAATGAATGTTAATGTTTGGTCAGGATATTAATTCTTGTCTTTGGCTGTTTCTGTCTCCAACAGGATACCATTGGGACACTTCTGATTGGATGCCGAGTGTTCAACTTCCTGGAATCCAGGAGTTTCCACAGTATGAGGTTGTGGAGTCACCCGCCCCTCTGTACAGTGACCCCAGTGCCATCGACACCGACTACTACCCCGGCGGCTTCGATATTGAGAGCGACTTCCCTCCGCCGCCAGAAGACTTCCCCACAAACGACGACCTGCCACCGCCACCATTGCAAGAGTACAGCGACCGCTGTGACACTCTGCGGCCCCTGGGCAGAGATTTGGACCAAGCCGCGGTCGGTCCAGGTGGCTCTCCAGCGATCCGCCACCGCCCGGCTCTGCCCCAGCTGTACAGCTTTAGCCAGTACCTGCCACAGCATTCCTACGCAAGCGACGCAGGTGACATCGACGGCCCGGGAGGCAATTCCACCTCCGCCGTCACCACCCCAGCCTCCACCCTGGGTGCGAACGGCTACCCTCTAGGCTGTAGCCGGGACTTTGACTCCTCCGCTCTGGACAACATATCCATGTCTCTGTACACGTCCACAGCCTCCTGCTCCGACATGTCGGCGTGCTGCGAGGAGTCCGAGGCGATGATTAGCGATTACGAGAGCGGTGACGAGGGCCACTTTGAGTGTCTGGTCATCCCGGGGCTGGACTCCCAGCAGCACACTGAAGTCTGACACTGGATCCAAACAAAAGTGCCTGAAGCCACAGCTACAACCCATGGTAGCCCCTCATAATCTACATTAAGAACACACGCACACACACCCAGTGTTGTCGGATTGGAATGTTTTGGGTTTGACTGGTTTTTAAATACAGAAAAGATTATGACTTAATAAGAATAAATGAATGAATCCAGTCACTTTGCATAACTCCGGTAAGACGTCATTTGAATGAGGGTAGGAGTTACCTTTCATACCACTCACCAGCAGCTCACAAGGGAAACACACACATGCTGGAGCATTTCAACACAATCATCCAATATTATTGCTTTGGCTTCTTGATCAAACAGTATTATGTCCACACTGTCCCTCCCTCTCCCTCTCTCTCCCTCACCCCCTTCCCCTCCCTCTCCCTCTCCCTCTCCTTCTCCCCCTCCCTCTCCCTCTCCCTCTCCCTCCCTCCTCAGGTGTGAGAGAGGTTTGCTGACATTTTAAGATACCATGCAGTCAGATTCTAATTCTGTTAACTAAGTTAGACAACACCAATAATTTTTAATCACTGAGTTGATCCTTCTTCTTTTTTTTTAGGGCAACTGCTCCTGCAGTCGTTGTCTACATTCTGACACCTTTGCTAATACTTGAACTGTTGCTTTATTATCATGTTAGATTGAGAAATTGTCTGAACCGCAATGCTGTCATCATTGTTCATGTATTCCTCTCTATTGCCTTTCTTAAATCTTATTTATCAATTTGGGTGGGTTTTTGGGCTGGAAAACATCTAATCTGACAACACTGCACGCACGCACACACACACACACACACACACACTCAGTGAATGGAATCATAACCCCGGGGTAGTCAGCTGGCCGTGAGAGGATCTCATGAAGCTGTGGACGAGATCCTGTAGCGTCTTCACGTCTCCTCAGTCAGACAGCCCTGTCCCCTTTGTGTCTCGCGGCGCCATCGCTTTAAGTGACTGTTGTCGAACAAGCGACACGGTTTCAGCCGTACAGCAGAAAAATGATGTAAAAGATGAAACATTTCACCAGGTTATCTTTGTTTCTTTAAATAGAAACGAGCAAAATGTTTTTATACAAGTCTTCGTTTTCATTGTAAATTTAAATGTACAGTTTTGATTTCAAAGTTTACTAGGTTTTGTAGATATTTTATGCTTTTATTTTCGACAAAAAAAAAGAAGAGTAAAATGGTGTGACATCATCAGCCTTACTGTGCTTACATTTATGTAAAAAAAAAAGAGAAACAGAAAAGAGAGAAGAAAAGAGAAAAATTGCTTTTCTGAACACGGTGTTCTTGTCAACGTTCTTGTCTCCTGGTCATTTCAAAAAGGGTCTTCAACGATCGACTGCATATTCTTGTGTTGTTATTTTTGTTTCATTTGTTTTTAAATCTTGACTTTGGAACTTTATCTTTATTTTTCCACCGAGAAAATGGTACCCAATATATTTATAGTGCAGAGTAATCCATGGACACACAACTTTTTCAGGTGTCTGTGTGTGTGTGAGCAAACGCTACGGTCTTGTTTTTATTGAATACTGCCACAAGCTCACGCTTTCTTACTGGCAATAAATTATTCCTAAAAAATGCCTATGATGTCTGCCTGCATTTATTTCGTGACTACATTTAGAATAAAATAAATCTGATTTGATTACAGCAGCTATAGCGTTTGTGCAAACTGTTGACTTAAACCATTTTAACCCCTAAATGTCCTCACCAAGAAACAAATCTATGGAAACATAGAAATATAACATGCATATGCAAATATGCATGTTATATTTCATTGGTGGCACTTATTAATATTTTAAACAATGTTGGTCAAGCATGTTTTAATATAAATATATACATATAATGTAAATCAAATTATTTCATGATGAAATTTTGTATTTCATTGGCAATTGACAATTGGCAATTTTAATTTGATTAGCTCAACCTTTTGGTCAAGCATGTTTTAGAAAACTATTTGTCCCTTAATAGATACATTTTGTTTATCAAGTTACATAATTTTGTTTACATAGTTCTCACATGCTTTAATATGCCAAAGAAATCTTGCTTTTTGCATGTGACTTTCTCAAAAGCGCTGGTAAAGGGGCTCCTCCATGGTGGCTCCCTGGGATCCCCCAAGGCTTCCTTCTTGGCCCCTACTCTTTAACAAATAAATACTGCCCCGCTGTCACATCATACACAGCTAAATCCAAATGTGCTCCACCAAACTGATGAGCAGGACATTGAAGGGTTAACAATGTCATTCTATGTAGTTTATTAAACTGTTTTGGGTTTTCCAGTCCTTAACACTTTAGAATGTCTGTTATTCTGTGCATAGGGTGAGAGGTGGGGTTCACCCTGGACTAGTCACTAATTAATCCGAAGGCCAACATATAGAGACAAAAAAAACATCACTCACATTCACACGTGGGGGATTTGGACTCACCAATATTATTTTTGGACGCAGGGAAGAAGCCAGGACGGAACCCACGCAAACACACAGTTCTGATTCAACAATGCTGCATCGTTTAACCTGTCTTTTTTATGAACGGATTCCAGGTATTAATAAAAAGTTACTCTATCAATATATAAAAGTTACTATATCAATAAACAATTATGATAGTATCAGAGCATCTCCAAAACAGAAAGAGGACTTGTTGAGTGCTCCTGATCTGCAGTGGTTAGTACCAACCAAAGTGGGAAAAGGAAGGACAACCAGCGAACTGGTGACAGGGCCATTGGCGCCCAAGGCTCAAAGATGCAATAACGAGAGAAGCCTAGGCTGTGATTTCTGATCCCACAGAAGAGCTGTTGTAGAACAAACTTAATAAAATAGTTCAAGCGTTTTCTAATAGAAAGTTGTCAGAACACATAAGGGTCAGCAATGGCAACTACGCAATGTGAGAGAGGTGGTTGTAATGTTATGGCTGATTGTGTACATCCTAACCGTAACTGTTAGGAGCTCTTCTGCTGTCTTTTGTTATAGAAAGACTGAAGAGAGGATCCTTACCTCTCTAAGTACATACTCAGTATGGTATTACCCATATAAGCAAACGTAAGGCCCTCAGTATACTCAGATCCATCCGTGCAAGATTATCTAACCCAGGTCATCTGAAAAAAAAGAACTGCAAAATTGATATATACAGCCTTACCATAAAGATGTTTTTATTAATGCTTAATCATAAATGAAGCATTAATAAATGAGTTATTAAGCAAACATGAAGCCGCGGGTTGTATGAATCCTTGACAAAGCTGCATTAAACATTAGAAAGGTCAAAGTGTAATTCAGTTTTTACCTAACGTTAATGAAAATTATTCATTTTTGCAAAAATACTTGTAAATTTCTGTAACCCCTTTATTGGAGGCAGCCTGGAGATGACCTTCACGTCAATACACCCTTCGGTAGGAACCCATGAGCAAAGCATTGGGTCTAGAGTCAGGCGGTGCATCAATTATCTCTCTCAGGGTTTATGTACCTTTTTCTGCCATTTATATAGATTTTCCACCTTGAAAATGACCATATATATTTCTTCGACATATTTGTGGGGAAAATGATTCTTTCTCAGCTGAGTTGCAGGACAATACATTTTTTTCCAGGTTTCCAAGATGAGAGGAATCAGCTCCACCGACTGTGAGGAGCAAAGTTTATTCAAACTTCAGGAGTGGTTGGTAATTAGACTACCTGGCAGCCACACGTGCGCCGCTTAATCTCATGCTTGGTGGATCTAAGTGGTTCCAAGGAAATAGCACCAGTTATTTTTCCTTAGCATGAATTAAGATTTTTATACCTACTAATGCATTATTCATATAATGGAATCAGAAATGCACGCCTGTGGAGAAGGAGAAATTCTGCTCTGAGGGGTCATTTGGTCATTAGGGTCCACTAGGATAATGGAGTGTGTGATGCTGCATGACGACCACAAGATGGCAACATAAGTCAACTCATGATAGTTTACAGCAGTTCTTCACCCACAAGATCAACAACATGCCTTCTTATCAATTTATTTCACCCAAGGAATCCTTCTCCCTAGTTAAGTAAAAGGATCACGAGTCAGATAATCAGCCGGTATGAAATTATTCAACCCTCATTGTATGCAAGAGTTATTTCAAAATATGCTTTTCAACAGTCAGGTCACATGAGCAAAACTTTAACCAGGCAGAAACATTGAGAAGATTCGGACACAGGTTGGGTCGCCCTGTGTTAGAGAGAGAGAGAGCGAGGGAGGTAGAGCGAGAAAGAGAGCTTTAGCTGGGCCTAATTATAGATCGGTCTGAGCCAAGAAAGACAATATTACAGCGAGGAAAGATCTCTAGGCTGAAGATATTTTAAAACTAGGCCTACGCTGTGGTTCCTAACAGCAAGGATATATCCCCAAAAAGTCCTCAGTCCCCTGCGTTGTACAAGCCATCTGCCTAATTGGACTCCTCTAATTAAATGTGAAGGTATGTCCATAGTATTTTTCATAATATTGTTTTTGAAGAACCTCCATGTAAGACCAATGGTTAGGTCGTTATGTCGGAAAAACAATGTTTTTCAGGAATAAGGTCCCCTGATGAGTTTTATACTATCAGAGTAAAACCCATTCCGGACATATATCCTACAGTCGTTTAAAAATGCACCAAATTTGGACTAAATCCGATTGAGATGGTTGAAAAACTATGGCCTGAAAACCTTTGGAGCTATAATTAACCGTAGTGCCAGAAATAAATAACCAATCTTTCCCGAAATGAACTCAGTTCTTCCTCACCCTGAGGGATATGTGGGTACAAAGTTTGAAAATTATCCATTAAAACGTTTTTGTAGTATCGTGGCGACGAATCTGCAGTGGCAGTGGATGCAGCAGCGGAGACGACTCTATAATATGCTCTACTTTTTGGGAAATAGTAACCTCGACATTTATATAATAATAACGTAAAAAAAAAAAAGAACAACAAAAAAAGAATAATAATTATTATGTTTTCTGTACCCAGTTATCCTGTGAAGGATCGAATAAAATAACCAACGGCGTGTGTGCTGTGGGAGGAAGCCAGCGGTCCTGGACGTACCAACGCAGTCATAGTTCATACAATACAATCCAGTTTGAGTCAACTTTATTGTCGGTATAAAAGATTTACGCGCTGAAGTTTTCAGTGCACTGATTTTGGCTTAACATCAAATATTATCATTTGCTGCTTCAAATCAATTTCCCCCAGTGGGATTAATTAAGTTGTGTGAACTTGAACTTGAGTATGGACTGATGGATAAGACTGTTGCATTTAGATTGAGGGACTCTAAATCACCTCTTGCAGGACACAAGCTGGTATTCTCTATTTCAAACATCCAAATGATCAGGACTACACAGAACCCCGTGTCCCTTCAGGCCCTCAGCTGCACTTGAATGCAGACTGTGCAGCACGGTGACTAAAACTTTAAAAAAGTTGCCAGACAACAAGAAGGTTCTACGAGATGAGAACGTAGGGAAAAAGAGGAACGTCACACATGAATGTGTAAAGAAGGAGAAAGAGACAAAGGAGGAGAGAGAAGTTCAGGGCATCATGGGATGTCCCCTCGCTGACTTAACCTGTAGCGGTGCAGCTCACAGCTCTCCTCCGCCAGCCGGAATTATGACCTTAATCATAAAACAAAAGAAACATGTCTGCCTGACGGACCGACAGTGGCAGATTATTCCACTTGAGATGAGCCTGAAAACTGAAGGCTCTGGCTCCCACTCTAGTTTTGGATTTTATGGGGAGCAAGTGCAGGAAAGCTAATATGGGAGAGACATTCTCTTATATTAGTTCTGGTCAGAACACATGCAGCAGCATTCCACAAATCTGATTTATGTGCGAGTTGAAGGACATATCTTCATCAAAGGCAATGCCATCCGGAGTAGCTGCAGTACAAAAACACTCTTCTGCAGGTCATCCAGATAGTTCTGGGCATACTAGACGAGACTCTGAACATCTTGGAGAGCCTTGGTTAAACTCAAGCGTTAACAAAAAAAAAACTGAACTAAGTCAATAAAAGTTGTCTCAGATCTTCAGCAACATCTTATTAGTAAATACACGCAGTTTTGGGGGATGCTGAATAAGCATCTGGGCAGGCTGAGTCATTAAAAGAAGTTGAATGTGGAGATTAAACTTAAAAAAAAATCGGTTGCATTGAGCTAATTAAAATCTTCTTGTTTGATTGGTTTTCTTTTTTAAACTGTATATTTTTCCAAAAGGCAAGGTGGAATAAATTTGCCTCCAACTTTATGACACTGTCTTTCCCGACACATAAAAATTTTCGCTATATTTGCATTGTATGGACTTATTTGAAATTCCAAAAAAGTGAGAAGTGTTCTCCTGAGCATTTGACAGCCAGATTCGTTTTTCATCAGCCACAGCTAAGATTTTCTGTTTGCACAGAATGTGTACACGGCTCCTTTTAACGCAAGTTATGGACCCATGATCTTAAATCAATCATTTCAAATGTCAAATTCAAATTAATTTAAAATAGCAAGTCAGATTAAACACAGGTGCGTGAGAGACAGCTGTGATGTTTGATCATTTCATTACGGTTCTGAATGTCTGCCCAGACCCCCGCAGACCCAGAAACAGAGTTTGGAGAAACATTGAAAACAGAGAAATCTAAAATGAGAACAAGAAAAAGGTTTATCCATTAAAGAAGCACTTTTTTCTTTTCAATGAAAAGAAGGAGTTCTCCGCTGGCTGTCAGAACAATTGACTGCTGACTCATCACTTTATAGAAACCCAACAAATCATAAGGATAACATAAGCAAACTTCTCCCAGCATGAAGCCACAATCATCTTCTACTAAATGACGCATACATCTGATGAATACACCTGTCCAAAATTTTGAAAAAAGAAGACATGTCATCAAAAACGCTGGAATGGATCAAACCTCATTGGAGGAGTAAATAATAATAATATTATATGCCCAAAAAGTTGGCGATAATATGGAATCATCATCTCCGCTGCCAACTCAAGAACTATTCCATGGATCATTTTTTTTTTTTTTCCAAATTTTTGGGTCATAATTTCTCAACCGTTGGTTGCCTTAGTCCAAATTTTGTTCATATCAAACGACTCAGGGAGATCATTCATGCTATATCATACATACTCAATATACTCATATACTCAAACTCAAGATGTTCTGTTATACTCACTAAGGGTGAGATTTATTCAACTGAAAAGCTCTATTTTCTGACACATCTTCACATTTAATCGGAGGAGTTCAATCAAGGGGGATTGCTTGTATTTATCGGGGGTATTCCCCTTGCTGTCGGAGTCGACAGTGTAGGTCTACATTAATCAGCAATGATAAAGGAAGCAGCATATTTTGTAAAGATGATTTAAGCCTTTCAGTCTGTCATCACTCATCCAGTCAAGCAGAAACCCATTTCTTGTGATGTTATTCCCATCACATGACCACCTGTCCACTTACCTGAGCCCCATTTTCCTGATGAGTCTGGCTTTGGAGCGGTCTGCCTCCACTGGGTCTCTGTTTGATTGCTTCCAGATTCCACTCTAGCAGCCCAATTCTGCCGGACCCACGGTGAGATGACTCTCTCCCTCTTATTGGATTTGTTTGTCTGGCTGTTTTCCTGGCTTCTGGCCCTACCTTCTGAAGAGCTCAGACATTCTTCTTAATCTGGATGTCTGTGAGTTGAGCTTTTGGTTTAAAACTTGCTTTGAGTAAAATTAGGCTACGAAGTAACGGAGAATGAGATAAAGATGAATCTGTATGACAACAGAGGATGTGTGATATTCTGTCAGAAAGTCTTTGCCGCTCAGACTCGTCAGGGAGATTATGATTAAACGGTACCTGTTCTGACCAGCAGCAAGGTCTGTCCCCCATGGAGTCTGGATACTGGTGTTAGTGGTGGCTGATTACTCTTTTCAGCCTGATAAATGATGAAGTTGATGGATCAGCAATCTGCGAGGAATGCGTGGAGATGTGGAAATGGAGGGAACAGGAACAAGTAGCGTGTAAGAGTTAGATGAATGCAGTCAGAGACATTTTAAAAATAGATCAGAAAGGTCATGATGAAGGTGTGTCACTGTAGTATTGAAGAGAAATGGTGGACTGATGATCTTGTCTGATACCAATTGACACCTTCGACTGTGAAGAAGATAAATGTGAGCGCGTGTGAAAGGTGTAAGTTTCTGAGTGGTATGAGGAACAACTGCGGACCTGGGTTGTAAGGGCAGGTTCTCCCTGACCGAATCTTTGGTAGATCCTCGGTACCCCGCCTCTACCCCGATGTTAGCTGGGATAGGCTCCAATGTTCGGAAATAAAGCGATCTTTTTGAGCACATTGCCATTAAATTGCTGTGTTATGTTTAATGACCCTCCATGTTCTCAGTGCTGAATATTTCCGCCACTATTCCTTCATTGCTATTCAGTCACGTAAATATGAGAGGCTACATTATTTATTATTAAACATCTACCTAAGGTAGTGTTATGCTTTGTTGTCCAAAAATTGCCACTTTGATGGCACAGCTCTGTACTTTATATCTTCATAAGAGCCTTTTCTTACTACTTAAAGAAATTTGAGAGTCGGTCCATGAAAGCTTGGGCCAGTTCTGCTGATATTGATATAATATTGTGAAATATTGGATTCATTATCTTTGTCCTTTTATCCACAGACAGTGAAGAAAGCTCAGCCTCTCGTACCTTTATTTTCTCTCTTGCAAATCCCCCAACTTTAAGTGAGAGGCCCAATTATGTACTTTGAGAGGTAAAAACAGACAAAGAACTTTTTTGAATTATTATTATTCCAAAATAACATATTTCATCATACAATCCTATGCACCCAGTTTTGAAACATGCAGTGAACCGCCGGTCAGCAGAAAATAAATTTTAAGTCTACAGAGGGTTACGACCCAGGGATTAATGAGGATAAATAGAAATAATGTAAACAAAGAGCGAACTGTCTGGCTCCATTCATGTTGAAGCACATCGGTTACTGTCTTCTTATGTATTTGTTCGTTATCATGTGAGAGTGTGCATGAAAGACGTGGAAACATGTGCGCAGAGAGCACTGACCCCAATAATCCTCCTTCTACCATCCCCTCGAGTCAACTCATCTCTTTACTGGGTGGAGCTCTCTTGTTGTCATGGCAACAGGCCAAGTGGAGGATGGGGGGGGGGGGGGGGGGGGGGGGGGGGGGGGGGGGGCAAGTGCAGATAAAAGCAAACACTCTTGTTTCTTAGTGGGATGTACTGCTGACCAGTGAAGCAGCAGAGACGTGGAAGCGGGGCCTTGTCCAGACTGCTCTCATTACATTACTTCTGTCTCCTCTCCTTCATTTGCTGAAAACTCCCCCAAATGAGAGATGCTGGCAGGAGTGTGTGTTTATGGGTAAGTGAATGTGCATATCGAGGAGGGAGGGGGGGACAGGGGGTCCCCTAGGCACCTTCCCGTCCTCATCAAATGCATGTGAATCTGCCCTTTCCCTCCCCCACACTCATCACTTCTCTCCCACTCTCCTTTCACCCTTCCCCTTTGCATCCCCCCTTCCACAGCGAAAACTCATAACAGCTCTCTTCAACCTGCTCCTCCTGATTGGCATGATAAAACCCTACAAAAAACTGTTGGTCTCCCCTCCGGCTCTCTCGGTATTTTCAATTTTCTCTTTTCTTCTCATACAGCCACCGAAGCGTAGAAGGATTTTTTTTAAAGCAGATTGCGTACCATCGTTTATGGCGCACTCAGTTCCCTTTCATTTCAAAAGTGCTTTAATTAGCGTCAAATAAGATAAGGGGGCAACTTCTGTCTAATTTCCTCCCTATCGTTCTAAGAGCTTTAAAGACGATAGCTGTGTGTCGTAATTCAGGTTCATATTGTGCCAGAGTATTATTCTGTTTACTCTTCAAGACTATTTTAGTAAAAGTAAGTTCTTGCTGCGGCTTACCGAAAAGAAAAACTCAACAGAACACTTGCCTTCCACTCTGGAGATGTTCTATGCTTGCTCCTCTACCACTAAAATGATTGATATATACACAGACTGCCATTATCCATTACAAGAAGGTCTTGTGGCTCCAGAAGTTTTTCAGAGGGGTAGCAGGTAAAGTGAATCATGGGTTCCGAACAGGAACAGGATAGGACCCAGAATCTTACTCAAAGTTGGAATACATGACTGTTTGATGAGAAATCAGTATATGTGTTTGCATTTTTTTATTCCATTTCCAGGTGCAGTGGCAGCTGGCTTAGAAAGGTATTCCAAACGACCCTCCCCTCAGCAACACTTTCCAGCTCTATCCGAGGGGATCCAGAGGTGTTCCCAACCGATGGGATGTATAGTCACTCCAATGAGTTCTGGGTCTAAATAAGGGGGTCCTTTTGATTGGACATGACTTGAAGAATTCCAAACGGGTGTCGTCGTGTGAGCATCCTAAACAGACATCTGAACCAACTCAACTGGTGCCTTTTGACACGAAGGAGCACTCTGATTTCCTTCTCTCTAAGGCTGAGCCCAGTCACCCTATGAAGGAAGCTCATTTTAGCTACTGTATCCTTGACCTCATTCTTTCAGTCACTACCCAGAGCGCATTAGTGGTTGAAATATCAACTGACTGTCTTGTGATCCTGCTCTCGCCACACTACAGCAGCTCATTACCACAACAACAATACTGCCGATGCTACACCAAGCCGTCTGTCCATCTCACGGTCCTTTTCCCCATCACTCAAGAAAAAGATTCCAATATACTTAGACTATTTTATTTGATGCAGAAACTCAACCCCAACCTTGAGTCAACCTTGAGTCAACCTTGCGTCAACCTTGAGTCGACCTTGAGTCAACCTTGAGTCCTTTATTTTAATTAAATACCTCATCTCCTCCTCTTTCCATGAGCTATGGCAAAAAAAATGTATTCTACCTCCTTCTATTCTTCTCCATTTTGTTTATTGGTAACATAAAGATGCTGTAACTTCTTATAATTGGTCGGAAAGTCCAAACCATCCAAAGAAGTGTTCTCACACTGTAAACAAGCCAAAGTCTGTAAACAAGCCAAAGTTTGATCAGTATCAACACCACCTCTTTTTTTTTTGGACCAACAGCTGATTAATCTGGACCTTAATGTAGGGATCCAAAAGCCAGAGAGTCCGGACCAAATGAGAGTTAAGCGCAGCCTTAACCACCTTTGCACTGCCGACTGCGGCTCAGGAAGGATAATATGGAATTGTCATCGCAGCTGCCATGTTTGTGTCTGAGTCTGCCGCAGAACTTGTGTAAGCAACACAAAAACTACTCCATAGTTCATTTTCTTATTGTATAACCACATGGTTATAAAGAAAGGACTGGATTAATTTTGAGAAATGTCAAGGGGGAGCTTTATCTCCACAAGTTTTTTGGCCATAATTTCTCAACTGTCGAATTTAGTGTAAATTGGAACACACATTAGCGAAGCTTATGCTGTATCTTCACCAGTTATGTGTAAAATCTTACCTTAAATGTGTCGCGAGCCTGTCACATCTACTCGCTGAATACAGTATAATAACAACGAAAAGTAAGGTTTGGTAGAAATCTGCTGGGTTAAATAACCAGCCTTGTCCTCCCAAATGTTATTAAGTAGATGAGGAAGAGGTGATGAATGTATTGTCACCTTGTTAAGAAAAAAAAGGTCTTGTATGACAGTTTGTAAGCTAGGGGGCTACCACCCAGTCAGCAGTACGTGGCGTAAAGTGTGAGCTGTCAGATCACTAAGCGAGTGTTGAAATAGCATGAATGAAAAGTGGTTTAGTCTAGCTGTTTGATACTCGTAGATTTCTTTTCGGTGTGAATATGAGTGTGATTGGTTGTCACTATGTGTAAGACCCGTGATTGACTTGCTTCATGTCCAGAATCCCCCCATGCCTCCAGCCCATTGACAGCAGGGACTAATTCGAGCTAGACAGCTGATTAAATGAGAATCCTTAGCAAGTATTTAATTATTAATACATGAGGAGGCAATAAACATGTTGTCCAATAAGCTCCCAGTAAGAGAGAAGGAAATGGCAAGAGTAGGTAGAGAAGGTGTTGCAGATATGGATGGTAATGCTGAGGTGGATAATAATAATAATAATAATAATAATAATAATAATTAATGATTCTTTATTCACCCCGAGGGAAATTTTTTCTATGTATTTGACCCATATCTGAGGGGAGCAGTGAGAACCTCAGAAGTGCCCAGTAAATACAGGACAACAATCATACATTATGTCTTGACGACCCATAAAAACCTGTAGTGGCACCGGTGTCACACCCCTTTAAATGTCAGTTTTATTCATGATTTTTTTATCTAAGTAATTGATATCTACTGAACTGCCATATCTCCACCAGCATTATCCTGTTTTTCTTGGAGTTCCAGATGATGGATCAGACTGACCAGGTTATACTCCTGTTAAAAGTGAGGAAAGTTTTTAAAATGTTGCCGTAAAGCATCGGCTAGACTGCCAAACAGCATAACAGACATGCCTCAAACTGGATACCGATCTCATCAGGTTTACTGATGAGTCCGAAGCTTTCTAATCAGTTTTTACAGATTTGTTCTGTAAAGCCTAACCAGGAGAGCTTTAAATATGATCCACATTATGTTGTCAAATCTTTCAAGCTAATTTATTTTCAAATTAGATCCACATTTTCATGAGAGATTACTTGATCAAACAGATGTAATCATCTGTATGTAACAAAACACATCTCAGACACTAGATGTGGGATTTCAAAGCAAATATGTTTCATGTTGTCCATTCCCCTGTTGGTCTTGGTTGTTATGGATTGATAAAAATGTCCAGACTGGACAAGCGTGGGACGGTAGTTGGGGTTTGCAGGCGGGGACCAATGAGCTCTCCTTCACTGGAATCAGATGAGAAACATGAAAAGTGGAGTGAGTTCTCATGGTATAAGGGAGCTTTTAACGTACCGCTGCAGGACTGACCACTTAAGAGATGGAGAAGAGTCCCATGAAGCCGGGAGAGTTGGGCTAGGAAGCGACTCCACCTTAGGACGTCGGTGCTGTCACTCTTTTGGTGACGATCTGGCTTGGCTGACTCTGAATCAGGTGGAGGATCTAAGTAGGGGATTCAATGTTTGATGTGTCCGAGAGTCCAGAAATTAAAGTGTCGCAGAGAGAGGCGCCATCCACTGTCCTCTACTACCGTATGGAACTCAATGGAGTAGTCGGTAAACTGCGACTTCACTGTTTTAGATCCACCAGTCCTTGCGGCTTCCGGTCCCGGAGCAGTGTGGTAACAATCTTGCTTAGGGTATCTGTATAAACATGCAGCAACTTGCAAACCTGGGAATTCCAAGCCCTCTCCGCCGTTGCCCATGCCTCTTTACCTCCCGAGAGGTGTGAGTTCATGAACGCAAATTTGGACCGTTCGGTAGGAAGTGAGTGGGCTTGTAGCTTAAAATTAAGGTTACATTGAGTCAAAAAGGCTCGGCAGTTACCGGAGTTCCCCGAGACCCGATCGGGCTTGAGCAGTCAAAGACTGGAAGCATGGCAGGAACTCGGCACTGGAGTATGAGCAGACAGCTGAATAGCAGGAGCAGCAGTGGCCGAAGAGGAGGGAATCAAAGCATCCAAGCGACTTACCGGATTCTGGAACTGGGTGCTGAGGTGAGTGACCTGGTTTTTGATTGAGGCTTGATAGTCGCCATGTCTGTCCGTTAAATCCCTCACTACTCACCGCGGTCAGCTGTTCCTCATGCTCGTTAATGCGATCTCCCTGAGCGCAGAGAGCAGCATGCAGTGGGTTTTTCCGTCAGCTGGATCAATTAGGGCCAGATCGTGATGTAAGACTGGTACCACAGTTTGGACCCAAAAGCACAGCTCCAAAATGTTTGGTGATAACAAGTCTCTTTACTAAAGTAAAGATAGGTAAACTATATCCACGGGGTCAGGACGGCACAATCACAGAGTGGAGGGGTAACAGGAGGAACGGGGGGCTAAACAACAAGAGGGATATGAGTCACAAGTCCAAAACAGGAAAGATATTGAAAACTAAACAACTACCGACATAACATGACAACCCTAGTCTCCTCAGCCTGTGGAGACAACCTTGGCCCTTCTTTTACAGGACATCTGTGTTGTCTGACCAGTGCAGTTTTGTGTTGAGGTGAACACCAAGGTATTTGTATGAGTTCATCTGTTCAATATCCAACCCTCTTCTGTGGCTCTGTGAGGACCTCCTATGGAGGTCATTCACCAGCTCCTTCATTTTGTTGGTGTTAATCCGAAGGTGATTGACCTCACACCAAATTCCTTCAGAGGGAAACTTACTCTGCTTGGGATCATTCTTGCTTAGATGTGACTGAGCTTCAACTCCAAGACGGATGAGCTGCCATTCTTCCTCAGAGTCTTCTGGTAGCAAGCAGAATTCATGCTTCCCTCTATTATTGTATGGTATGTTGGTACTGAAGCTGCAAAGCAGCCCCACAACATCACACTGCTACCTCCCTGCTTGACTGTAGATATAAAGCTCTTTTTGTGGAACACTTTGTATGGAATGGGACCCCTTATATTCCAAAGAGCTAACATTCAACTCTCTGGTTGATGGAATATTCTACCCAAAGCTCTGAGGGTCATTGAGTTGTCTTCTGGCAAAATTCAGTTGAGCTTTGATGAGCAACCGGGGCATTCTCATCATCTCTTTCTCGTGATTCGTGTTCCTTGAATCTTTTATGACTTACTGAATAAGTCTTCAATGTGCTAATGGAAGAAGAATTTCTTAAGGTCGGCCACTCCTCGTATATTTCTCTATTGTTCCAACTTTCCTCTGTCAGTGGATAATGTGTCTCACTTTGGATCTGTGGAGTCGAAAAGCCTTAGCATGAGCCTTTCAACCGGTCAAATATTTAGTATTTCAGACACCTTCTTCCTCATCTCTTCTGCAATTTCTTTAGATTTTGGCATGTTGTGCTACTGATGAGAATGGAACTGGACTGGACTTGAACAGGGCTGGTAGTGATCCTGTCTGGATGTGTTCACCTGTTGTTAACGCAGTCTGGTAGTTTTTTTTTTTTTTAGATTTACAGTAGTGTCTTTGGGTCTCAGGCCCAGTAAATGTTTTGTTATAACTTAATTTACTAAATTTTCCTTTATTTTATGTTAAATTGAAGATCCAACAAAACAGTCCAAAACAACATGGTACTGGTAAACTCGAAACCTTAAAATACCCACAGGGATGAATGTGAGTGTGAATGAATTTGTTTCAATGTGCTTGCACTCTGGTGCAGTGTGTTCATAGTGTGTTTATAGTCTCTTGCCCATTATAGCCTGAGAAAGGATCAAGCCCCCTTGCAACACAAGGTCATTATGGATAAATATGGGATGCAAAAAAAAAGAAAATCTGTACGGATAAATAATGTTTGTGCGTTATAATTTCAATATGCATTTTATGAAGCCATAAACAACGCCAGAGCAGTGAGTGTAAGAGTGAGCTCAGCGTAAATTAAACCTATATCATAACTCCGATACGCAGCAGGCATTCAATATAACATGTGATTTGAGTAATGGGGCTGGGCTCCGGCAGAGCTTTATGTCTGGCAATGCCTCTGGTAAAGACTCCCGTAATCCCTGAATCGAAAATGGATGAAACGGGGTTTAATTTCAATAATGTCTCACTACTAGTTATTTAAGCCATAAAACCTGTTCTCCAACTGCAGGTGATGAGTTGCTTGCAATTAAATATTAGTGCAGCGCTAATGAAGTAGCTTAAACGTTTCATCGCTGATGCTGCTTATGCTTCTATCCTCATCAGTCATAATGGAAATGATTAAACATGAGAAAATGAAATTTTTTATCTGAGTCCTCATTTCATGTTTGTTACAACACTTTTGCTGTACTAGCTCTCCGACTGCTTCCCCTCGCTCCACTTCATTTCCATATTTGTCAAGGCTTTTTGTAATGTATTGTAAATACAATAAAGATGACATCATATTACAGGAACACACACAGTGATAGTCATAGTTTATAATAATAAACCTAATGAGCAGTTTGCCTTTAAAGTTTTTATGAGAAAAAAATCAACAAGAAGGGAGATACCAGAGGAGTTCAGCTCAGGCAGCTCAGGTTAATACTTGTGTCTTGAGGGACAAAAAAGTATTAAAGAAGGTCTCTTCAGAATAAATTAAAGCAAAATTTCGATAATTGTGTTGTATACAGCACTTATATAGTCAAACACGTACAGAAGGAAGGAGGGTGTTTAGAAGTCATGTGTTTATTTTATTTTTACAAGGCTAGGGGACAACTACTTAATTTGTAAGGAAGCAAGATTCAAATTTCAAATTAAAAACATTCTTCATCCATAGATCAGATCAATGTTTCTTCTGTGGGGGCACATGTACACTGCAAAGTACTGCCAGTGGTATGTAACATATACTGTGCATGAAATTATTTTACTATAATAAGTTTTAAAAAATGCAAATATAAGTGAAGTCTAATACATCTATCTTAATATTCAATATTCATACTATGACAACTGTTTACTACCATAATCTTCCAAAGAAAAACATGGCATTATGATCACTTTGAGCGGGAAATTTGGACGTTGGATGACAAAAGGAAATCAACAGAAATGTTCGATTGAAATGCAACAGAGAAATTGAGGCTTAAAAATGCCCATCAGTAACCCAGTTCAGTTGCAATAACAGAACCTACCTTCATGTCTTTATGAAGGTAGTTTTCCTACACCATTTGTGCACTGATCAGGGGAGGAGTTAGCAAAAGAACAATGCAAAACATAAAAACATAATGAAAGGGTAACATTTTTGTGAGTCGTCGGGCAGATACCCCTCAACCACAATCTCCCTGAAGAGTCTAAGCATCAGACACTTTCTGATTATATATCACATATAATATGTTGCATAAACATTCGTCTTTACCACATTTCTCTGTCTCTCCTGTTTGAAATAGTACATAAACAGATATTTGATGCACGTTTTCAAGCAATTTGAATATTACAATTATCATTGGACTGGGGGGGATGTGGCAGTATGGAATGAAGGGGAGGTTGACCCATTTATCGTCAACATCTTTAACCAACAACAGCTATATGATCATTTATTTTTATCAAACGTCTTACCAAATATCAAGGTTGCATCAATTATTTTATTATAGGTATGTATTAATCATAGGGCTGTGAGAGGCAGACTAATCAACTGATAATTACAGAGTATAGATTAATATTTTATGGCCTTCAAAATAAATAACTTCTGTGTTAAATATCTACATTCAAATCATAATAATTTAATGAATGAATCACATTCAATCAGCACCATGGCTCAGAATTAATCTAGTTTACATGAGTCACGTTCTTGTGCCTGTACCGTCTCTGGAAGCATGCTGGCTTTTTTTTTCCAATTAATCAAGAACACAAGAAAACATGAATGATTTTTCAAAATGGGAATGAATGGGCTGCAGAAATAAAGCAAAGCAGCGTCATGAATGAACGCGTATCCAGTAAATAAAAAGAAGTATTACGCTCAGCGAGGCTGTGAGCTGCTGTTCAGCTGTCGGCCACCAGGCGGAAGTGTTTCCCTCTCAAAATAAAGCCGCTCCTCTCCGCTCCGTTTGATCACATGCTGGGATGTTTGAAGTTGCGGCTTCATGTCACACATTCGTACCGACAAAGTGAATGGCATGCGGGCGCAGAATTGATTTCGTGTCAACTGGAGAAAGGAGGAGAGGAGGGGGAGAGACACAGCTGGAGAACGGCGGTGAAGAAAAGGAGGAGAAGCGAACGTTAAGTGGAGAAAGATGAAAGCTGCGCGAGGCTGTAGTATCCCACCAGCTCTGCCTCCTCCGACATCCAGACTCGCGCTAAGAGTCGCGGCGCGTTGAATTCGGCTCCGTGGAGAAAGTTCAGCGACTTTGTACAATGGTTATAAATGGGTCTCTCTTGAACAGCTCCACGCCAGACCCCAGTGACACGAGCCTGAACCGCCCGCCGTGGGTTACTACAACTTTGGGGTGCTTCCTGATCTTCACCATCATCGTTGACATCCTGGGAAACCTCCTGGTCATCTTCTCCGTCTATCGGAACAAGAAGCTCCGGAACGCAGGTGAGTTCATGTCCGCGGGATACTGTGTGCGCCAGAGGGATTCAAATGTAGCTGCGTTGTAAACAAAACTCCTGTCACATATTTTAAAAGTCGAAACATTCAAGAGGAATAGAGTTTTATGAATCCAAAAAAGGCTTGTTTAGGTGCTCCGTCGTTGTGAACGATTTGATTTTTTTTTTTTTTGTGACATTTGTCCATTTTCAGCTGTCCAGTCATAAGAAATCCGAGCGCACATTGAAATGCCTGCGCTCGTGGCTCCTGGTCCTGTCAGGGAGGCTGATGTTTTCCCACCTTAATGTCACAACATATAGTCTGTTTTATCTATGTATTTCAATCGCAGTGTATGATATGCGTACTAGAACCACAAACGGACAGCTCATTTCGCACTGGACTTGCCGTAGCCTACTTTTGAACTAGACATAATTTCCCTGACCTACACCGTGAGCGCGTGAGGTTAAATGGACAGTTACACTGTAGTAGTTATTGACGGGGAAAGCCCACGGCTCATCCCACCACTATGCACTAATGTCTCACACTACTCACCACTGATGCCCCCATCTACAGTCTGGACATTCAATTTAATGCTAGGTTGGCTGTTGAAGTGAATTTTCTTGTGGCAATATAATATTTTATAGCAAGATATGCAGCAATAAACCATAACATTATGACCAAACGGCTAGTATTGTGTGTTCCACCGCTTGCTGCCAAAACTGCTTGGCCATGCATCTTGTGTTCTGGCACATTTCCACACTACCCAACAACACAAGCTAGCCTTTGCTCCCCACCAATGAGCCTTGGATGCTCATGACCCTGTTAATCCCTCCTTATGCCACTCTGGTCTGTACCTACCACAACACCAAATACAGACATGCAGTTTTTGGAGATGCTCTGACCCTTTCGCCCAGTCATCACAAATTGGACCTTGTCAAAGTCCCTCAGATTATTATGCTTGTCATTTTGGCTTTTTCCAACACATCAATTTCCAGGACCTATGCCTGCTTGATATATCCCACCGCTGAGCGGTGGGATATATCCCATTGTAAAGAGATGTTTTTGATGTTATGGCTCATCATTGTATTGCATCACAATACGTAGTTTGATATTAAAATTCACAGACAATCTAGGAAACTTGTCAAAATAAAAATCTGGTTAACATTTCTGCTTTTTAAATTGATTAAAAACACCAAACCCGGAAGGAAAAATAGTTTATCTCACAAATTGACTGCTAACTTACTAATTAAGTGCTGTTTTTTCCTGGAATTTTCCCCCTGTGAGATGAATAAAAGATCTTCATATGGTATCTCAGCTTATTACTTATCCTGTCGCACAGTAATGTTCTTCTAAACTTGTTTAATTCATCCCTGTAGTACCTCTGCTGTCAATAGCGGTATAACAGCAGAAACAGCATGAGAGGATATCCTACTGCTGTAAACAGAAATACTGTTAATTTACTTTCCAATTGTGGATTTTGAATCTGCTCAATGATTTCACATAGGCTGCTGATTGTAACATTTTTAAGGTCCGAGACCCCTTGTTCTGCAGATTTGTGACGCATGATAAACCTCCATCTGGATCTGATTGTACATTTGTGGTATTCTTACTGTCTGTGAGCTGTTTCCTGCTTGTTGTTACATATTTGTCATCCAGTGGATGGTAAGATCTTTTATAAACTTTATATAAATTATTATCTTTATAATTATAAATCTCCAACATTTTTAGTCAGGTTTTGTGAACATGGTTTGTTGGATTTGTATTTGCTCCTGAGAATCCTGCCAGCGTAACCATATTCAACCCTTGACATGTTGCTGTTCTCGGGCAAACTTAAGAAATCTGAAATGTTTTAATCAACTTCACCGTCTATAGTGAACATCATCTTTGACCCAATCATAACATTTAAGTCTGGTAAAAATCAATCATCGTCATATTTATGTACAAATTTAGATTAAAATAGGAGTCAATGAGGCAAATGCAAACTGTATCAGGTGTTCAGAAGGTTTTCGTGAAACATGAAACTCCAAAATAGATAATATTGACAGTATATACCAGTTTTATCATGCAATTCTAAATCAATATTATGATGACAAGATAATATTCAATGTATCAGGCTACAAGGTTGATGATTAAATGTGTGCACATTCCTTAGAATATACACACCTCTCCCTGTGAATTTAATTACAGTATGGGCTGTGTATTAAATAATGCGCTCCCTGAGTTTGGACAGCATGCTCACAGCAGTGTTGGTGCTGCTCAGTGAAGGTGGTAAAACGCTCATAATGTAATTGTCTGATCGCTGCAGAGAAAACCCAAGAGGCTCCTGTCCTGCTGTGCTGAGGTATACAAGCACAAACTGGCAGCTACACATATCATCGCTGTCATCATTTGCAAACTGTAGAAGGGTGATTTGCTAAGTACACTCATGACATTACTATTTCACTCACTGCACAAATGTTAGGCTCAGGATGGATTTCCATCATTCAAAACGAGATTGGAGAGGAATGTCATGCGTTAACCAACTGTACGAGGATATGATTTCCCCTTGCTTACATTCCTGTGAGCTCTCATTACTTTATGATAAAAAACATTTGACAAATCACACATGCAGCTCTGGAATAGCTTCTCTAGATTTTGCTTTTATGACAGCGCAGCTCTTGATATATTCAGTCTTTGAGACTGGATATGTGTTATTTTGTCAGTCAGGGTATCGCATGTGCAACAAAGTATGGAACAGGAGTAGGATTTAAGGAGGTCATAATGAAGCGGCAGCATCAAGAATTTAATGAAGCATGTAGTGAAATTGTATTAACAGCATATCAAACAGTGTAATGATCACATTTAATGATTCAAATCAGTGGACAATTTAATTTTCCTTTCATAACACAAACTAGAATCTGACAGTTCAGAGGAAAAGTCCCAATGCTTAATGATCAAAAGAAAAGGGATCGGCTTAATGGCGTATTTTGAAAAACTGAATTGAGCAAATCCTACGTGCGATGACGTCAGTCCACAAATTCATCGCTTCCATATGTGTTCCCCACTTTTCAATCGTGTTCTGAAGACATACATGCCTAACTTAAAGGCTATTACAATTTCCAAAAAGCTGACCAGACAAATCTGCAAATTGTCGGACGTATTGATTGATTTAAAAAATTTTCAGTTCATACTCTCATCACTGTTGGAATGTTTTGATGAAAGCCTCGCTGTAGGTGTTTGTTTTACTGGCCCGTCTTCTGTGGAAATTTGATGCCACAGTTGATTTTTTTTGGAAACGCAGCCAGAAATTTGACTTGGATTGAGCTTCAGTGTCAGCAATCGTGTGGTGAGGGTAGATTTTGACCGCCACATTTTCTGTCATTATAGTTGATCTTGTTGAATTGTGTAGCCCTGCACCACATGGGCATCAATTTAATACTGAGTAATGAAATACATTCAGTGGAGGAGCTGGCAGAACGCAATGGGTACATATTGCAGGATGGAGCAACACTTCTGTCTGTGCATGCCCGAACCCTCTACCAGAACACAAAATGGCCTGTGAACTGGCGAACATGAAGCCAAACAGCACATGAGCAGTTTGAGCTGCATGGCTGAATACAGAATCTGTGCCGTGAACCCTGTTATCTGCCAATAAATCATCTTCATTGTACCTGTCCTGTTGTAGATAAGGGATTTTTTTTAATAGATGCTGAAGAAACATCAAAAGATGCCCAAAAATGAAGAGTCAGGATTGTTCTGGCTAGCTGCTGCTTATGTGCGAAAACGGCTCAAGGAAAACAATATGCGATGTAACAAAAGAAAATATTAAACCTGGTAGCCAATGCTGCAGCAGATTGTGTTCATTTCTTTTTTGATACGATATAGGTTCTCTTCGACATGTAACCCAGACCCATATACTGTTAATATTTTATGTCAAAGAAAAGAATGTATGCTGTTTTAACAGGCTTTTACAGAAAGAAATTTCTTTACACGTAAACATCTGAGCAGTACTTGAACACTAACAAGAATGCTTCTTTTCCGCACATGAATGCTAGCTAGAGTTTGTGAGTGAGAAAAAAAGAGAAGTGCAGGACAGAGTCAGCAGCACAGGAGGTTTGAACAGTAGTCTACCTATCGTACTGTTGAGAGGCCGAAGTGACACATATATAACTTGGAGCACCCACTTTTGCTGCTGCGAGGAACTCCACGTTGGAGGAGCGCTGACTCTTTTTGAGTGTGACACAGTCAATCCTTTTTCAGCCTCTTGTGTGTTGGCTCTTGACTGTTTGCCTTCAGGATGTCATTTCCCATCATTCATTACAATTTTTTATAACTGTTACAGTATTATTTCCATCACTGTAATGAATCGTTGAACCAATAATTATTCTGCATTTGCATGTCTGCAATTAAAATGAAGGTTTAAAATGAGGTTTCCTAAATATCTGTCTTCTTTGTTTGGATATTCTAAATGGAAATTGGCTCAGCACTGTAGACCATAAAGACATGACTGTGAAAAGAAAACAAATCCCCTACTGTAGATGCTGTGCTGTATATGTGGATCTCAAAGCATCCTGTTTTATTTTCATCACGAGGAAAGCCATTTGAAAGACTTGTTTTGTGTGGGTTATCCGTTTTTTGAACAGATCTTAAGGGAAGGGTGCAGTCAATTCTCTTGAAGATGAATAATTTTTTCATTTAATTCAAAAATGGTTAATTTTTCATGCTAACATATACGTCGTTATGTGTATACATTTCGTTTTCTAGAACATCAGGCATCCTGTTGGATTCATGGGATCCAAATCCAAATGTACATATGGGTGCCAATCTCCTAAGAATGGATGGTTTTACCATGTCCACCGGTGGGAGTTAGTATCCGAAGCGATACCCAAACGTTAGGTGGAATACTATATAGCTAGTGCTAACCAAAAGGAGAAAGTCAACAAATGGGGTTGAGAGGGAGGGGATACTTCACCGTACCAAGAGGAAGCAAAGGAGGTCTGACATGGACAAAGTTTCCTGTTAATAGGATCAGAAAGAAGGGGACTGTAGCTAACTATGTAGCGCCGTGTGCACCGGTGCGGAACGATTCAGAGAGAATTGTAGAATTGTAAACGTGCGTCCAAGAGACAGAAATGAAATGACGTCGGGTAAATAAGATAAATAACATAAGGCATTACGTTTGTTTAATAAAAGGACAAGGTATATATCAGTTCTATAGGAAAAGTATCCTTGAATTACTTCTGTTGTGATCTGGCGCTATATCGAAAATAAAATTAAATAAAATTAACTTGACATTCAAGGGGGGCGTGGGGTGCCGTTGGAGGGGTGGCGGGGCGCCCGGTCCCAGGCCAAAAAACAGGACAGATTTTTGTCAGGAAGGGCAACCGTTGTAAAAACTTGTGCCAGGTCATCAATGTTGATGAGTCTGTCGCGATGAACCCCCGTACAACATGAATTGATTCAAAGCTTTAATCTATTTCCTGAGTTATTGTGCACAAGTTTAAGTAAAGTTACCAGATGGGACTGGACACAAATCCACTAGGAGGAGGCTTGAGAGAATGGGAGAGGATAACCAGTCCCACACAGGGTTCTATCGGGAACCATCTGCAGCTCTACGTGCTTGAAAACCAGTGTTTACTTCGTATTGTATTCTGAACTGCTGCTGCGTGGCCAAACACCGGTTTAAAAGCCTTTTATTGTGAAGTCTGTGAAACTTCAATCTCCAAGACAGGATGAGGTGGCAAGCACTGTCAGTCTACACCACATAATGTATTCTCTGACACCAGTATCAGTACTGGCTGGCTGTATCATGTGTTCCCACCTCTGATGACAATGCGCTCTCTTTGTTAACCCCGCTGGGCCTCCTATGGTTCACCCCGCTAAAGTTTCACCCACAGCAGCTGACAGAGAGTTGAGGCCATGTCAACTGTAGCCAAGTCTAACTTATTTAGTGAGAGCTACTCAAAATTTGTTTGGTTTGAAACTGCTGTTTTATTTACATCCCTTTAACAATAGTATTACCTTTTTAAATTGTTGCTAAATTGTAATCCTTAAGATTGCAGTACTGGTTGATTTTGTGTTGGTAGCAATTTGGTGTCCTTAGGTGCAATTCTAATACAGCATAATGGGAACAGGGAGGCCGATATTAGTGGAGCTGAATAACATCAGCAAAGCTTGATTGTATGCACGCCTCATGTGTATAGAAACTACCAGGTGAAATGGTAATCACTGAATGTAAATACATAGACTTTTTATTACAGACAAAAGCACTATTTTCTGACCTTACATCAAAGTCCGAAGCCATAGTAGAAATGCATTTACAGTGAAGTAGAACACCTCTCTCACTTAATGAAACTTATTAATTTAAAAGGTAACATTCTCATAGATTCATTACAGGTTTTTCAATGGGAGGAAATATGAGTGAAAAAAGTAAATGTACTTCTTTGTGGGAAAACCACATCAGAGACAAATTTAAAGCATCACGTCTTTCAGCACACATCTTTGAAGTACCTCCTTTGTCTATGAGGTGGATTCAGCATGGTTCTGTAGGAGTTCACGTGGGCCTCAGAGCTTAAGTTTTCAAAGGGGCCCACAATAACGCAGGAAGTCAGAGGTTAGTGAGTATGCCTCTGTACTGACTACCTGACATAAGAAGTTTTGCACTGTATATAAAGTACGCTTTCTGGCCAGACATTATCAGATTATGCTCCTGATAAAATAAATACATTCTCTTAGTCGTTAGTTTTCATCGTGATTGAAATGTTGGTTTTGGAATCGATTTCTTCCGCAGTGTTTATCCCCCAGTTCATCATCATTTGAAGAAAAATATGTAGAGAAAAAAATGTAATGCAAACGTTAATGTAACAAGACAGCTTTAATTAAAGCTCGAGGCTGACGGAGTAGGATAATTCCTACTGTTCCCTAATAGTCGTACGATGTTGTAGCAGCTCACTGGGTTTGTCAGTTTTTGTGGTGTTTGCTGTGGTAAGCATAACAAGGGCACATTGTGTTGTTGCAGCTTAGCAGTATCAGAAGTGAAAGAAAAAGGGTTCAGTGGGTGAAAAACACCGACTAATTGGGGACCCACAAAAGCTAGCAAGTCACGACATTGCAATTAATTTATAGTTTGCCCAAGCTGAATAAATTGAACATTGAGTGGGACAGGATAAGGATCTTATTATTTTACTCATGAGGCACTTAACTCCCAGCTATAGATTAGTTAATGCCTCTGCTGTCAGCTAGGACACGGGGTAAAAGGAGAGCCTGTTAGTGCCCTCCCCTAAGGCTGCTTTGCACCTGATAACTTGAGGTCAGCATTAACCATTTCTCTCAGAGGTCCGGCGGGTCCTGAAACATGTAAAATGCATTGCACGTTTTCAGTAATTGCGCCCGACTCGAATATCTATGTACAGATTTCCTGTCAGAGGCCTTTTTGGCGCGCATAAGGATTAAAAATCAAACATTAGATCACAACCAGATCTAATTAAGTAGCAGAACCACACCAATGTGGTTCAGCTGGTGGGACTGGGCGCATGATTTCATCTTTGTTTGTGTTGTTAGTTTTGTCTAAATTGTCTGCCGCTCCCTCTCACTCTAAGGCTCAGCATGAGAGAGACAGAGAGAGAGAAAAAGAGCGGGAGAGAGAGGGGATGTTTTGCAACAGTATGTGATGGTGCAGATAAAGCTCAGCAGATTGGTGGGAGCCTGCCATACAAAGCAGACATACAGTGAAACAAATTCATATTGTGAACTCTGAAGTGCCAATTCCCTCATAGTTGTTTTCATTCTACGCCACAGGCAACTGGATTTATACTTTTATGACGTCAAAAATCATAAGAAAATTGACCAGATAATTCTATCTGACCGCAATATTTCATTTTAGTTCGGCTGAGCTTTCCCAGCATCATCTGAGAAAGAAAAATGGACCCACCAAACCCGCATTTGACTCAATCTGCTCTTTACAAGGTGCCTGGGTTCCTTAGATGATTTCATGATTTCCTAATATTTGCAGCATTATCTGCACACACAAAAGCCACTAGCAGTAATTCCTTCTGTATATATGATTTGCATCTGCTATATGATAAGACTGCAGGCTGTTTTTTTCCAGATTTCTCCTATGAGAGAACACCTTTCTCTCTTAATCTGGTTTGCTATGCATTTTCACATCCACTGTTTAAGTGTTGCGTCTCATCTCAGTCTGTGGCTGCATTCGTACTCCTCCCCTTCCTCCTCCCAGGCTTACTAACCCTCACATGCACACTCCGTTTTTTTTATTTTTTTCACTTAAATTTGACCTTCCAGGCGTCATATTCCATGACACCCTGTCTGTTTGCATCATTCTGATCCAACACCCCCACCATTCTCTCAGGACGCTACATTTTCAGAGCGCATACCTGTGGAGGAATTCTGCCAATAGCGTTTTGCATCAAGTTAGTCAGGCAATAAGAGGGTTATCACACAACCCCTGGAGTTTGACGTTATGTAATGGCAGAGTGGGCCACATGAATTATGCTCGCTATATTGAAGAGTGTAAAACAATGACCAGTCTAATATGGTCAAATTTAACAAGAGCAGGCGTTTGGCATCTGGTCGTGTCCGTCTTGACCCCCCGTACAAGTCTCCCCTCTCTTTGCTCTCATTCTGTCTCAGTCTGTCTCTCTCTCTCAAACTCACCAAGGAGGGTGTGTTTTAACTTCAAAAGAAAAAAATAATGAGTTCATAAATACTTATCCATACAAGACAGCACATTTTCAGCCTTTTAACATTCCATACTCCCTCCCACTCCAGCGACCATCCTTTATTCCTCTTCCCATGCTTCCGTTTGCTATTTTTAATCATTACAATATTATACAGTGAAATCTTCT
Source organism: Lophius americanus (assembly GCA_037951165.1). Lineage (NCBI taxonomy): Eukaryota > Metazoa > Chordata > Actinopteri > Lophiiformes > Lophiidae > Lophius > Lophius americanus. The sequence continues at coordinate 2,701,153 of JBBDHG010000091.1, read as the reverse complement.
TTCTGCTTGATAGGAGCTTGGGATGACGCATATAGGAGGCTTAAGGCAGTGAGATCAAGTAAAACCTAATGCTCATCTGAGGGGAACAGTGCATAACACATGCATACTGTAGAGTGCTTACTGTAGAGAGTCAACTATTTGATTACACACACACACACACACACACACATACATATTCAGAGGCGACGGCAGGAGCTCATAGGTTAGAGATTGTGGTGGGTGATGAGCGGGATGCCAATGGGTTTGAATCCCAGTTAGGAGAATCAGATCATTGAGGCAAAAGATGTTGTCCTCTGCATTCAAGGTGCCCTTGAATGAAGCACTTAGTCCACCATTGCTACTCAGTGGCCAACAGTGGAAGACTGAGGTCCGACTCAGCAGCTTCCAGCTGTTAATGCGTCAGATTGCATGTATGTTAACAAATTGAAGAAGAAAAAAGAAGAAGCCTATCCTGGGCCAATCATTCCTCTGTTGAAAATAGGACAAACGCACAGACTGATCTCCACGTCCCTCCCTTACCTTTATTGGCTTTCTCATTGAATCATCAATCGAAAGAAATTAAGGTGCAGCTCAGACAATGCCCCGTCGGACAAACAAGTCAATTAGGAAGCCTCGTCACTCTTTGTATAACCCGATAGGTGGGGGGGAGGGGGGAATGTGGAATGGCATGCAATGATGATTATTATGGCAGAAACATGAATGCTATTTGATGCGAGCATATGAATATCGCTCCATTCAGCCTCAGCAGAACACTGAGTTTGGTTTCAGACAATGCAAGCATGCGCGCACGCACAACCACACACATAGCAGATTCCTGCAACATTATAAAAATAGCTATTTCACTAGCAAACCTTCAGCTGGGATAGGCTCCAGCCTGCCCTGCGACGATGAACAGGATAAGCAGTTACAGACAATGGGTAGAACTTATGTAAAATTACTGTTGTGAAATTCGAAATAAGTACTAAGTAATAAGTAATAAGTAAAAGTAATAAGTAGAATAAGTAGTAAGTACATTGGGGTTGTTGCTTTTTCCGTATACCTCCATCCACACAAATTCGCGACTAAAACCATCAATACAACCATTAACGGCAATGCAGAATCGCTTCATCTCGTCATACGAATCCATATATTCACTTTTTTCCAGAAATGCAGAATACATTTTTTTTCATCCTCTGATTAAGTTCTCAACATTTCAACGTTTTTCTCAACATTTTGACTTTGTTCGCGACATATTGACTTTATTCTTGAAATGAAGTATGATAGCATAGCTCAATTTCCATTGGTTCAAAATTATATGAGTTCTTTTTTGTCCCTACCTCGACTAAGGGAGCTGGAATAGCAGGGTGATCACAGTTTTATAATTTATGCAGGCCATGTTAATTTTTCATAAATCTATTCAGCATTTACAATTAATTGTAAATGCTGATTAATTGTAAAACACTTTATGTCACATTCCATCAATGAAAGAAACCAAATATACAAAAGAGCGAGAGCAACCATAACATAATACTAAAAATAACAGCAACAACATCAACAATCACAATAATAAATAAAGAATTACAAATTGATAAATTGGTATATGAACTGCAACATATTGCTCAACAATTGCTCAAACAGTTTTATTCAACCAACAGTTTTAAATTGCACCCTAATTACAGCAATATAAAACAGAAGAATAATCAAGCATAGAGAGAAAGAAAAATTGTGGCACTAATACACGAATAATCGAATACTAAATGATGACCGTTAATTTTTTGCCTTTTTTTGTTTTTGAAAAGACACAAGTGAAAATGTTTTGGTATTGAATTGTTCTGGGAATCTTTTTTATTGGGTATATCACCAAAAGAGGTTGAAGACAACCCTGAAGCGTTCCTCCTGAGAGTCCTCTCACTAATTTCTAGGGAAACGATCACAATCATATGGCCGAGGCCCCAGTCGTACAACGGATGGAGAATGTCAATGAGGTTTTCTCCATGGAAAATACCACAGCAAGACTGCAATTTAAAACAGATGTAATTTCACCTGTAACACAATTATTTCATATTTTCCTTTATTGATGTGAGTTAAAAAGACAGCAAGACAATTGTGAAAATGTTTTGAATTGTTATTTTGTTAATATTGTAGTCATTATTTAATGCTCTTTATAATGTATGTATCCTGCCTGATCCCATAGATGCTGCCCCGTAGCTTTATGAAGTCAGTCAGTCTGAACTAGCAACCATACAATGATGACAATCAAGAGAGATGGAGAATGAATCTGCCCTGAGCAGCAGCAAAAGTATTTTTCCCTTTGGACTCTAGATAATGGTGCTTTTGGTTGATGAGTCTGCTGAGACTGATAAATGATGAGGCCGATGGAGGACCTGGTGGAGATATCAAGGTGGATTAATGTGATTGGCTGAATGAACACAGCTGATATCAATGATGCTCCAGACTGTGAAGCGCCTAATTGAGACTGAGCATGTATGAAAGGTGAGAATAATGAAATGATATGAACAGTGCCTGTGGCCCGAGAGAGAATGGGGACAGACTTCCTTACTGAACTTTGGTTAGATCTCAAGTTCAAGTTCAAACATCTTTATTAATCCCTCTGGGATCCAATTGAGAACTTCATTAAGTTCTGTAATTGATTGCAATTGAAAACTTACTTTAGCCCACCTGAAATTGAAATCCTGGCTTCACATCTGAATGAAATATGTGGATAAACTAAAACTACCAATAAAAAATCAATATATTAGTGGGACGCTTAAAAGTGCAATTCAGTAATCAGCTCTGCACATAATCAATGCATCAATGCATATCAGGGTTTTTTTTTGAGTATGAGGGTGCGTTATAGAGCTTTTTAAAATGTATGGTGAAATGTAATGATTCCCAGGCTTCATTAGGCCAAAAAATTGTTCCTTCTTATATTCTTGCTCAATTGGTCCTACCGTGGTCCCGATCTCTTTCAGTAGTGGGTTACCAAGAAATTGATATATTTGGAGTAGTTAAAATATACAGACGTATTAGTTAATAGTGTTACTTTTATATGTAGTTCATATTATGTAATGTATATTTTTACAGGTAAAATATTGTTTTAAAGATCACTATGTGCTACTATGTGATTTACTAAAGGTTTGCGTGTTCAAAACTTTATAATAAAATTTAATATGTTTGAGAGTAAGGTGCACATCCGCACAGCGGGACCGCAATGGAGGAGCCCCAGAAAAAGTGGCCCAGATTGTAGTTGTCTGCTGTATGTTGCACAACATTTCCAATCATCACGGGTTGGACCATGAGATCATGATGCCATGGCCGTGGATGAAGAGAATGATAATGGCCACACGTTTGACTGTGCGCTCTCCTCCCTTTCCATTCCACGGCTTCTGCGTTGTGGTACCGCTTGGATTGAAAAACCACACCACTGCCTATACCCCATCTTCGATACCTCTTGCCAGACCACTGATGGCCAGATCCAGCATAGATCCGCTGCCTGGTGTGTGCTACAATGACTCCCACAATGAGTGTCCCACATGAGTGCAACAGAGGACACAGCTCTGACCTCCTGCGCAATAGATGAATCCATCTTCAAGACCCGCAGACTGATTTTTCTGCTACTGCAGCAACTCCCAATTAATGTTCTCATAAACTGGGTCTCTGCAGGTGTGCCTGATGATGTCGGCTGAGCTTAGGAGTTGTCAGGGATTGCCGAACTTGGAGAGAACTTTGAAGATTCTCCACATAAAAAAAAATTTTTAAATATTTATTTTTGTTTTTTTTCTTTAAATATAAAATATAACTTTATTCAGCAAAACATTGACACATGAAGCACATTCATTTTGATTCAGTAAATAACTTAAATATTCCAGAAAACAAATGTGTGTGTTTTATTGTGTGAGCATCTATCTGCTCATCGCAGAGAGTGAGCTGCACCTGCTGCTTAATAGTGGTCAGAGGTCAGATAGTCTTCCACCAGCACTCAACTGTTTATGAACCGAGGTTTTATTATCTACCTATCCATTTATTATCTATCTATTATCAATTTGTTTCTTCTTGTATATTGCCATCTTCTCTTAGTTTCATTTGTCTTTGTTCTTGTTTTACCATAGCATTGACTTTCACGCAGATACTGTCCAATATCGCAATTCTTATAGTAATAATCACATTTCTTTGCTATAGCTCAAAAATATGTTTAATTGCCTCTTCCACTAACACGTCTGATTCCCCGGCATTAAATTTCATTTTGCGCATGCGGTCTGTCTGCTCTCCGTCCAAACTCTTCAAGGCAGAAACCAGCAACACACGCAAAACCTTCCTCTTCCACCTTGTTTGCACCTGTTCTCATTCACACAGTTATTCTCAGTAGATCACCCGCAAACCAGTTGCAAGCCAAACTTGCAATCTGTTAGAAAGCACACACAATTTAGAGGCAGCTTGTAGCTCAGTGGGTAGAGCATCAATCTTCTAATTGGAAGATCAGAAGGTAGCCAGTTCAAATCCCACCAGGCTCCTCTTGTCATAGGGTCCTTGAGCAAGACCCTGAAACCCTAGCTCCCACGGTGCTTCAAAGGGGTTGCCCACTACTGTCTCAGGGATGGGTCAAATGCAGGGAAATAATTTATGTTGTATGTGATCAATAAAGGATTTTGTTCTTGTTCTTTAGCATTCGTTCTTTGTGATCTTAGTAAATCAGGCCATATATGTTGTTTTAATGGCCCAGTTAGGAAAGTAATAAGGCCCGGCAGCCTTGTGATTTACTCTAGGAAAACCTCATCTTATGGATGCATAATAAGTGAGTAATATCTCTATGAGAACACACTCAAACATTAAATCTTAGATTACCATTATTAACTGCCAATTGAACAGCCATTTTTCAATTCAGTTTGCTTGTAATCCTTAGATACAGAGTTGAGTTGCTCTTTTGCTTCCCTGCAGACTGACAAACAAGAGAACAGAATTTCTTTCCAAAAGCTTTTCAACAGGTTTTTTTTTCTAAATAATACGTATCATAGTCTGTGATTTGGAGGTGTGCGCCTTTCCTAAAGAGGCAGACTATAACATATTCTTCGTGGCCTTTCACGTTTATCAAGTAATTAGTTGAGTCAATCTAATGAGCTGGATGTTAGGGTGAGATTTTCTCATCACAGTAGGCTTTCTTTCAATGACCCATAATCATGCTCCTCATGATTATTGTCTAAAAGAGTGTATTTTATCACACTTGCAGGAACATTTGCTTGGGTTCACTCCCGCGTTCTTTGGAAGCCGTCCAAATGTAATAGGAAAATTATGCAGTAGGAAGTTAGATACTCATGCTGCTCGGTGCTCAGTGAACTTGTCTCAGCCGCAATTTCTCTGAGAAATATGAGAACGAGCCTATGAGGCATGTGGTATTATGAAGAAATAATCTGATACATTTTATGGAGAATATTGTACTGTGAGAAAAGTGTACAGAGATACATATGATATCATGGCTGCTCGGGGACATTTATTAAAAACCTTTTTGCTGACAGGGATGCACGAGTTGATATAATGTGTTATGAAATCCAATTTTAACCCGAACTGTTGTCAAAGATTCAATGACAGATTGACATTTGCATTTTGCTGCGACTGCAATTCCCTGACTAGAAGTATTTGAATTTGTTAAGTGGTCACAACAGTAGGCTGTATAAACATAGCTTTAGATGACATACAACAATTTAACACATATTTTAATTTCACCATCTTTTCAGCACTTATGAATAAAAGGTCATATTTAGATTACAGTTTATACAGCAAATACAAACATTCTTTACCAATTATATGTATGCTGAACATCTCTGTCTCTCTAATGTATAGACGGTGTATTAATTTGAAGTAGAGCATCTTAAGCATGAGGTCACCAGGTGTGGATGGGAAGTATTTGTGTATATTTAAAGCTGGTCTCTATATGGCTCATGAGAATTATTTAGCTCTGACTTTCTATATTGTTGTGAAAGATTGTTCCAATGATTAGGAACAACAAGCAAGACTGTGATCCTAAAAATATCGTGGCTCAGTTCATTTACAGTCTGAAAACATTTTTTTGGTTGATTCGTGCTATTCAAGCAATTACAGGAAGTGTGATAGCACTCTGATCACAGAAAACAGTATCTGAATTTGTCACAATATCATCTTAATATGTTTCTCTGCCTCTGCTAGGACATCAAGCTGAGATGGGGCATAACCACAGAGTATTGTGTTGGTACTGTTTGGTAAAGTCATGACTTTATTCACTTCAGAGAACCATTGAAGAAGTCAGCTGTGGTGTTGGTACTCAACTCAAAACCATGTGGCTAAATGTACTTGAAGCCTTTTGAACAAAAGTGGGTGCTCCTATTTCATTTGGTACTTTGTTCAAATCAGAAATCTCTGATTGGGTATTAGGGCCAGGCATAAGAAAAAAATAGAGGAGGAAGAGACCTCTTTTTGTCATATTTTGGTTCAAGAAAAAAGTTGAAATGTCGGGAATAAAGTCAAAGTATATCAATGGAAGATTCTTTTATTTTGCATTTCTGTTGCTCTGGGCATCCCCCTAAGGGTCCAGTGGATGTAAGTAAGTACATTGGGGTTGTTGCTTTTTCCGTATACCTCCATCCACACAAATTCGCGACTAAAACCATCAATACAACCATTAACGGCAATGCAGAATCGCTTCATCTCGTCATACGAATCCATATATTCACTTTTTTCCAGAAATGCAGAATACATTTTTTTTCATCCTCTGATTAAGTTCTCAACATTTCAACGTTTTTCTCAACATTTTGACTTTGTTCGCGACATATTGACTTTATTCTTGAAATGAAGTATGATAGCATAGCTCAATTTCCATTGGTTCAAAATTATATGAGTTCTTTTTTGTCCCTACCTCGACTAAGGGAGCTGGAATAGCAGGGTGATCACAGTTTTATAATTTATGCAGGCCATGTTAATTTTTCATAAATCTATTCAGCATTTACAATTAATTGTAAATGCTGATTAATTGTAAAACACTTTATGTCACATTCCATCAATGAAAGAAACCAAATATACAAAAGAACAAGAGCAACCATAACATAATACTAAAAATAACAGCAACAACATCAACAATCACAATAATAAATAAAGAATTACAAATTGATAAATTGGTATATGAACTGCAACGTATTGCTCAACAATTGCTCAAACAGTTTTATTCAACCAACAGTTTTAAATTGCACCCTAATTACAGCAATATAAAACAGAAGAATAATCAAGCATAGAGAGAAAGAAAAATTGTGGCACTAATACACGAATAATCGAATTCTAAATGATGACCGTTAATTTTTTGCCTTTTTTTGTTTTTGAAAAGACACAAGTGAAAATGTTTTGGTATTGAATTGTTCTGGGAATCTTTTTTATTGGGTATATCACCAAAAGAGGTTGAAGACAACCCTGAGGCGTTCCTCCTGAGAGTCCTCTCACTAATTTCTAGGGAAACGATCACAATCATATGGCCGAGGCCCCAGTCGTACAACGGATGGAGAATGTCAATGAGGTTTTCTCCATGGAAAATACCACAGCAAGACTGCAATTTAAAACAGATGTAATTTCACCTGTAACACAATTATTTCATATTTTCCTTTATTGATGTGAGTTAAAAAGACAGCAAGACAATTGTGAAAATGTTTTGAATTGTTATTTTGTTAATATTGTAGTCATTATTTAATGCTCTTTATAATGTATGTATCCTGCCTGATCCCATAGATGCTGCCCCGTAGCTTTATGAAGTCAGTCAGTCTGAACTAGCAACCATACAATGAGATAATCATAATCTGCTTTGAATAAAGAGAGCTGCTGTGTTTCAAGTACATAAAATTATCCCTGGGTATGAGGTCAAGGTTATGTTAAAAGAAGCCCCTGGACTATATTTGATGGAACTAAAGTGAATACTTTGGTTACATGAAATTGTTAAATCCATCCTTTGGCTCAGAGTCAGTGTTTTGCTTTGATGGGATAGTTACATCACCTGATGTAGAAAGATTCATAGCTGGCAAAAGGTCTTCAGCTAGATGATGATGATGTTGCCAACATCTTGCTGCAGATGAAAAACGTTTGGAAGGCTTTTATTCAAATGGTTTTGAAAGCAGATTTATAGTCTTTCCTCCCCTTCTTTAGTAATTCATTTTGCTTTTAGAGAGAGGGTAGCAGTGTATGCTGTCATCCGGCCTTAATACGGTATCATCAGATCCAACATGAGGAATTGATCAGTCATCCATCATGTCTGCCCATTAATAAAACATAAGCCAAATCATCCTGTCCAAAAGTCCAAAATGACTCCCATGTGCTATAATTTCAGGACAGCTCAGTGTCTGTGTGTTTGTGTGTGTGTGCGCGTGTGTATGTAGGTGTGGCTGAGAGTTAAAGGTAGATTTATGGGCTGAAGACGAGCGTTGTCCCTGTGTGCCAACAAACGACAAATGTATGTGTTCATTTTGGTGAGCTAAGCATGTGTTGTGGTCGTTAAATAAATCCCCATGTATTAAATCAACACAGTAAAAACAACTGAAGTTGATACAGATAATATGTTTGCAGACACTTTTCTATTCATACAACTTAAAGACACTGAGAAACATTAGTGTTCCTTCAGAGTTCCGAAGAATGATATCTGGCTGCTAATGATCCACTCACGTAAACCAGTTGGTGGAGTTGGGTGATTATGACTTTACATTAATAGCTATCTTTTACTTCCATTGCGATTAATGAACAGTTCATTATTTTTTATGCTTTCCACACTGCCTGAACTTTATTTTGACAGGTATGCACTGTAACTAAGCTGAACTACTGAAGCGGGAATATCTTTTCTGATTAAAATATTCATGTCATTATGATTTTTCTCTTCTGTGAGGACTCGTAAAGCATATTTATTAGGTCGGTGCAATACACTATCTCAAGTCCTCGGTAGCGCAGGTTCCGTTTACAATACAGCTCCATCCGTTGAATCCATTGTGAAAAGGGGCCAACAGCAAAGTCACCTTTTCCACACACTGAATTATTTTTCTGTGAAACCCACCATCCTATGTTGTTTTTATCATTCTTTTATTGAGGGTTTTTCTTTTATCTCACACAGCCTCATGGTGAGGGACAGGCAGCCTGAACAGCATTGTCAATATCTGTTTTATAATAATGCGAGTGAAAAATTCACTAATTCATTAATCTATAACCACTTATCCAGTTCAGGGTCTTGGGGGCGGTTAGAGCCTATCAAACCTAAACTCCTTCCTTAATCCGAAAAGCAATGTGGCTTTCTCTGAACATCTTATTGCCTGTGAATTCTCTCTGTTGCCATCAGGGGTATCGGTGCTCTCTAACTGTGTGCAAGTCCAACCGGGATGCAAGATTGTAGACTTTTAAATAAAAGAACATAGTTGAATTTTGAATCTATTTGTGTTATTTAAATTTAAGTTCCTGATGTATAAGTCTGTATGATGTTTTTGTGTTACTGTGATTCTGGTATGGGCTGCTCGCAGTGAATTGCCCCTGGCGGGATAAATAAAGTTTTTTGAATTTTATTGAATTACCAGACCAAAGACTAAAATTAGCTGCAAAAAACCGAATACATTTGGGTTCAGTAGCTACTTTCTCACAACCCGTATTTCCATCAAGAGACACAAGGAATGCAGAGAAGATTCGGGATATTTAGTTCATAAAGTTAATTTAGTCCGGAAAGTCTTTTGCTCTCTGACTCTAAGGTGATATTATGATCGAAGGTCATTTGCGCTGAGCAGCAGCAGATGCCATTGCGCCTTTGGAGTTTGGATACTGGTGATGGTAGCTGATGATTCTGCCTAGACTGAATGTATACCGAACATAATGGATTTGTGACGACTAGACAGATATCGGGTGGTAGGGTACACAAACCAGCTTCATGACAGATCTAGATGAATGGAGAGAAGCATGTCAAAGAAAAGACAGAAGCTGATGGTAATAGGCAAAGCATGAAGGTGTGTCACCTAGTTGGCTGAATGAGCTCAGCAGATATCAACTGATGCTCCAGCCTGTGAAGGGGTTATTTGAGACTTAAAGTTTGTGAAAGGTGATAATAATAAAGTGTTATGAGGAGTACCTGTGGACTTAGACTGTCATCCTGACCAAGCGTTCAATAAATCTTCATTATACATGTTGGAACTACAGTTTTTCTCCATATCACAGTGCATCTGTTTGCGTGCATTGGGGAAAAAATATAATTGTTTTTTAAATCAACGCGGCCAATTTTCAATTATATTTGATTAATCGCCCAGTCCTACCATTCTTCACTCAATTCATTATCTGTAACTGCTTATCCTTGGTCACAAAGGACAAAGCCGAGGCTGATTCGGTGCAGGTTGTAGCCTGCGGCGTACATGTGTACAGTGCTGCTATGGCCACAAACATCTCGCCAGCAATCCAGAAAACACAAAGCTCGTCATTTTTAACACCAGTAAGTACAATATAAGCTGCAGAAGAACAACCCAGACTAAGTTTGACATAAAGAACCTAATCAGAAACTTCAAATCTAATCACCCTGAGGAACCATAGCAGGTTTCAAGAAGCTAACGCTGGCAGGACGGCTAAAGCTACTGAGAGTGCAGAGCCAGCCATGACTCCGTTGTATGTTTGTAAGTATGCTGTCAATTATGGTTTTGAAATGTTCAAAAACAAAATTGGAATCTGCTAAAATTGGTATCGTCCTAAAATTGCAATCGGTGAACAACAAATGGTTGTGGTGAAACCGGGACTACATTTATTTCTATATTATTAAAAATTTGATAAGTATGTTATGTTAAGACTTCAAAAGGCGTGTGGAAATTTGAAAGTAGTATTTTTCACAAATTTCTTCTTTTTTGTATTTTTTCAACAATTCTTTATAGTATTGTAAAAAAAATACTTAAGAATATTTTACATAAAAATACAATATTACTCTAAAAGTAAATGCTCCCATGTTGCTGGATTTGGTTTTCATATTTTCCATAACTCAGACACCCAAAAAGATTGAATGCTGGTACAGATGACATCTCATCATTAATCTGTCTGTCTTACTATTGTCTGTTTGTGCCCGAACAACAGAGACAGCATGGGAAGTAAGGATGTAAATCACCGGTTACATCACGATATTATTTAGATTTTTTGGACAATGATACGATATTAAGGCAATATCACAAAGTCTGCCATAATACCATTACAGTTTGATTCGATTCAGGGGCCTCCGATCAAATTCAGGCCATATTTTGTCACCATTTAATAACTGGTTGCATATCACTTTAAGAAAGAAAAATTATAAAGCTATTTTGACATGTTTTTACAATTTTGTGGTCAAATGTTAAAGACATTACAGTAATAATAATAATAACAAAATAATTCAAACAAAAAAGAGCAAAGACCGGTGTTTCACTGTAAGTGACACATTGTTCATGTTTAGATACAAATGTTTTTTTTTCTTATCAATTTACATTAGGGACCCTTGATTACCTTTAAATTATTAAGATAACTGTCTAAATGTATGTTTCATGACATTGTAGTTACATGGCACTGATAGGTGCTGTGCTCACTGATATGGAGGTATTATACTTTGAATGTTTTACATCCTACAGAACAAAACATCAACAAAAAGCTGGAGTTTTCTGTAAACAGCCACTGATAATTAATGTCTTGCGGACGGCCCAAGCGCTAATTACTTTTCCACATTGTTGTGAGGCAGTAAACATTCATACTGCACATGGAAGCATGTAGCTCTCATTTGAAGAAAGGGTTATCTACCGAGGTGATAGCTTACGTTCAGGGAGAGCAGATTAAAAGGACAAAATTAAACTGCAGCCTGTGGCAGTTCCCATTGGTCCGCAAGTCTAAGTGCTGATAGGGAAGGGAGCCTGTGTGTGTGAAACAGTGCAGGCATGTGCCCGTAGTCATTTCAAAATATAGGGGTATCTTAAAGAACACGATATAAATTAGTATTTTGACTTTCTATCATTATGATTGAATCGTTGCTCAACAAACCGATATACAGATATGGATCAATGAATCTTTACACCTCTTATGAGGAGTGTTGTCAACTGATAGTGTTGGTTGTGTTTGGGTCCTCCTCTCCCCCACCACCTTGTTGAGGTCATTGTTACAGAGGGATATGCATATTATACAATAACAATAAGGAGAATTATATGTTAAATTTACCCATTATATAAGATTAAATATTTATTATATGCTGTTTATAGTAGCTAGTCTACTAACAGAGCTCTGAATAGTTTGACAACTCCTCTGGCTCAACCCAATCTCATATTTGTCATATACAGAATATTATCATTACATCTAAAAAAAAGAGAGAATATTATGCATATTTATGAGTTACCACTGTCTAGGAGAGAGGGGGTTTGTGTGGTTGATTGATGTTTACGTCCCAGCTGCTTTCCTGTGTGTTTACACATGATGCTTATTTTCCTATGCATTTATTGTCGGCTCATTGAGCTTGTTTACACACAAGGATTCAATTTCTGTGTGTATATTGTTATGTCTGAACACACATTGAAACTGTGTGTTTAAGTGACTTTTTGATCCTGCCATCGTAATTAAGGTAAGAATGGCTTCACAGGATGTGATGCAAGTTTAAGATACGGATGAATGTGGAAAATACTAGTGATGCAAAAAACGATGGGGATTTTTAATATGGGGATTAGTGGGAATGTGACGTTCTAGCTGCTCTATATATAACTTTGAAGCCGAGCTGTTACATGTGGTAAATGAGAAATTAGTGACTGTGTCCAAAGCTTATGTTCACTGTCACTGTTCACTGTTCAATGAAAGAAAATGTTAAGATAAGCTCTTAACCACAGCTGAAATACTGCTCATCTGCTCAAAGCCCTCATATTTATGGTATGTAAGTCTTAAAATATAGCTTAAAGATGACATTCAAAAAATGCAGAAAGAATCCCAACTATGGAATAAGGAGATTACATTGAGCTCTTCCAGGTCAATTGGGGTCAGATAGCATGATGGAAATAACTGCCGCACAAATTAATCATATATAATAAAGCTCAACAGACACTAAAACTCCAGTTTGACATCAATTTTCTATTGCAGTAGCAATAAAATATCAAATATACAAAGGATCTTTGACGTACATGTCATCTAAAAAACGTACAATCCTGTCCCGTGACTGTCACGCTGATAACAGCATAATGCTACATATACGTACCATGGATGGTTAATGTCACCTAAATTGCTATGTGAATATCAGAGGGAATTAAATCAAGGTCATTTCAGTGTATCAATCAAATATGACTAAATCAAGAAACACAGGAAATCTAAGTGAAGTTAAGACACTGGAAATCATCGGGGCAGTGTATTTTTAATTCAAGGGAGAGACAACAAAGGACTATGGACACAATGAGGAAGAAAAACACAAAAAATAAAAGTAAAAAAACACATCCACATGTATCCATGTATTTAATGACTTCACAGACCACTGTTGAGTATGTCAAATCCCCCTCTACCCTCACCATTATTTGTTGTTTAAACCTTTAAGTTTTCACTGATTTATTGATGACAACAAATTATGCAAGGAATTATGTGGGTAGTGATGGATACAACACTTGAAATGGATATATTTATTTCAATACATACAATTAGACATGGGTACAAACTAGAGGCCGCAAACGGTGTCATTCAACTTGGATACACCCTTCCATTCAGGTGAATAGGTAACTGTGTTCAAACTATTTCCTTGTACTCTACCTGCCCAGCAAATCTACAAATCCTTCCATTTCTCTGCATGACCTGCTGTTTATGTTTCTGTACTAAACGTGTATAAAAAGTATTACCCAATTGATAATGCTCTAATTAACTTAGTAAATACAAAACACTTGAAAAATATCTCCTTTCTAAAAATGTGAATCTACAAAAACTCATGAACACGTGGAATGTTGGAGATACAAAAACTTCATTTATTTGGACGGATTGCAGATGGATTGTAAATGCCCGTATGTTTATGTTTGTTTACTTCTTTGTCACCGAGGGGCAGCAGAAACAGCCATGAACAATTGATGTACTATCATCATTCAGGGTTGTTGTGATGAATTTGTGAGCAAACAATTTTTTATTTCCAAATCTAGAGTGGTCAGAACTTGTTTGTGTACACCTGACACATTCAGGAGTTGGTGGAATCTAAAGGAGTCCTTAAAGGAGAGTATCCTGCTCAGAAGCAGTAAAATCTTCTCGTTTACCTAAATTCATCATTCAGTCATCATTCATCATTCAGTCTGGTATGTCCGTAAAGCTTCCTTTTTGATGAATTGATGTACTTTCAACTAGGGCTGAAACAATTCTCCTTGTCCCCCACAGCTTGCCAAAGGATGGAATCGTGTAGATTGTACATTTTAGTCTGTGCTTTGCTAGCTGCTCACAAACTGGATCAACTCTCTCCTCATCTCCTCCCACTTAAATTATTTTCTTCATTTTGCTTCTTTTTTTACATTTGAAATTAGCTAGTTTTAATATTACTTCAGTGTTTCCAACAGGTTGGGAATTTACTTGTGGTTGGCGGCGCAGCACAGCATGTGAAGGATAGGTTTACTAAGAGACTAGTCAAACAAAAGTGTTTAACTAGTCATTCATTCAAATCATTTACTCCAATTATTGCAAATGAGAAACCGTCTTCTATCGTAGGTCAACGAAAATAACTATGTACAATTAAAATAAATTACCCTTTTCAAGCTAATAATCACTCTAAATATCTTTTTTTCGTGTTAAACCTTACGTTAAGGCAGAGTCGAATAAAAGGATGTAATTAATTTTCAGCCTCTGGCTGTAGGCATTGGTCTGCAGGTCTGTGTGCATCACCTGTGGATATGCAAGACAGGTGTGCATTATGAAATGACAATTGTGCGTATTGCTTTGAAAAAAAAATAGAATTTGGATTTTATCTACATGGGCAGGTCTTTATTTACCTGGGAGGGCTGCCCAAGTAGAGCCTATTGTAGTGAGACATCTCCACCTCTGGTTTTTCTCACAGCAAGAGAAGGACAGGCTTATCTCACCATTTGCTCTCTCGGGTCAGGCAAACGAGGCACCCTACTCTATGTTGATGATGTTTTGATGCGAAACCTCACTTTGGAATCCAATCTTGAAGAGATCGATCACATACTCGGCCAGCTTACGGCTGGGGCTAAAATCTTTCTTTCAAAGTGTCAGCGGTGCAAGACCGAAGTGAACTATTTGGGCCTCCTTGTGGGACCTGCAGGGGTAGGGCCAACCGTGTTCAGGGTTTCTCAACTACGCCGACCTAGCAAAGCCACTGACAGAATTGCTGAAGAAAGATACATCATTTGTCTGGGATCAATCACAACAACAGGCCATGCAGGCTCTGAAGGATAAGCTTTGCATGGCACAATGCCTGGCCTACCCAGACTACAGAAAAGACTTCCATCTGGAGGTTGGTTTCTCTGACCACTGCTTAAGTGCAGGTCTGAACCGTGTTCAGGGTTTCTCAAACATCACTGCTCCATCAAACTCCTCAGAACTACGCAATTTCCTCGGGGTCTGTAATTACTCGCGACAATTCATTAAGTACTACGCCGACCTAGCAAAGCCACTGACAGCGTTGCTGAAGAAAGATACATCATTTGTCTGGGATCAATCACAACAACAGGCCATGCAGGCTCTGAAGGATAAGCTTTGCATGGCACAATGCCTGGCTTACCCAGACTACAGAAAAGACTTCCATCTGGAGGTTGGTTTCTCTGACCACTGCTTAAGTGCAGGTCTATACCAGCTACACGACACAGACAAACGTGTTGTGGGTTATGCTAGCAAAACGTTATCTCCACCTGAGTTTAAATACTCTGACTGCGAGAAAGCGCTGCTAGCCACAGTATGGGCTGTTAAACTCTACTCCAATTACCTTGGAGGTCAAAAGGTGATTGTAGAAACCCACCATCAACCGGTGACTTTCCTTAACAGTCAACGCATCAGAGAGGATGTTTTGACCAACGTCCGTGTTGCATCCTGGTTGATGGCATCACAGAGTTTTGACATTTAGGTGCACTATGCGCAGAACCGCAAAACTCCTCTAGGTACAGGACTTGCTTCCTGCCCCAGATGCGTCAACGTTATGCCAGTGCCACCGACTGTTGTCTGCCGCTCACAACAACCTGAGCACCCATGCCACCACTCCTGTGACCAAAATGTCAGCAAAGACATGGTCACTGTTTACGTGGACAGCTGCTCCTTCCACCAGAAAACCAACGTCCGTGTAGGCGTGGGAGTGGTCTGGGTCAATGACATGCCTTATGAGCCACAGAACGTCTGCCTGGGGTCACAGTCATCCCAATATGCTGAAATCGCTAAAATTCTCATTGCCCTTCAACTAGCCGTTGCCCGAAATCGCCACAACCCTAGTCATCTGCACAGACTGCAATTACGCTCGTCTCAGCTTCTCGTGTCACTTGGTTGTTTGGAAAGCCAATGGCTTCATAACGACCAACCGAAAACTGGTCAAACACAAGGACCTGTTCATGGCCTGGGATTTCCTGATGGATAAATATGACTTACAGGTCTACTGGAAAAAGGTCAGTGGCCACTCTCGGGTCCCTGGGCGAGACAAAGACCTTAATGATCTGACAGATACTCTGGCAAAACTATGGGGCCCACAATGGCACACCTTGGGTCTTTGAGCCGGACTCTTGCACCCTCCCACCCGACCCTATGGTCTGTCCTCTCACGCGTTCTCATTTCACTCCGCGCGACCATTCTAATGTCACTGGTACTGCTTCGGCCTCTGTTGTGCCTGCTTTATCAGACTCTGACCTTCTTGACCTTCAAATGCGGGATGCAGCACCCATGCGTTGGTCCTCCATTTAACGGACGTTTCATCTCATCCCATTACGGCTGAAGCTATTGTTTCCGTGACCGTGGTTTGAAACACCTTAATGGTGCTCGTCCGTCCCTGCGTGTCATCCAAGGCCTACTAGTCCACGACTCCGAGGCGCTCACTTCACCTGAATTCATGGTGCCTCGTAGCCTCAGGGGGTAATGCTGATGCAAGCCCATGATGTTCAATGCTCAGGCCACAGAGGAGTCAAAGCTACACACAGAGCACTCCAACAGGTAGTCTAATGGCCACACATGAAACAGGACATTGCAGACTACATCAAAGGATGCTTGGTTTGCTGCCAGTTTCAATTGGCAAATCCCCTTCACAGAGCCCCCTTACAACACAGAGGCATCTCATTCCCATGGTCAGAACTCCAGATTGACTGGGTGGGACCACTCACCAATTCCACCAGAGGAAACAAATACTTCCTCACAGTCACCAGTGCATTCACCAAATGGCTGGAATGCCTACCAGCCCCGAATGACACGGCCCAAATGACTGCATACCTGCCGATGAACAACATCTTCTCAAGATTTGGTTTACCGGGTCAAGTAAATTCGGACAGAGGAACTCACTCCACGGCTAAGGGAGTGTCATGCAGCAGCTCTGGCAGGTACTAGGTGTGAAAGCGAACTTTTACATCAGTCACCACCCTAGAGCCTCTGGCCAGGTGGAGCATGCAAACCGAACAGTAGTTGACATCCTAAAGAAATACGTGGCATCCAACCAAAAAGATTGGGACGTCAAACGGCCCCTGGTCTTGATGGCGATTAGAGCAACGCAACATGAAGCAACCAGGTTTTCCCCATTTGAAATGATGACCGGAAGACAGATACAATCCCCCTACACCTGCTCTACCAACCAGGTGACACTAGTATCGCAACGGCATACACCACGCATCAATGACCGATTGACCGAAGACCTGACCGATCTAAACAAACATCTCAGAGCCACTTTCTCCTTTGCTCAGAGAAATCTGGCAAAAAGTGCAGAACGATGCAAAGCCTACTATGACCAGAAGGCGTCCCAAGATGAAATCCAAATGGGGGACAAGATATGGTACTACATCTTTGCTATGCCACCAAGATCGACCTCTACAACCATTGGGAAACTTGCCCGCAAGTTCCTTCCCCATTGTCCGGGCCCACACGTGATCACAGACAAACTTTCACCGGTGGTGTACCGAATAAAGATAAACAAGGGCCAGAAATAACCTATTTTCAAATGGGTTCACAGGAACCACATCAAACCACACAATCCCCAGTGGGACTAGTCGGGGACACCAGTGTCTCGATTAGGTCGTAAACAACAGTATAACACCACAACGGGCATATAGACGGTTGTTACAAACCATTATTTGCAAGCAGAAACTATACAGCTTTGTGTAACGATTCCAGTAGGAACTTATCCCTCTCTGCTGCATTGTTGCCAAGCTTACCTCTAACTATCCTTTCTACAAACCAATCTATTGAATATCTAATCCAGCTCATTACTTAGATTACAAGTGGGGTGAGACAACCTACCCCTGATATATCAATCATAGGTTTACCAAGTATATTTGCTTTCTTCGTTTTTTTCTTCTTCGCTTCTTGCTTTCTTCTCCTACCTATATTGTCACTTCTTTATTACTTCAATTTTGCCTTTTATTTAGGTTGTTTGCTTTTCGACTTTCGTTGATTTTTCGCCTTTCAGTTAAACTTCGTATTTTGAACTGATGATTTATTGAGCCTCAGAACCCTGATCTCAATAACGGCGCGCAAACCTTTTTACTTTGTTTGAAGCTGCTCCTAAGAGTACATTTGTAATCCCTTTACTTTAAGACCTTAGCCTGCAACGGTCAATTTCCTACAGGAGTTTCGCGAGGTCTGCGACTCTCCCTGGAAATCAGTTTGCACGCTGGAGCAAAGTTTCTGCTCCCATTTTTACATCCTGCATCAAGGACGATCGGTGCCAGGTCCATTTCTTGTCCAGCTGGACGTGTTTTCGAACAACCACCAGTATCCATACGGCAGCGACGACAGTGTTCCGTAAAGAGGAGTCTTCCCTTGACCTTGAGAAGTTGCCTTTCTTCCAGCGAGAGGAAACTGCCTGAGCGACTGCAGCACCCGATCCACTGACGGGATTGTTGACCAGCACCAGTAAGATCGTTCGATCACACTCATTCATGATCTGGGGTTGATGCATAAAATCAAACCGTAAATAATCCCTCTCTTTCACCATTACCTATTTCTCAAACTCCCTGCTTTAGAACCATCAGTCCACACACACCCATCCACACACACAGATACACACACAAACACACACACACACACACACACACACACACACACACACAATCACCACATCTGTATATACATTAACCTGTTATCCACTTCATTATCAGTTATCCATATTTATCCTGTTTTGTTTAGAGTGTAGCTGAATAAACATATTCATATTTAAGCATAACACGTGTCCTGTCTTTCCTTCTTGAAGAGAAATGAGAGTAGTTTGTAACAGAGTTCATGACTTTCAGATGTGACAATTTTAAGTTTAATGAAATTAATAATTGATTAATTCTAGATTTCATAATTTCCAAAATTAACTTTGGGTGGTGCTCCTATTCAATTATTTTCGAGGTAAAACGTAGATTAACCGCTAAACTATGTATAGGAAATACTGGACTTGGCTCACATTCCTTTATGTCTGAAGGAGCCAGTTGAGGTGGTTGGGGAATCCAATTAGGATGCCTCCATGATGCATCTGTACGGAGGTTTTCTTGGCATGGAGGTGACCCTGGGCTAGACCCTGAACTCGCTGGAGGGACTTTATATCTCATCCAACCTGGAGGCGCCTCAGGATCTCTTTTGAGAAGCTGGAGCGTATTTCTGGGGACACGGAAGTCTGGAATACAGAAGAAAATGGAATGGAATTTAAATGGCTCACATCCATGGAGTTTGGTCTATCCACATCAGCAATAATGGGATTTTTCCAATTTCCAGAGACAAATTTACTAGTACTAGTTGAAATTACAGATTGCCAAGTACTGGAATGAAAGACACTTGTGAGCCAGAACCAAATAAACTGTTATGGGGCTCTATCAGTTCAAGATTGAAGTATACAGAGATTGAGCATAACAATGGTACCACCTAAATTGCAATTAATGGGAATTGAGTGTATCCCAAATGCTCCTTAGGTTGCATATAGTGAGTTTGTTAGAGCGTATACACTAAAAAGATCAAATTTCTCCTGGAAACAGAGCTGATGAAAACAATGAGAGTAAATGAAAACAGGAAAGAAAGTTCATGCTGAAGTAGCTGAAGGAAACTTTTGGTGTTGGTGATAATTGTCTTTGTGTTGCCCCATAAGCAACACCATTTCCTATCATGAGAACTTATCTTTAACTGAAGCTGTAAGATATAAAATGCCAAAACGAAAGGTCATCGAAAAACCTCATCTACTGTATGTAGAAAACATGGTGAATCTCCAAGCTGTGGCGGCAGATGGCTTCACCGAACTGGTAGAAACACTGGATTCATGGTTTCTGATACCAAGCTGCAAATATTTCACCCAAAACACGATCCTGAAATCGTGCAGCAGCTGTCGAGAGAAAGTGGAGCAAACAAAACATACACACACACAAACACACACACACACTCATGATACACACTCAACATCAGCTGTGCAGTGTGATAAGCTTTAAATTTCCACCATGTATGAGGCAGACTCCACAACTCTGAACTACTGCAGTGTTACGAATGCAGGAAATCTTAGTCATGTTTTATTTTAACTGTCAATACAAATATAAGAAATGTCGACATAACATGACTGTGACATACCAAAGATATGTTGCTTTTAACTCTTGCGACCCAGTACACTGTGCATTGGGTGTGTTCCATTATGTAACCAGGTTCACTGTCAGTTCAAGAAGTAATAGGAGTTTCAGACGGAGCAATGGAAAATACAGTCACAGTTTGTCAGAGTTCACAAGCTGTGATGTCATTGAAGATTCTCTTCCTCTTGTCTACTATCAACATTTAATTTGACCCTGACCACTTTTTCTGTACAGTTTCATTTTTTTAGTGATGCTTGTAAACGTGCAATGTGTAAAAGAGGTAGAGTATACTTTCCAAGACTTGCAAAAAAGAGGTAATTTATTTCCACTTTAAAGTTGACTTTGGATAAGAGGACTTAATCCATTTTACTGCCAGTGGTTTAGATCAAATTATCAAAGTTTGCTTTTTTTTAAATGCCTGTGAAGGAGGGGAGAGCATGTAGATAACAGTGTTTGAATTATTATTCCCCCACCTAGGGGGACATATGGAGTTACCACTTTCAGCAGTGATGGAATAATGCTTCTCATTATTGATTTATTCAGTTTGTGGAATTTTGTTGTTTGTTGAGTAGCGGGGGAATTTTCAAAACTTTTCAAATCAATTTCTACAGTCTCTATTACCAAGAACTCAGTTCCTGGGAATTCGTTGTAAATAACTTCAGTGACCTTCAAGCTTGATGAATGTGCTTGTTCGGTAAAGAGTCGCAGTGAATCCTCATTAAATACTTGCTTTCCAGGGACCTAAATGACATAAATGGGATCAGTCCAATCTTCTGAAAGGATCAAGCTGCCTAGTAATTGCAAATGATTGTGAAAGAAACCCTGCAATTGGCTGTTATGTGTGTGTGTGTGTTTGAGCATTTGTGGAGGCTGTGTGCCAATGTTGACTTTAGCACTTTTTCTTAGTCCAAAATAATTATTATTTTCACAATTTTACAAAGATATTTGTTGAATTGAATATTTATTTATTGTTTTTTCAGCTTTAATGCTTTTACTTCTGGTTTCTCACTATTGACATTAATAACGTACATCTATTTTATTATTTTATCAAAATTGCTGTAAAACTCCTAAAAGTCCAGTCATACAGGTTCATGGAAGTCAATCTATTTTCTTCCAATTATCCAGTGTTGGGTCGTGCTTTTCCAGACCCCCCTCTCCACAGCAATGCTCTCCGGTTCAGCAAAACGGGGTAATAAAGTATTTGAGCAACTTTGACAAGGACCAAATTGTAATAGGTTGATGACTGGGTCATAGTATCTCCAGAGCTGCAGGTTTTATTGGGTTTTTTAACCTCCTGCAGTGGTTAGTAGTCCGTGGAGGCTCCTCATCTATCAGCGTGTCCATCACCATAGCAAACAAGAAGGTGTTCAGAGGCGATCCATCATGCACTTCCACTATTAACCCATCCGTGACTCCCATTGCACACCTCATAACTGTAATACTGCTCTCATACATATCCTGTACGACACTAACATACATCTCCACAACTCCAGACTTCCTTATACAGTACCACAACTCCTCCCTTCGCACTCTGTTATCACTTTCTCTAAATCCACAAAGATTCAATGCAACTGCCTCTGGCCTTCTCTATAGTTTTCCATCAGCAATCTCAAAGCAAATATTGCATCTGTAGCGCTCTTTCTTTGCATGAAACCATGCTGCTGCTCACAAGTGTTAGCCTCATACAACTACAACAACAACGTAATAGGCTTCTCGTATAGCCTTTGTTAGCTCACTCTCCGCCTTACATCGTCTTACAGTCTCCTTGTTCTCCCCCCTAGTTTCTTATTCTCATTATATCCAACTTCTTCTTCACTAACCATTCCCTACATATACTCTCCATCTCTTCATCCAACTCACTTCAGAAATTCTCTTCTAACTCACAAACAACTTTTGGGGCATAAGCACTTACAATGTTCTTCACCACACTTTCAATTCCTAACTTAATACTCATCGTTCTGTCTGACACACTCTTCACCTCTAGAAAACCTGTCTGCTGCTTCCAGCCTTGCTGCCTTTCAAACTGGTTTCTTGGACACATATTATATCTACCTTCCTTCTCTTCATCATATCATCTTGCGCTCTACCTTTTCTGTCATTGTGCCAACATCTAAAATTTCTACTCTCGCCCCTACATAGCTGCCTTTCCTAATCTCTCTCTGTACCCTGGCACGTTTCCCTCTCTCCCCTTCTTTTCTTCGACTAACAACATTTTCCGCCAGCACCCTGCTGGTTAACAATTCCAGTTGCGGTTGTTGTTAACCCCGGGCCCTGACCAATCCGGTTTTGAAACCAGTTATGTGTTCCGCATATTGATTTGGCATGAAATTTATGTCGGACACCCTCCCATTTTATCTAGGCTTGAGACTGGCACTGCAAGTACACTGGGTTTTGACACCTTTGTGGCCAGGTAAGTCTGTCACCATGAGTCTAGCCAACTCCATTCTGTGAAGTAATCTATGATCTTTTAAGCTAGGTGCAATGTCTGGTATGAATTTGAGATCTATTTGTTTACAACTGTCTGAAAATTGTTTGAGTCTTGTCACACGCTCTGTTAGGGCCATTATATTAGTGCTATTTCTTTTGTCAAAGCCTCCCCTCTTTCTGCAGCACTCGTGTTCTTGTGGTTCCTTTTAGGCCTGGATTTTAATTAAAAGGCTTGAGGCTCTTTCTTATCACCATCCAACCTGCTGGAGGTTCAACATATTAGCAGCAGAATCTGATGTTTCAACTCTGCCATGTGACATCCAAAGAGAGTTAGTCTGTTCATTTATACAGTAGCCCACTGTTTGCAGAGCTTTATTTGTGTGCTCGTAAAATAACTGACTTTTGTTTTAATTTTCACCAGATTGACTCTTTTTAGTAAAATAAACCGGGGTGGGATGTGTGGTTTTTTTCTTCTTCTTTTTTTGGTTTCCGGTTGACTTAGAGATTCAATTTAATTATGCAAACGTCATTAGAAGAACAATTACCGTGCAAAGCAGGCGAATAATCAACACTGCAAATTTTGCGTGCTGCTTACACTTTAAATTGAATTGTCATTGCATTGGAATTAATTGGGGTCTTAAAAGGAGGTTTTGTGAAGCTTAATCAGCAGTTCTTTATATGAGTGTGGGTGTTGGTTGGGGAACGATAGGGAGAGAGCCAGGCAGGAAGAAATAGAGGGTAGCATAACAATCAAACCTTGAACTTTCAATCTGTTTCGCCTTATCTAGGTCAACCTATCAGCCCCCTGCCACCCTCTACACTGGTCTTGCTTCCAGAGAGCTATTCAGCAATCTTTTTTTCTTTTTAGTTAAACATGAAAAAAAACAACTTCTTTTTGCAAATTGGACAGGTGTGGAGGGAAAAGATAATTTGTGAAAATTTTGTATCCTTGTCCAAATGTGTAGTCCCACCACTTCATTCTTTATATGTTTGAAGGGATTTCACTAAGGGAAAAAAAAATCTAACACGCCCCTGAGGCTTTATTATATGGTGTTAAAGCTGTGTGCACGTTTTTGAATTAGCATGGGGTCTGTATTGCAACTATGAGTCTTTTGCATTTACTCTTTAGATGTGGTGCTCCTTATAGTATCTGCTAATAAGACAGACTTTCAAAGTTACCTCCACAAAAATTAGTGAACAGTGACAAGGCTGGCTTTAATTGAAAAAATTTGCTTCAACAATACAATGTGATGAAGTGATACAGGTATAAGTGGTACAGTGTACTATAGTTGATATATACGGGCTCATTGACTACGACCTATTAGTAGTTATAGTGTAGAAGACAAAAACGTCCCAATGATAGTGTGAACCACAGAAAATGTATATACAAAACAGTTGTGTATTCAGGTGAGCAGCCCTCTAAAATATACTCATGAAGGATTAACGGTGGTGGACAAATCTGTTACGGTATGTAGCATTAGCATTGTGTCACGAAATCACCATTTGCAATACAAAAACAGACACTTGAATCAACATGACCCTGGTGGATCGACACAATAACATCTTCTCACCGCTACATTTACTCAGAGCGTGTTAAACCTTATTACAAATCTGTTGGGTTCTATTGCTCCAGAAACGAGGCCATATTACACTCTGGAAAACAAAGGCTTTAAAAATATGGTGGATTTGGTTGAGCCACATTTCGAAATTTACATTAGGTCTATCTTCAGCATGAATACATTTGCTGCTGAAGACAAGCCCTTTCTTTGAGAGTCACATAGGTGATAAGCAATATTTGAGTCACCAGAGATAATAAAATCGAAGCAAATATAGAGATAGAGGCTAGACTTTCTTAAAAAAAAGGTTAACCATAGATGTTTCTCTACCTAAAGTAAAACATGAAACCCTTAATAGATTGTGAAATCAAGCACACAAACCTGCCTAGAGGACCACATACAAAGCTTTTTTCAATTCAATATAATCTTTTTTAAGTTTTAACACATAGAGGATGAGAAGTTATTTATTGTAAAGGCTTATTTATACGCAATGGATGTGCAGAAATAGACTAACTTGAATTATTATGGCTAAGCTGCCTGCAATGATTTCCAATGGTGTTTGGTGTTGAATTCCTGCCAAAGATTTGCATACAAACAAAAAATGTTTCACAAATGTTCACATCACTCAAACACAATATGATTTGCTAATACAAAACGCGAGTCACAAACAAGCCTTTCATAACTACAAATGGTGTTCTACAAAAAACATATTTTACAAATCGCCTCTAATTTGCAAAAAAACACGCTGTGATTTGCAAATAAAAAGTTCGAAAACTAATGTCTTGTGTTTTGCTAACACAAAATGTGCTAGAGACAACTGCAGCATGTCTTACAAGCACAAAGGGGCTTTAGAACTCCAAAAAAGTCTGTCCTACACCTACACAAAACGAATAACCTCATGCAACTTTTGGCACAATCTTTCCTCATGAGGTGTTCCACTACTTGCACGCAAACGTCTAATTCTTGCACAGATCCTTTGTAGTTCAACTTTGTAGTTTGGTATTTGCAAATCATATTGTGTTTGTGTGTATTGTGAACATTTGTGAAACATTTTTTGTTATTGGCAGGAATTAAACTCCTTAGCGGTGCCGCTCGGCTGCATCTGTAAACATAAGGTCACCAAAATATTTTTATTTTCACCAAAATTAATGCAAAATTCAGACATAACTTTTCCTAACATTTTTTTTTATCTTTTTGCCTTATATATTGATTCTTAATGTGTTTAATTTGTGGTACTATATAGGGAAAACTGTCTTCTTTTTCTGTGATACACATTGATTAGCCATAACATTTATAGCCACTGACAGATGAGATTAATAACATTCATTGTCTCATTACAATGATACCTTTCCAGTGGTGGGATATATTAGACAATAAATGGATATGTTTTTCTCTACATTCATGTGTTGGAATCAGGGAACATGTACAAGCATAAGGATCTGAGAGACTTTGAGAAGGGCCATGATGATTGGGTCAGAGCATCTCGAGATCTGCAGGTCTTGTTGGGGTTTCCAGTCTACTGTGGTTAGTACCCAGCAATGTGTTCGTAAGAAGGGCAGCTTGTGTACCAAGGACATCCAAGGTTTATTGATGCTCTAGAAAAGCCTGTGTTGTCTGATCCCACAGATGAGCTACTTTAGCAAAAACTTCTGAAAAGTCAATGCTGGATCAGATAGTCGGGTGTCGCAACACAGAGGGTACCACATAGCTGTTTTGGCAGCAAAATGGAGACCTACACAACATAAGACAGGTGGTGTTAATGTTATGGCTGATGAATGTGTATTGCAATATCACAATACCACAAAAAATGAGTTGAAATATTCTATTTAGAATGAATGAATTGTTCTATAGGTTCTGTCATGTTTGCAGCTTTTACATTAAAAAGGCTGCCAGTGAGGCTCATGTCTGAGAAATACTGATTATAGAAAACAAAACAAAAACAAAAAAATAAATAAAACTAATAGCAAGCTTCAAGGAAATATGCATCACTAAATACCAGCACTGCATCAACATATAAACCACAACTTAATTTAGCATTCGTTAGGTGTATTCAATCCAACAAATACAGCATCATGTATGTATGTGTTTGTGCGTAGAGGATGCCTCCCACAGTCCCAGAGTTCACTCTGGTAACGTTTTATTTTCCCCACAACCCCCCAAAAACTCCAGTTAGATTCCATTTCACTTTAAAAGAACCCAACTTGAAAGTTCCCTAACATACTAGCAATTCCGGAGAATCTCCCACTGAAAAATACACATTTCAACCAGAACAAATCCTCCTGCAGAACTCTTTTTTACCACACCATAGCAAATGGGGGTTTTAATAAGAATTTTCCCTCTTTATGTCCTGTATCTTATCCCAGCATCCAATGAAGACAGTATTGCATAAAACATATGCAAATGGTAACGTTTTAGTTTTACTCTTCTTCCCAACAGACTGTGTTGCTGAAGCCCACAGCACGGCTCAGTGGAGAGCAGCTGGAGTTGGTTACTGTATATTTTATCAGCACCAGCAGCTACAAGAGTTGTGGCCACTTGGTTCACCCAACCCACAGCTCCTCAGGGAATCTAAAAGTACAGTATTACTCAAACATTAGCCTTCTATTAATCAAGACCAGTGTGGTGGAAGGATACATGCTTACGTCTAAGAATTGAGTACTCTGGTTTGACGATATTGGTGTTATTTGACATGCCAGAGCGCTAAAATACTGTCGTAGGGAAAGTAATGAACCCCGCCATGACCCTGATTTGATCCTTTTGTTTATTCAATACTTAAACAAAGTTAGCCTGGGGCAACAGAAATAACTACATTGATTACTACGAGCCCTGTTGAATCACATAATCACTTAAATAGGGTAGTTCAAGAAGCATAACATTGGCTTATAGGTCTCACAAATGGCATACTATACAAAAATAAAATGAAATTCCACAAGAAACGAGGAAAGTGATTGGGATACATCAGTTCGGGAAGCCCTTAGGGCTGAAACCAAAGCTGATGGAATTCTGTTTTGGCTTCTTCAGAAGTCCAGTTGCTTAAATGAATGAGAATCTACACAGACATCAGTCTGGGAAAGGGCATAGAGCTATTTCTAAGGCTCTGGGACCCCACAGATCCATGGTGAAAACACATTATCTGTTGAAATAATGGAGAGATCAATGTGCCTTCCAGAGAGATTATTATGCCTTCCAAAATTTCTCCAAATGAACTGTGAAAGTTCAGGAAGTCATAAAATATCCAAAGAAAACATTGAAGGAGCTGCAGGGATGTCTCAACTCAATAGGGGGTAGTGTTCATGGCCCAACTGTTCAAAAGACTTAGGACAATAATGGAAGTCAAGAGAGGATAAGTGAGGAGGTGCGAAATCACTGCTAACACAGAATATTCAGGCAAATATAAATTTTTGCAACAACAAACCAAGATAACCCACACAAATTTTGGTAGATTATTATGTGGACGGATAATTTAAGGTTTGGAGCGCTTGGATGGCAGGGAGGGGTCCCGTCCAATCTGACATAAACCAAACACCTACGGTAAAACACGGAAGTGGTAGTGTGATGTTTTGGGGATACTTTGCTTCTTCAGGACCAGTTAACCTGACGAGAACGTCAGGTCATCAGTCTGTGAGCTGAAGCACAGGCACAACTGGATCTTTTTCAAGGGGCCTAATCAAATTCCAGCCTTGATAACCTTCGATATTCTGAAAAATTCATGCTCATAATGTGAACGCGCTAAGGCACATCTGCAAAAAAGAGTTGGCAAAAATTCCACCACGCCAATATTACACACTGAGATCCAGTTATCAGAAGTGCTTGCTTGCAGTTTCTTGAAAGGTGTTAAAGTTGGTGCAACTTACACGATATAAGTTATGGAGATTTAGATATTTTATAACTTTTTTGTTTAAATTGATAAACTTGTGTTGTATTTTGTGTTAACGCAGGTTGTCTTTGTTATGTGTGAAATTAAGTTTGAAGATCTGGCACATTTTACTCAGAGAAAAAAATACTCAAAAATAGTTGAAATGAGGATGGGGTCCAATACTAGTGTCTGCACTGTATAGAATATTTGAACATATTTTAATAATATGGTTAAATATCATTAGTCAAACAAAGAGCCAAATTTTTTAATCCTGTTTTGTCACTATTCAGTGACATGTGAAGACTGTGTAATCAGATTGACAACTTGACATTGGACAACTTGTCTTGGGGGCTTTATCTAGAAGACATGACTGGACCTGTCAGGCTTTGTCAGGACACCAGCTGTGGGTGCCTGGCTGACATCCAGTGTGACACCACCCGTGGTGTTTTGTCATCTCTGCTCCCTAACAAGAGAGAGTAAGTGTGGCAGACAGGTATTTTCACAACACATGATCCTCAAAATTGCAGCGGTGGCCATAAGAAAAAGGTTCGACAATTTAAGATTAAGAATGCTTATTGAGTTTTCCAAGGTTTGATAAGTTAAGTAAGGCTGTAAACCTCACTGGATCTGATGTGTTGATAAAGTTTCAATCAATTGTCATTCCAGTCCTAGCACCCAGAGGACAACAAAGCACTACTGTGAAAGGGAGAATCTCAGCGACATTCCTTTCTTATTGGTGAGATAAAATACACCACTTCTTCAAACTGTACATCAGACAAAGAACATTATGTGTTCAACTGAGAGAATCTTGAAGCAATATCTTACCTAATAAGTCCTCCATCTGTTAGGAGGATTATAAAGGAGGCCATAGTTTTAAATACTCTCCTATATCATGTGTTTGGAAATAACCTCAAAGGAAATTCCGTAAAACATACAATGATGGTCATTTGAAGAAGCCGCTGTTGTTGGGCCATGTTGTACTTTTCATTTGGCCCACTTTCATATTTTGTCCTATAACAGATCCTGCTGACGTGACAGCAATGTGAACTGTCGGATCAGAATTCATGAGGCTTTTCTCCCACTGAGCACGCTCATATCAATGATTTGTCAGAAGTGGTGTACGTCAAATATGGAGGATCGCAGATGAATGACAACTGGGAAACATGATAACGCAATTTAATAGATAAATGGAAAATGCTTAAATCAAAGCCTGTTTCTGGCTTCTTGCCTCCAGTCTGAAAAAGCTGATGGACCATCACCGCACTACTGTCATCCCAGCTATGCAAGAAATTAATGTCTGTATCTCTGCTTTATTAATTTAGATACCAAACCCTCATACTAATGGAATTATTTGTTCAGCATGCTTGCTGTAAATCTTGGGTCCACACTGATTTTAGCTTTATACAGACTATATCTGTCAAGGGCAGTCGCGACCAAAATATGTGATCTAACAAATACTCCAAATTGGTTCACTTTCAGCCAAAGTGTGAACACAGCCCCTTTTGGTCGTTTCTGTTAACTGCTGCGGTAAACATTTTAGTCTGACATTAAAACAGTCCACAGGCTACTTGCCCTGGGGTCTTTTATAAAAACAGCTGTAGTGTCCAATGTAAACTAAAATCCAGTTGGCAAGGCATAATGCATCTCATCCACTCTGCTGTTATTCAGTTCGTTCTTCCTTTCCAGTGAGGGCAGCCGCGGTAACTTAGCGACAGCAGGGTAGGAATAAACCACTAAAACCTAAATACAAATCAAAAGTGCTCCCTATATTCACTTTGTCTTTCTCTCTCAGCAGCTGCAAACAAATTCTCCATCAAGTAAAGAATTTGTTATTGACAGTTATTTCCCTCCCAGCATTCATGTTTTATTATTAATGTACTGCGTGTTTTGTATGTTATTGTGCTCATCCTAGACTCTTGAAATAGCTTCTTCAATAAAAGTGAGGAGATTAAACTTGCCAAGAGTCTCATCATCCGTACTTGTCACTGGCTTCATTCATAAACACAATATCCGCAAATCCAATATTGACCCAGGGACATAATCACTCTGCTTCTTCGTAGGACCTAATCCACCCATCTCTTTCCCTATCTCTCTCTCCCTAACGCTCTCTCTCTCTCTCTCTCTTAATGCTCCTCGTTCTACCTCTGTCTCTCGCTCATCGCCTTAATATTAATGCAGTTGAAGCAAAGTTCCAACATTATAGTTGAGATTGCCATTTGTTTACTTTCGATACATGTCTGTGTGTGACAGAGCGCCATGATAATCCAAATTTATTTCCCCTTTCAAAGCAGTAGCTCGGAGTCAATTTAGGGGGATTCCACAAGAACTCACTAAATGTCTGCCTGTCTGACACTTTCGTGAGACACACAGACTCACAAAATATATCACATCCCCTCATGAATGAACGATTCATCCGTATTCAAGGCTTGCATTTGTTAGCAGAGTTACTGACGTATGAGCTAATTATTGTTCAACAAAATTCATAAGAAGAATGATTTGTTAAAAAGAAAGAGAAAGGGGTTCTCATTGCAGGCTCTCAGATCCTACCATGAATCTCTAGGTTTAATGGGCATGGTAATTTCAGTTACTCTGTTACCTATGTTCAAAAAGGTGTGGCAGTATGTACAGCTCATTCCAGCAAAGAGGATTTAACTCAGACGGTTGCGATGATTCATTATTATGTCCCATTCATATTTTTGTAGTACCAATTCAGCTTCAAACCCTGAGGAAGCCCACTCTTTGGTTGAATTGTTTAAGGTGACTTTCCCCTGAGGTATCAGAAAAGGTTATGTTAATATGAAAATTCTGGCAAGAAAGGTCTTCCTAGATTGGAACACTTCAGACCATTACAATATTAATTACCTAAGGATTAAGTACCTTTCTATACATTGTTGCTTGAGGACCCAATGACACTTGTAGCAGGGACAGATAGTGGCATATTACTGGACTGAATAGGTTGTGGTGGTCAATGAATTAGATGGCAGATGAATAAAATCAAAAACGGTATTAAGTGGAGTTAGGCATTCATGTATAAATGAGATGCCATTAAACTGCAATAATTCTAGAGTGATCATGGTTTAGAGTTTATTGTTTAGTCAGCTCCTGCTTTATTTTGCATGATTAAAATTATGTGCATTTAGTCCATATCCTTTGCCTCTTTCAATTGTCTTTTTGTCTGCATTTGATGCAATTTTCAGTGTGTGTTTCCAATCATCTATTTTCCCTTTGTTTATACTCTAATTCTTGGTCAGAGAGCTCCTGAGTATGAAGCACCCAAAGGCTCCGTGTAAGCTGGCAATCAGGGACATTTCTGGAGAAAGCTTTTATAAGATTTAACTCCTGAGTGGCCAAAGGACTTTGTAAACACCACTGCTTCCCATACAGTCTCCCAGCATGTTAAACTCCAGTTTTCATCCCAGTTTGCTAGCCTCCAGTCTACTTCCCAGGTGTCCTGCAACAAACTGGCTTCTCAGTCAGCTATCTAAAAGCCTGCTAGCCACGTGTCAGCTCGAGTCACAGGGTCAGCTAGTCAATGGCTAGCAAAACTCCTGCAGCTCCAGTCCGAGTCAGCCGCAGGCCTGGTAAGTATATCACCTCCAAAAGACCAGGATTACGAAAAATAATAATAATAATAATAGATTTTATTTATAACGCAATTTACATTTTGATCAAATCTCAAAGTGTTACATGATAAAAGCAGATAAAAGCATCAATACAAAATGTAAAAATAATATTTTAAAAATATTAGCAAAAAGCAGCAATGTCAATTAAAAGTAATGTGTTCTGTTAAAAAGGAAAGTTTAAGTCCTTTTTAAAAAAAGTCTCAGTCGTCTGTGGAGCCCTCAGATGGTTAGGGATGGCCTTCCACAGACGAGGGGCAGCAGAGCAGAAGGCCCGATCACCAATGGTGCTGAGCTTAGTCCAGTGGAGGAAGAGGTTGTTTGAGCATGTAGAACGGAGGGATCGTTTTGAGGTTAGTGGGGAGAGTAGTTCAGAGGATTCTCCTTTCTGGGGGAGCAGAATAGGATTTAAGATAGTCATCAAAAGATATGTGTTTTCTGACATTAGTGCGCCTCTCAGCTGACCAGCTTCTCATCCTCACTGCTGCTTAACTCTATTGAGGTCAAGCTGTCCAACATTTGCATTTCCTAGTGAAGCAGAGCAGCCAAACCAGTGAGTTGCAATCGGCCTGTCTGGTTCCCAGTTAGCAGCCTGGATGCTCTCTGTCTCATATTCTTTTTCCACCAAAAACAACCTGGTGCTAGTATGGTGCTGGTGCTAGTGCCAGTGCTTAGTTGGGAATTAAGCACTGGCACTATTCCATTGGCAAGGAGCCAAGTCAGAGCATCACCATATAACGTAGGATTTCCTAGGTGGTGCTAATGCTGTTCGAAAAGCGGAGAACTGGTGCAAACTAGCTTGGTGGAAAAGAGGTATCTGATTACCACTCAGTGGCCTGGTCCAAGTCTAGGTTTGGTGAACCTCTGAAGCCAACCTCTGTACCAGGTACACAGTCAATGGTTTGGTCCAGTGGGTGGCCTGGCTGACCAATGTTCATAGTGCCTTATCTGTCCTGGCCAGCTTTTTCTCCTGGTTCCTTGGCGCTAAGTTGATTGTCTCTACAAACACCCAGTGAGACTTTCATGAACCCCATATGCCCATCCCTAACATACTTAAAAGATTCCCCAGCATCCACCTTATGCTCTCCACCCCAGCAGTCACTCGTCCCAAAGCTGCAGATGCTATCTGCTCTTGCTATGCTGTGTTGTTTCTTAATTTTCCCTGCCTCTAGTTTTGCAGTAGGCCTGGTCTGGACCCCCAGCCTTTTTGCTGGTCTCCTGGGTGATCCAGACTATGTCTCAATCTTCCAGAGGGGTTCTGTCTTAACATCTGGCCTCCTGCAGCTCCTGCAGCCACAAGAGCAGCTCCGCCCCTTAGTTTAGCATCTTAATGACCCTCAATATTGGTTCTGCCACTATGCTCATTAACTATTAAATCTAAAACAGTTCTGACTATTTTTAGATGTGGTAGCTAGATTTGAGACCGAGTAATAAAATTGTTTAATTTTTCCCATTTTGTTTCGTAATTTCTTTATATTCCCTATCAAGGATTTCTATAGTGCTTATTTAAACTAAAAATGCACATTTGTGAAATGGAAGCACAAAACTAGGAAATGAAAAGCAAACCATGACACAAGGAGGAGTAAGATAAATTATATTCAAACACCAATTCAAAAGATGCTCTGGTTTCATTATTGTATATCC
This sequence comes from Lophius americanus, assembly GCA_037951165.1. Lineage (NCBI taxonomy): Eukaryota > Metazoa > Chordata > Actinopteri > Lophiiformes > Lophiidae > Lophius > Lophius americanus. Next base: position 2,667,384 of record JBBDHG010000091.1, on the reverse strand, counting down.
TGCACACATTGCTGGGTGTCACACATAAAGTAAATTTCAAGGTCAGACAAATACTTAAATGTGTCTGCACTACCATTCATATAAAATCAGGCTATTATTGAAATACATGCATGATATGCATCTGGATACATGTCATGTCATTACAGAATTTACACTTATCTTCTATCTATCTATCTATTAAAATATTTAGATTCCTGGAGTGGTTTTTCACATATTAAAATACATTTAGACAAGCATTTAGCAGTATGCCTCGCCAAGGGAAATGGGCTAAAGGCCCTAACAAGCTTTTTCTGGACATTCACATTCTGACCTTTGTGATCTCACCTGACACGTTAGGCAGTTAGACCTGACTCTTGACTGTGAATAATGCATTGCCTACAATAGTTCATCGGAGCCCTGGGGACAGAGAGTACAGCATGTCTGGGCTTAGGAATTCAGACTGTTAGCAGCTCTGTCTGCTGCTAACATTCACAGTGAACGCCAATTACCCGCAAATCTGAATTAAACTGAGCACACAAATTCTCTATATTATTTAAAATATTGTCTGAAGTTTTTTCTCAAACTCTAAAAGTGATCTTTATGATATACAAAGTCTACAACAATTGGTAGAACACAGTAGATGGACCCCTAGAAAATGTATTTAGCCACAGATATGCTTAAAAGTCACCTTTCATTCATTTGAAAGACACATTTTAGCAACTTCAGCAATTTATCTTATTTGAAGGGAAAGTGTTTCAAACTGAAATGTATAGACAGATGTTGAGTCTATGTTTTATTTAATTTCTTGATCTTAGAATACCAGATTGGAATTAGATTTCTAGTTTTGGAAAGTTGGATGATCAATTTTTGATTTAAAATGTCACATATACCATCGAGATTAGACCAAATTTCCTGCAATGGTCACAGAATTGTAAGCCATTACAGATCCGAGGTAAGATACAAAACAACTGGATTTCAGTAAACTTTAATTGGGAATTTCGGTTTATTAATATCTAAGATTTATTACTATGACAATATGTCCTACATTTTACATCACGCTTTACTACACCCAACAACTGGGCAGTGGGCAACAGTTAGAGAGGTGACAATAAATTCAAGTACCCCCGACAGATCTATGCAGTTTGCTGAGACAGCACATTTGAATGACATCGGACAGAGCAGTACTTGCGGTCAGTGGACTGAAAGAAATCACTGCAGGAAAACCACCATGACATATAGAATAAAACACTGATCATGTATCGTAAACTGAGAAAAAAACTGTAAAGTCATACGAAAAAAACAGTTAGCTCACCACAATTATAACAGTTTCCCAATTTCAAAGTGTGAAGGTGGAAATGTCATGCTGTGTATGCTCATTGAGTGCAGAGAGCTAGAGGACATTATGAGTTAGAGGACTCTTCATTTAGAACTTTTTCTTCATGGATATAATGAGAGCTTTGCTTCATGTAGCTCTTATGGCTTTATACATTGATATACATATTTATGTATAAATAAATATCTGTGTAGTAATAAATTGACCCACTCTGTTTTAAATGCATTTATTTCAAAATAAGAAGCAACAGATGTAAGACTAAAGTCTCCTGACGGCACTGAAATTAATCTAAATACCAAATCATATCCCCTCTATATCAATGCAGTGGCCTCAGGACAAGAACTTGACAGTCCATGTTTGACCCACTAAAAGCCAGGTATTTAATCCTTTTGGAAAATCTATTGAAAAACTGTAACTGCTAACAGATCTTCCTCTTTTCCCTTCACAAAGCAAATGCGTTCGGTACAGAATACAAATTCTGACGTTCAAGGCTGATAAAAAAAAAGCACAGAGGTGAATTGAATACCAAAATACAAGTGTATCGATTTTTCTGATAAAAAAAAAACTGTTTGGAATAGATGCCTGGACGTCATTAGAAGTATTTTTTCCAAAAATATTTTCCAACAAGCAAGCTTAAAAAACAAAAAAAAATTGATCATTTCAGCAGATGATATTAGATAATGAGTCAATCAATACTAATTGGCATCTAGACTCTTCGGATTGATTGTGATTGAATGGCATCTGTCCTGAGAAGCAGCAAAATAAAGTCCCATCATGGTGTCCAGAAACTGTTAGTGGCGGTGGCTGATGACTCTGCTGGGAGGGATGAGGCTGAGTGCATGAGGAGTTGGTGAGTCTTTGATGATGATTGGAAGGTTGGGGTGCACATAATAGCACGAATGAGCACAGGGTAAAACGATTCATAAGTCAAAAGAAAGTTGCCCAATGATAGAACAACAATGATAGAGTGTAACCGCACCGATGGACAGATGTTGCCAACTGATGAGAGCGGCTGAAATCTCAGTTTGCAGATGGTAATTAAGACTAAAATAAAAATGAGAGGCTGGTATGAGGAGTAAATTAAGGCTTAATATAGCAAGAAACTTTTGCTAAATTTAGATTTAATTTATTCTATTAGTATCATAATCAAAAACACCATAAACATATTTCAGATTATGCTGCAACCCCATTAAATAGTTGGGCTAGCTATGTACTGTCTATATCACTGTAAATCCATTTCAGTTTGCTAGTCTGGCACAATTCATTGGGAGCTCTAGTGTGCATATAAATGGTCAGATGGGATTGACTTGTATATAAATCAGAGAGAAATTGCTTTAAAGTATGGGATTGCAGGAGGGGAAAGGGGACACAGCAACAGCCCATATCTTTCCTCAAGCCAAATGAAAACTCAAACTAATGCATTAATCACGGGGCCATTCACAGTGACAGAGACTGTGAGAGTCCGACAGCCAAAAGAGTCAGCTGCCTGTGGTCCTTTCATGACATGACCTTGTCAAGGTCAAGGCTGCTAATACAGAGTGACTTGAGTTTAACATGCTGTAAAAAGGATGGTTACAGCAAAGAATAACCAACGGAAGGGAAAGGAGCCCCATAAAAATGTCTTTTGTCCATTACTTCCACACCGACTGTGAAAGCATGTTCTCATTTGTGATTATATACACAGCCTCACTAACTGCAGCCAGAACCTCGTTCCTGCCTACACATAAACACACACACACACTCAAAAAACACACACCCACACGTATTCAATTGTTTTTGTCACTTAGGTTGACCTTGTTCCGTTTTCAATTAATTGTTTGACAACTTAAAAATAAATACTACGATCCCAACCCTGAGCTTCATCAGTAACTAAGGTTCAGCCATTAGATTTAATGGTTTGTATTGTGGTGATGAGTTTGTCAAAGAAATGACACTCTGTTGCTGTTTTCCTCTCAATTTAATTAATACACATACAAATAGATATAAACTGATCAGCCATAGCATTCTAACAACAGACAGGTGAAGTCAGAATAACATTGATTGATGGGTGGGATACATTGGGCAGTAAGTGTTGTCCTTGAAGTTGATGTGTTGGAATCAGGAAATATAGTAAAGCGTTACAGGATCCGAGTGACTTTATTAAAGGCCAAATAGTGATAGCTAAAAAACTTTGTCGAAGCATCACGAAAACTGGGTGTCTTGTTTGATATTCCCAGTCTGCATTGGTTAGTTTCTACAAAGGGCGGTCTAAAGAAGGAAAAATGGTGAATCGGTGACAGAGCCATGGGCGGCCAATGAAGAGCTATTGTGGAAGAAATTGCTGAAAGCGGATGTATTTAACAGTAAGTAGGTGGTTTTAGTAATGTTATAACTGCTCAGTGTGCATATGTTAGCTTTCTAAGAGTGATGGTCCTTATGGACATACTGTGTTCACTTTATGTTACCAGTAAAACTATTTAATCTTTTATTTTATATGGACTAGGATACCAGTACACCATTATAAAAAACATACCATTTTGGCACATTTTTTTAGGATTACACTTGTACTATTATATGTTTAATCATTATATTGATGCTTCACTCACAGAAGCACTGAGACTATCTATTGCTCGTTTGCGACTTCCAAATGGCCAAAAAAAAACCCATCATTCTTGCTTTAACAATCTTAACTGCTTCTCTAAACGTAATTCACAACTGGCCCTCAAAACCAAGTTTTAACAAAGGTGTTCACTGAAAAAAAAATATTTCTGTCTAGAGTCTATCCTCCCACAATGTCCTCACAAAGATGATGTAGAATTCACACACATACATCCAGAAGGCTCCCTAGCAGCCATCTGATGTTGTGACAACAGCAGGTGTGCCTAATACCCCTTAGAGGACAGCTGAATGACGGATATAAAAGGACACAATTAAGACCGTACAATGCTGGGTACGTTTTTTGGGATATAACGGGCCAATGCTCTGATTAGTAGTATGCGTCTAAAACGTAGGTGAGACTGACAGCTCTTGTCTGTAGGTTGTGGGAGTTTGTCTGATATTGACAGACGAAATGTCAGCGCGGATTTGAAATAGCCTCTTGCACTACAGTGATTATAGCGATATATCATCTGCTCTGTTCCCCATCTGACATAAATGCATCTTATCATGTATGACAGGATGTTTTCACATGCAAAGCTGGACCTGGACATAGTTATTCATTGCAATTTGGTCGCTCCTACAATACATTCAATACATTTTACAATTACATGAAATTGACAGCTGTGAAGAATACTGTTTGGCGAGATAATGTGATCCTCCGGCATCCTTATGGCAGTCCAGTCAACAAGAAATAATGCTAAAATGATGCATGTAAGGAGAACATATAGAACAGTCTTTGCCCACACATACAATTGAGGCACTTCGTTGTATAGTTTATTTCCACTGCACGCTATGTTTATCAGAAAGTGGAGAGTGAGGATTGCATAAATTCGGGGGACAAAGAATAAACTTGATTGCAGTCTTGCCTGTATATCATGTTTGCCTTGCATTCAATTTGAAGTCCCATTTAGATAGAGGGATGGGATGGAGACCATGTCACATAATAACACAATTAGAATATGTGTTATTATGTGACATGTTCTCCCTTCCTTGTTTATTTCCTGACATCAAATCATGACAGCTGAATGCAAGACTGTTAAACACATGCTGAATCATCAGGGGTACTGCCACATATGCCTATGCACACACAGAAGCCTATATTTATACAAGCACGCAAAGAATAGAATTATTGTGGAGGCTTTACATCCCACTCAACTCTCATCTAGCCACAAGACGTTTCCCCTGTGGTTTATATATGCTTTTCTCAACAATTTTTCAGTGATGGTACCCTTTCAAAGAATGCAAAATTTCCAGCCACATCAATTTGAAAGGTTTTTAACAATATACACTATGAATCCCCCTGATGGCTAAAACACACACATACACACACAAGCAGGGGGGTAAATGTTACATATTATCAGAGGGACACTTGAGCCAGGGAGGATGCATACCACTGTCTCTACTGGCATAAAAAGCAGATGCAGACCTCTGTCACTCTTTGTACTTGCTCTTGATGATTAATTACATTGTGAGAATGGTAGCTGAATTACAATTATGCTACTTGAGACGACTGAGTGCTCCTTCTCCAAAAGTGCCCAACCCCTGACTAGAGCTATGCCTCAAATCGTGCAATAATCCCTGATCTCTACCAGTTGCATCCATGTCAGCAGTGGAATGTCTTCTTTTGTTACGTTTGCACACTTCATTATCACTTGCTCTTGTTTGTCATGTTAACTTCAAATAAAATACTACATTTCTTTATTCAATACTAGATTTTGTCAGATATCTGTTAATTTTGCTTTGTTGGACTGTGTCATACCACAGACCTGGCTCATAGGGAGAGTTTATGATGGATTCAGGTAGAGATGAAAACACTACAAGTAGTTGTCCTGGTACTGTCTTTTCTTTCTTCTATCTTGCTGCTGGCCTCCACGAGCCTCGCTGCTAAGCTACCACTGGATGATGAACCTTGTTGGCTCGGATTCAAAGTTTTCAGATTCTGGAACCTTTCATCTAAAAAACAATTGCATATCAGTATGCAGGCCTAACATAACACTCTGGTAACATGTCGCACATGAAAGTTGTAACACGTAGTATTACGTAGTGATACACTTAAGGCTGAGTAGTCGAATGCTTAGTCATAGCAAATGAGGGAAAAGGGAATTTGAAAAAAGTATTAAAGATGTTTGAGTTGGATAATGATCTGCAAAAATAAAACTTGGAATCTAAATTCATTTTATGATTTTAGTAATATCAGAACATTTTTTGGGTACCCATTAGGAAGATAAATTACACTCCACAGCAGTATGGCACCCTGGTTGTGTGCTTAAACCTTGATTAAGATAATAGCAAAAAAATTCAGAGTGATAGATTTTTATTTGTCAAAAGTTCTGTTATTTTTCAAGTGATGTTACTTGTCTGTGATAGGTTAACACTCAATTGCCTACAGTAGCAGTTATTGTTTGGTTTGGTAAAGTTATAACTTGCTTGGAACTGAAAACACCCAATTTTTTTCTGCTGTCTCTGGTCCGGTTTTTGATTTAGAATTTTTGTATTTGATCTATGTACACTCCTGCATACTGAAACAAAGATACAACAGAAAGGTGGATAAGGTTCTAAAACAAGTAAAACAATGTTGAACTTTATCTGAATGAATAATTTGGCCTTCTTTTAGCATCAGCACCCTTGCTCTGTTTGGATTGTACATTTGGACGATCAGTCTGCTCCGCCTCTGTCATTGATTTGTGTCCTCCTTTGTCTCTCCCATGGGTATGTGCTCTGTCTCTAGGGAACATCTTTGTGGTGAGCCTGGCAGTGGCAGATCTTGTGGTGGCCATCTACCCATACCCTCTGGTCCTCACCTCCATCTTCCACAATGGCTGGAACCTGGGATACGCACACTGCCAGATCAGCGGCTTCCTCATGGGTGTCAGCGTCATCGGCTCCATCTTCAACATCACCGGCATTGCCATCAACAGATACTGTTATATCTGTCATAGCCTCAAATACGATAAACTTTATAGTGACAAAAACTCTGTCTGCTATGTGATGCTAATCTGGGTATTAACTGTAATGGCCATCGTGCCCAACCTGTTTGTGGGCTCACTTCAGTACGACCCACGAATTTACTCCTGCACCTTTGAACAGTCAGCCAGCTCAGCGTACACTATCGCAGTGGTTTTCTTTCACTTTATTTTACCCATCATGATTGTCACCTATTGCTACCTGCGCATTTGGATACTGGTTATACAGGTGAGGAGAAGGGTCAAGCCGGACAATCGACCAAAGATAACGCCACATGACGTTAGAAACTTTGTCACCATGTTTGTGGTGTTTGTGCTTTTTGCCGTTTGCTGGGCACCGCTCAACTTCATCGGTCTGGCCGTAGCTATCAAGCCAGAGGTAGTGGTTCCCCTCATCCCTGAGTGGCTATTTGTGGCCAGCTACTTCATGGCCTACTTCAACAGCTGCCTTAATGCCATTGTGTACGGCGTGCTGAACCAGAACTTCCGGCGTGAGTACAAGCGCATTGTAGTGTCGGTGTGTACAGCACGCATCTTCTTTCAAGACAGCTCCAACGACGCCGGAGAGAGGCTCAAGAGTAAACCATCACCACTCATGACCAATAATAACCAGGTCAAAGTAGACTCTGTCTGAACCAGAACTCAGAGGAATACCAAGCGACACAAACGGATATGCTGTGACTGTTAGGAAAAAAAAAAGAAAGAGAGAGAGAAAGAAAAGCAAAGTGAGGGATAAAAAACCAAAAATAAATCTAAAGCAGCTTCTATTCTATGAGCTGCCCATAGACTCTCATGTAGTGCTTTCTGACCTCTGAACAATCACAGTAAGAACAGGGGTCCATACTCTCTTTATCTCTTATCAAGCACTTGTTTTGGACTCTGAAGTACTTGTAGTACCGTAAATATATGACATGTTTTTGTTTTCATGATTACAGTGATTATTATATAAATGTATCTCGCATTATAAAAGTATTTATTTTGTATGAAATGTCATGTGGTTATATAGTAAGATGTATCAGGTTCAAACTAAGTAAGACACATTTTTATCAGGCCAATGGAAACCTTCCTCAAAACTTGGTTGAAAACAAAACCAGATGTTTATAAATAAAGTTTGTTGATTTTAACGACTTATTTTGAGACACCCACATCGCCTCTGTTCAAGCCATGTGGATCGCTTCACTATCATTATTATACCTTGCAATGCATTAGATGGAATATATACTTTAGCCACTCTCTCTAAAGTCTCTCTCTCTCTATCAGACACAACTTGTGAGCTCATTATACTGTATGCATGAATATCAGGAAGTGTTCATATGCAAAATAAAATCAGATATGATGGCGGACCTGCTATGGTACTGTGTCCGATTCTCACCAATTTGTGTTTATTGCATTCAGTCACTGTGATTCATTACTTTTTTCATTAATTTGAGCATGGCTGCTAACTGTTATCGTAACAATGTGCTTCCCAAAGCAGCTTTGGAGCTATCAGTGCATAACCGAGAGAGAAGAGTTCAACAAGGATGAAAGCAGATAGCATGAACATACGACTCAAGTCGAAAATAAACCGGAGTAGATCATTAATCAGTATGGTTTGTATTCAGGAAATGGCTTCAAGGATTCTTTTCTACAAAGTTGCCAGTTAATTGGATACACAGTAGCTTTAGACACAACAGCCCTGCAGGGGTGTTTATAAATAAAAAGTGGATTGTATTGAAGGCTTGGATTAAAAGAAATTGTTTAAGGCTGGAATCGGTCAACAGAAATATCCTCTCCAAAATTAGTATAAGATACATTCCATTTTTCTTCCGGTTATTGGGGGTCCAGTCACAGTGGCTGCAGGATAAAAGGGGTAATCCAGACTAACCACTCCCCAGTAACGCTCCCTAGTTCATCCCAGGAGATCCCAATGTTTACCAGCCCAGATGAGATATCGTCATTTCAGTGAGTTCTCTGTCTACTTGGGTTCTCCTCTTAGTTGCGCGTGCCTGGAAAACATCCAACGGGAAATGTCCGGCAGGTACCCTAACAAGATGCCCAAACCACCTCGACTGCCTCCCATTAGAGTTTAAACTAAAACATACTTTATTGATCCCGACGAGAAAACATACGTGTTACAGCAGGAGGTGAAGGACGTGATGGAGCAGCGGCTCCGCTCTGAGCCCCCTTCTGATGTCCTAGCACCGCACATTTTCTTTAAGGCTGAGCTGAGCCACCCTACAAAGGAAGCTAATTTCAGCTGTTTGTATCCTTGACCTCATTCTTTTGACCGAGAAGGGTATTGCTTTTAATTTCTTAAAAGAAATATTTCGTTTTAGTTAGGTTTATTCAGTAAACTGGCTTCTGACAAAATCAATTATCTTTTCCCAAACCAGTTTAGCTGAAAGTAGTGCATAAACACTTATACATAATGTGATTTGGGTTATTGTCCTAGGATCATATATACTTGGAAAAGGCTTTGCTGCAAATCTGTCTTGGCGTTGTGATTTACCCACAGTGGAACGTAAACAATCAATATCAGTGCTCCTAGTGCTGTGTCAAGAATTTTCTCTGTGTGCTACATGATTGTCTGCCGTAGTTGAATATACAAGCCATCAGGTTCTAGACAAGGTTCAATCACCTTCACAGCAAGGAGGACTCCGCAGCACATAGGACGAAGGAGGACTGTATAGCCATCATCGTTTGCATGCGTGCCGTGAAGCACGTATGGGCAACGCGGTTAGTGAAACACAGACAAAGGCATCATGCATCAAAGAGGAGAAGGCTCAACTATGCATTTGAAATCCTCTTAGCTTACATAACAGATACTGACCATCATCCTCAGAGCAGGAGTTGAAAGAGCCAGCTCCCAGCATCCTCCCTGCCCCCTTCTCTATTTGTTTAATCCCAAGAGCTGCGTGTGGTAGGAAAGGAATGAATGGGATGGGGATGAGCAGAATGAAAATCCTAGGGATTTACACCGTTAGAACGTAATCCACATATTTTTTTAGCTGATGGATGTACAACAAAACAAGAGATGCAGGTGCTTCATGGCCAATTGGTCTATCTTCCATTAGTGATTACATACAAAGAAAAAGAAAATAGGACATGTCCTTCACTTACGAGGTTATTGATCAAAGCTCCGGCAGAGAATATCTTATAAATGGCAAGTAAACTAAACCAATTGCTTTTGTAAAGTTATACATGTCTGCGTAAACTTCGGTCTCTATATCTTAAAAATGTTGTTGGCAGAAAAATTGATATGCAATCATTGAAGACATACAATATCTATTCACTGAGCTCTCAGCCAAGAATAGTACTAGTAAGAATAGTTCCCTGTGATCGGTAAGTGTACTCTCCCTGAGTAAATTATACAAGAGAGACAAAAGTATTCATTCATTCACTTGAGAAGGTATATGGCTATCTAATACTATGTTCTAAAATCCAGGTTAACCTGCTACATACAGGAGTATCGCCTCTTGTTTCATTGACATATTTACCTGCTATAAATCACCTAATGAGTCATGAGCAAAGTCAATGTGCTGAAGGAGGACATGGGATGTGTGTGAAAGCTCCTAAATATCCAGTTAGGGAATCTTATAAAGGTTTCTTTTTTTCGTCATTTTTGCTTTCAAAGCCCCCAAGCCTCTGTGTTGTACAAACATCCCCCTTGATTGAACTTCTCATTAAACTATTAGAGTAAAATATAATAAATACAAATTATATAAGAATCAGCTTGAATAAATTTGTACGCACCAAATTTGGACTAAATTAAAGTAATTGGGAAGCAATGTCTGTAAAACTGATTTTTGTAAAAAGCTCCACCTAGTGAGTAAATTATGAACTGTTAGGGTAAAATACAACAGAATTATACTTTGAGTCTATGTATATGCACCGAATTGGGACAGAAATTGACTAATGGTTGAGAAGTTACGGTCCAAAAACTTCAAGATATAAAAAAAACCCTAGTGTCAGAAATAAACAACCAACCATTCGCAAAATGATCTCAGTTCTTCCTTGCATCAAGGTCCATGTGGATAAAACCATTAAAAAAGATCATGTAATCTTCAGCGGATGGGGATGCGGCGGAGATAACAATTCCGTAATAACCATGACTTTTTGAGGATATCATTACATTTCATTGAACCTTATATTTTATTGTATTCACTGACTAATCAGGGAGTGGAGTTTTTTTGTGTATAGTGCTATTTTAGACATAAAATTGAAACCAATAGCAGCCTAATATTGTGCAGTTTCCTTTGGCTGGCAAAGCAGCTCTGCAATGCTAAACTTTTCCATAATTAGTGCTTCAATGGTTCTTCTGTTGACTTAACCACACAAGCTAGCTTTCATGACTTTTATTTTATTGTGAAGTTCCCTCATTTTGAATTGCGTTGGCTTTTTAGTGTGTTTATCTGTTTATTCTTTCTTTCCTTTGTCCTTCCTAGTGTAGTCTTTGTGTGTTTCACTTGAGTTCCTTTCTCCCTGTATGTGTCTGTCTTAGGATTCTGATCTCCTCTTGTGTGATTGGTCCTCGTGTCCCCCCGGGCTTCCCTTCCAGCTGATTCTCATTGTCTCGTTACTTCAGTGTATATAGTCTGTCCTCACCTTTTCTTCTGTGCCAGTTTGTTGTATAATGTTCCCCCGTGTCATCACGCGTCCCAGCCTACTCCCAGTTTTTTTGTATAGTTAATCCTAGTGTTTTTCTTTGGTTATTCCTGTTTGATCCCCTGCCTTTTCCTCATGCCTCTTTTGGTTGGCATTATATATTTAAATTGCACCTGCTCTGCCACACTGTCTTGTGGGACCAAGCTTGACAAAAGAAAGTTAGTTACACTAGCCATTCCTTCTGATGTGCAACAATGAGCCTTAGGGGCCCATGAACCTGCTGATGGTTCACCAGTTGTACTTAAACCACTTTGGTACGTACTGACCACTGCAGACTGGTAACACTCAACCAGTCCTGCAGTTTTTTGTCTTGCTATCACAATTTGGACCTTGTCAAAGTCACTGATATATTTAGAACTGTCAATTTTTCCTTCTCCCAACACATCAACTTTTAGGACAAAATGTTCAAATGCTGCTTAAAATATCGCGTCCACTAATCCACTGATAAAACTACTGTTAAATCCTAGGTGAACTGTCAGCGATCATAATATTAAGGCTGCAGGTGTATTATCTGAATTTGGGTCAATTTTGTTGTTATTGTTGTTATTTCAGCAAGCAGGTGGTGTCTCCTCTGATGATGGTTTGTCTCTCCTATCATAACTCAGCAGGATTACACAAAAATCCTGGAGACATATTCATGAAATGTGTTGGGAATGATGAGGATACGAATGGGAAGGACGTCCTAAAATATGGACATAGTCAGGATAAAGGGCTGTAGTTTAATTTTTTAATTTTTTAATTTTATTTATTTTGAGCAGTTGGACACAGGGTGGACAAGGGGCAACACCTCATGTCATGTGTTTTACCATACCAACATTTGGTGTTTTTCAACATTTATATCAATTATACATAAAATACTTCAATTAAAGTTTGTGGCAGTTCGCCATATGCAAAAAATGGGACCATTGAAGTAGATCCATATAAAGAGAACCCATGATGTTTGTTTTGTTTCCGCTTGGCTTCACAGAATCCTGAAGGCATCCATTTTGAACGTGCACGTGTTTTAGAATTCAGATGAGTGTTTAATCTGATTAATAGGGACAGCTAGACCTCTGGAATGACCTTCTAGTTGTGGATGCGCTGACATTCAGTCAGTAGGTGGGTTCACATGGGCAAGTTACCTCTTTCAGAAGGAAATCCTTTCGAAAGGACATTCCTTTATTGTCCGTTTACATGAGCAGTGATCTAATCGGAGACGGTGTTTACACGCGCCGACGCATCAATCTGAAGAATTATCAACAGCTGTGGGATGAGTGCAAAAGCAACTAATAAGCGAGAGTTTCATCAGAGGGTGGGCATCTATCATGTGATCTGGGCAGTGTTTGCTGTTATTGTGATGCTTTTAATGAAGAAACAGCATGTTAATAACTCATGTTTACTTTTATACTGCATACACAAGCGGGGGAGGGAGAGAGAAACAGGCGTGTCTGAGTTTTACTCTGACTATCGTTATAATATTACGACGTTACCAAACATTGAGTTATAAGTGGGGCCTTGTGTTTTAAACTCACTACAAATGCAATGATAACATCCTCCTCATCCCATGTGACGTTTAAATCAGAAACTCCCCATCACATGCTTTTATTCTGAAAACCCAAATCCACTGATGGTCAGAGACTTTCACAGCGTCCTTCCTCCTATTTAATTACTTAATTCATTGTTACATAAAACATGAATTTGGTCACCATAAATATTAACATCAACATAATCTGTAAAGTTTAAAACAGTAACTCCTCATCAGGTGCTTCATCATGAAAAAACAGATCCACATCACAACAGTTTTTTATTCATTCATTCTTCATAACCACTTATTCTACTCAGGGTCGCAGCGGCCGTTCTTCATTCATGTTCAATAAAAAGTGAAGTCGGTAGTTCTGATCTGGTTTAAGCATAAACATACGTTGTTGATTACGTTTTCCAGCACTTTAAATTTCTTCCCAGCGTCTGTCCATCAGGCTGTTGACCGATTTTCTTGGCAAGTTTGTAGAGTTTATATGTTTTAGTTTCCAACCTAATTTTTTGAGAGTTTGAATTGAAAACAAACTCTCTGCTGTGGTCTACATCATTATATACCGACATCGTGCACGTGAATAGCGCTGCCGGGCATGCGCTGACGAGGGATTATTCTGGAACACTTTTACATGCAGCGGTTTACCTTTCTGAAAGTGTTTCGGAAAGAGCTCAGCTACCTATACCTACCTCCTAGCAAAAGAATGAAATCTCATTCGGAGAGGGATGTTTACACAGAGCATTTTCTTTCTTATTGAGCTTCTTTTCTGTCCATGTTAACCCTAGTGAAAAGGAGAAGATGAGGAAGAGGAAGCAAAACACAAAAATCTTGAAGCTTGAGGGGGAAAAAAAAGATGTTTGAAAAATCCAGTATTCATCACAAGTGTCCGGTTTTTGTTTTCTCATTAGAAGCACAGACATTTATGAGCACTTAGTGGAGTGAGACTGACCCACTGAAAGGTAATGGTGATGAGGACCTCACTAATCAAAGAGTAGAGGACTAAATCACAGTTGAGGCAATGTTTTCTGTTTAGTTGTAAAAACCTCAATAGAGTCCAATTTCCTGATACCAGGAGGGAGGTTAATTCTGTAGGAGGTTATTTTCATGAGCGCAGCTGTTTGGGATCAAAGCATATTAACACTGTGTCCTCAATAAAAACAAATCACATGACTAGAGGTTAATGAAAAATAGTCATTATTGGGTAGACATAGCCGCTACATGACCAGCATTTGGATATCTACTTCCAGCCTTGTTGACTGGATATTAACTTTCCCATTTTTGCGATGATTGCATTTTGTTTCCGGAGTGAGCGGCTGATAATGATCAACACAGACACGGATCTGATGGTTGGAGTAGTTCTGTGAATTGTTTTCATATTTGAAATCCAATTAATAAGATGAAGACGATGTAGGCAAAAGTTACGTAAATGTTAGATAAGGCTTTATATTGTTGTGTACATCATATGCGATGCTTAACTAATGCATCATTCTGGATAATCCAATGAATGAATACCTGTTCTTCACAAAGATAAATTAAGGATCAGTTACACCATTCGTTAACGGATATGCATCAAGTTAATTATTTCAGATACATAGATGTATCTGATGTTTGTGTGACTGCATTTATGAAATAATGTTTCAAAATTAAATATTTGTAAATCAACATCCTATACATAGTGATATATCAGGTGATAACTAATCACATAAAACCATATTATGTACATTAGATAGTGATTAGCAACAGGATTTCATCAAATATTCTGCATTAATAGGTTATATGAATATTAATTAATTTAAATTTGAATATTATGATAGGAATGATAATAACAGCCACAATAAAAAAGTATGGCTGATATTAACAATAGTTGGCATATATGGTATTTCTATGTACATTCTGATATATGGAAAATTGAAGCTAATACGCTTCCACACAGATAGTATGTTCGTACCAGGGACACACTGAAGAATTGTCAAGAATAACCATTCAATTAGAGCGATATACTAACTGGTTGAACAGGGGCTTCACAGGCCAGCTCTTATATACCCTCTCTCATCCCAGATCCTAAAACATTAACCGGAGGTCTCACTCTCCCTTTAGTTTTAACATAGAACAATATACAAGAATACAAACATGTACAATGTACAAACAGATTACAGCTGCAAATTAACAGATTCATGGTTGTTGAATCATTTGTTTTTTCCTCTTTATGATAATGAAGAGGATCCGTCATCTGTTTGTTCAAGTCGTTTGTCTAGAAGCGGTCTCAAACCTGTTATTTTGTTCAAGATAACATTTTTGCACAGAATTCCATCAGTTCAGTGATTGCAACACATAATTGTCTATTCTGTAACAAGACTTTCCATCATCTCACCGTGAAGGTGCCTCAGTGTTTGTTTAGTTGGCTTTTAGTTTCGCTGGTAGATCTCAAATATTGCTAAGATGCTGAATTAAAGCACTCTGTTCTGCAATTTGTCTCTGAAAGAGACATAAACCACCAGGGACCCAGATTTGCCACCTGGGCACTGAAATTTTCACAGAGCAGTTAAAGACAGATTTGGGAAACACTGCACTCCAAAGTCTGAGAAAAGCTGAAAAGAAAGGGAGATAATGATTTTACGGGAGTGAATTACATAAAATGACTTGACAACAGTGATGGAGTGATAGAGATGGAGAACATAAGCAGCCTCATTCTTTTTCATCTAGATGATGCAAAATGCTAACACTTCTGCGAAATGTGACTGAACATAATTTTCCTTCCGCATTTACACAAAACCACCAGTCAACTACTTTTGTAGAGCTCATTCAAAGCAGATGACAATGAGCTCCTTGTCAAAAGTGTATAGACCTTGAACAATTACCGGAAACAATTTCAATTTATGTTTGCTACAATGTATTTATTTAATTCTCTCAACCGAGAGCTGTACATTAGTTTACCACCTCATTCATTAAATTACATTACAAGTTGTTCTCAAAAACCTTTTACTACAAATCCCAGTGGAACGTATTAGTTCTGGTTTTTCTTCTAACACAAGAAAGACGTGTTTTGCAAAGTAATGAGGGAGAAAGAGAGGTCAGTGGACAGAAAAAGACCAACGGGCGAGAGAAATAGCATTAGTGCTCGCTGATGAATGAAGACACTCCTTTGTGAGTGATCTCCTTTTACTTCATCACTGTGTAAGACTGACCTACTGAGGAATTTCTTCACATTTTAGCAAATAGATTCAAATCAAAAACTACTGTGCGTATTGGAGGGTTATTATTCACATTGAATTTTGCCTCACTCCAAAACCTCTTTGATGGATCAGGCAGTAGAAGTTTGATGCATTTGGGTACCTGAGATTTATGTTGACATTATTATTATTATTATTATTATTTTTGGTTTATTTACACAAAGTGAATGGATTTATTTTAACACTAAGAATCAGCTATCGTGATGGTACCTGGTTTTATTCATCGTTCCCCCTACAATAACCTGCTATCTTGTGTTTTTCTGATGGACACTGAATAAGTATTTCACTTTTCCCCCATGGGTTTCCATCCACTCTTACTTAGACATTAAAATGAAAAACGTAATGTGTAAATAACAGAATAGCATAGAACAGGAATAATCTTCTCTTTCCAATACAATCGATCAGGACATTGTCAGACAATTAAATTGATACAGTGTACATTTCAAGTAATACGTCAAGTATATTTTCTTTTCTACGTCGCCAAATCTTTTTTACTGTGTAAAATTACAGCAAAACTCATCTAAAGGCACTCTCAGAAAAGAGAGTCTATATCGTACCATTTATACTAGAGACAACCAATGTTTCCCACTCAGGCTGGGCGGCCTTCTGCCTTGACTGCTTGGGTTGATTGAGCGAGACAGAGGGAGAGGATGGAGGGAAGGAGAGGGGATAGGAGCCAAATGATGTGTAGGCTATCTAGTTGTTTTGGTCACTTACACAGTAATTCGGGTGGCGTTGTTGGTGGGAGTCATTAGTTCATACTCACCTGACAATTTTTTATGAATGAATGGAGAGAGGTTGAGCGGGGAAGCCATACTTTCCGCTGACTGCTATCGCTGTCATTGTTTTTTGAGCACTTTGGATAATGTTTAATGCTTTTTGAAACACATGATGTTCCCCTGGATGCTTGCACTGTTGGATTTTGTTAGCAAGGCTCCCAACTGCTTTGAGCAGATTAGTTTTCCTTACTTAGCCTCTCAGCGACTATCATTTAATTTTGAGATAATCTCCATCCCGGGGTAATTGAGACAACCTTGTACAATAATAAGAGCACATCTAATAATACGATGATTGGATTTTTCTAGTAA
>JBBDHG010000091.1:1910000-2047500 GCA_037951165.1 Lophius americanus | reverse complement strand
GAGTGTACCAGCTGTGAGCTTAGATCAACTTCCGTTTTTTCACCTTTTCACGTGTTTACTTATAAAAATGAGAGCTGGCCTCTGGTAGCTTTTTCTGCTGCTCGCATATTAAATGAGCCTTACAGGAGGTTAGCGATTGACTTAGTTTCACAGCAATGCTTTTGCTACTTCGTCCATGAGTCCATGTGTCACTGAGCCATGGTATCTGTCTGCATGCTGTCAACTGCTGATTCACCCGCTGTGACAAGCCCTGGTTTGTAGAGAGATTTGCACTCTCATTACCGATTTGTTAGCGTCAATAGGGTGTTAGTCATAGAGTGGGTTGTGGTGTGTAACTACCTTCTTGGTTCTGTCTGTTCAATTATAGCATCTTTCTGTAACTTTCTGTCACAGTAAAATTCACACCTTTGCTTGTTTGTTTTTTCACACATTCCTCATTGCTCTCATGCCTGTGCTTACACTTGTTAAGCAGTTAAGCAGCAATAATTAGTTTTTTCTTTCCTGGCCAGGGGTCTTGTCTCAAAAGTGAGGAGCACATCAGTCTGCAGATAAATCTGTCGGCTCGTAGTGACCGCCTGGCAGACCTGGACAAGCTCAAGCCCTACATTATTGAGCACATTTTGGTGCTGCTGATGGCCCCTGCTGCTGGACAGGCTTCAGTAGGTAGGTTTCTCCGACTGAGCAATTACACGCAGCATTCCTTTAAGACAGTATACAGCTTGATTCCTATTTCATAAATGCTACTTCTTAATGGAACAGAGCAAGTGCACTGCTGGGTTGTTTTTCTATCCTCTGCTCAAATTACTTTGGGTAAAAATGAAATTTGTTAATTAATACAAACAAAGAAAATGAAAAGAATGTTGACTTAAGTTTAGACGGCTAACTCTACATCATGCGTTTTTTAACAGGGGAACAAAGAATAGGAGTTTATATGTTAAATTCTGGAAGCAAGAAGCTCTATGTAAAGGTAATGTGTATTTTATTAATCTATTTTCTAATATATATTAATTACAAATTATAGGTATAATTTTAAAAATAAATTATTTAAATCCCCAGGACATGCAGGTGCTTTCAAAAGTGGAGGCCAGCCTGAAATTTAATCAGGTTCTGCTACGGCCAGAAGCAAAAAACTTCACTGAGGTGGCAGCACTGGGCTGCAGAGGTAAACGATATGGGTTTAAATAATTTCTCTCAAAATCTGGTGATTTTGGAAAGAGTGCAATTGCAATTTGTCAAACTATTTTGCATGCATTGTCAATATGGATTTTTTTCTTTTTCTCAGGTTCATTTCCAGGTCATGGTGGGAAATGCATTAATCATATCAGTTTAAAAATTCTGGGAAACTGGACAACACACGGCTTTCCCGGACTACATATCACCGACAAGTAAGTGTTGAAACAGTTTCCATTACACTAGCTGTCCGAAGAAATCATTAAAATAAAACCCAAATTGACTTATATTGTGTCTCGTTTCAGCTACTGAGACATATTTTATGACCATGCCTCGATGAATTCTATGAATGCAGTTGTCCATTACTCATATGATGCTCTTTAGTCTCAGTGTTATTTTGTTTGCTGCTTTCTGCAGACGCACAGAGATGGATTTGTTAAGCCCATTCCAGGTGAAACAAACCGATGAAGACAAGGTGGATGTTTGGATGACAAACTCTCTCGTCCTGCCCCTCACCGTGATGAACTTCAGCCTATCACAAACACTGCGAGGAGTAATGAAGGTATGCACCATTACCTTATATAACAGCAGGAAACAGATCTCATTAAACCAAAACTTCTCATTGGATGTGCACAGTGCATTCTGTAATGCATGCTACACTTGACCCTGTTATCATAACCTTTGCTGCCGCCTTTCTGTCAGGTGGTGAATTTCAGCAGCCCATTCATAGTACCCCATGGCTGCTGGCTTATCCTGTCCCTCCAGCTGCTTAGTCGGGCTCTCCCTATCAACCAGCTGTCCACTCTGAGTCTAGAAACCAGCCTGGGCACAGCTTTCAAAATCCCCCTCTACTTCCAATCAACTCTTTTCAAGGTGAAATATAAGTTGTAGTAGCCAATTCATAGGTTTATATCAGCTCACAGTAATAGGAAGTGGTAACTGATGATTTGTTTATCAGCATGGGGACGTGGTGTTTGAGGCAGAACGAGAATGTGGAAGACCCTGCTCACTCAGATTGTCTGAAACAGGTGAGACAAGGAACCAAAATCTAAAATTAAAAAGAGATAATTTTATATTGTTTTTTTTTTAAACTTTTTTTTCCCTATTATATCTGTTTAGGCCGGTCAGAGTGGCAGCGTTCCCTTTTGCCAGACTTCTTCAAGTCGTCTTGGCCCTTGGATAGCAAGCTGGCTGCTGAGATCTGCTCTCGTTGGCAGAGCCACAAAGACAAGCTGCCTTGCAGGTGATACTTCAGCTTTCCTCCTCTTGCTATTTTATGTCTTGTAATTCATCATTTCATTATCTCCATGATCATGTAAACGATTTTGCCTTCTTAGGTGGCCAAGACTCCCCATAGAGGCGTCCTTGCCTCTGGACTTTGGTGCTACACCTGTCAATGAGAGCAAGGTGACTTGTCTAAAAGATGTCTAAATATAATTATTAATTCATATAGACAACCATTTTTACGTGCCGTATTTGTTCCAGGTAAAAACCTTCATACTCAAAAACCCCTCCGCTACAGTGGTTTCGATAGAGATCCGCATCCTCTCCCTTTACCCCGCCCCACTGGAGGCCCTCGACCTCCTAACCAAATGGTATACTGACGAGAATATACTTAGACAATTATACTAATAGTTGTTTTGTGCCACACATTGATGCAGCCCATCCAGTGGGTTGATTCGACAAATTTTCTTCTTTTTTATGACAGGTTTAATATCAGCCCCCTCTCTATCAACATCAGCACCAAAGAATTTTCTCTGCTGGCAAGTCCCAATCAGGTAAATCCTAAGAACATTCCTGAGAATAAAATCTGTGACACTTATATTGTTGATTTGTTACAACACATGGACATTATGTTTCACAACCCCAAATCATTTCCTCCCCCTTTCTGTGTTTGTGTGCAGCCAGATGAGAATTTGGAGGATCTAACAAGAAAAGGTGTCCTTCGTCTGCTGCTGCAGCCCTGGGAGTCCAGAGAAGTTGCTGTAGTGTTTACTCCTTCTGACGACACACCCACTACTACGATTCTCATCATTAGGTATTGATTAATTTTAATAGGAAGTTGTGTCTTTTTCAGTGTGTGTTTATTCAGGGAAAGTTTTTTAAAGGGAGAAAATGCTGTTTCACAAAAAAAAATAAAAAAAATTTCAATAATAACTTGTTAGATTTCTCATAAAGGAACAAATGCTGGTGTTACTAAAAGCATTTATAACGGGTCAGCTGGTCACAAAAGATGCACATCTTTTGATTATTTGACGGTGAAAAGTCAAAATGACTACTCATCGTTACCATTTTTACCGTAACTACATTTTTTTTAGTTCTTTATCATTGAATCGTGTTGTGTCAGGACTGTGAAGTCCCATATTAGTTCAAACATGGACTTTGTGTTTTTACTGTGTTTCAGGAACAACCTGACGGTGTTTGATATGAAGGTGGTAGAGGGCCATGGTGCCAAAGAGCTGCTAAGAGTCGGAGGAAAGCTGCCCGGCCCAGGAGGCTCATTGCGATTCAATGTTCCTCAGTCAATTCTTATGGAGTGTCGCGATGGTTAGATTTGTTATAACTTTGTCACTAAATGATTGTTATCTAAGTAATTGTCTTTAGTGGTACGTCTTTAATTTCACCAGAAAGAAAAGATACAAATAGCTAAAAACAGTGATGCTTTTCACCCGTAGGCCTGCGCACCAACAAGCCCCTGTTCCCCATTAGAAAGAGTTTCAAGGTGGAGAATGCTGGAGAGCTTCCTCTGACAGTCATGTCCATGAAGATAAACGGATATAAGTGTCAGGGATTTGGCTTTGAGGTCCTACAGTGTCGCTCCTTCAGCCTCGACCACAACACCTCCTCTGAGATCACCATTGCGTAAGTAGAATCTTAGCCTGTTCTAATGGCTCGCAGAGGGAGATCATTTAATTCCAGACTGATAACAGTACAGCGTGGATACTGCATGAAACCTATATGGAAGCAATACACAATCATTTGCCACATATTGATCGACAAACATTTTTCCACATTTCCACAAACATTTGTCGAAAGTGAGGTTCCCCCGTTTCTCTAAATCAGCTTTTCTCTATTGTGGGAATCGCCACCTCTGTGTGCTTTAGGGTAACTCATTGGAACGCGACTTTTATAGAAAATGTTAGTTGAAAAGTATTGTGGATAAGGTTGTACATAATTTCTGGAATAAGAACAGAGAGGTGAAAAAAAAGCCATGAACAACATTTCATGTCAAATGCTAAAAAACATGTTCATACTGACGGACAATAGTTTTTTGATATTCAATTACTAACCAAATTCAATGAAAAAGATGAGTTTCACCTCAAAAAACATTGTCCGTGTCCGGAAGCATGTTTTAAATGGGATTTACCTCGACTATAAGAAGTTCAACCACTTTGCCCTTTGGTGGGGACAAATATACATCGGCCATACCTCAAAGAAAAAGGCACACAATATGCCAGTGGGTACTAGACTGATAATATAATTCACACGGTGGTAAGAAACACGGGTCTAAGAGAACCTCGCCACATCCTGCCTTCTCAATAGCGAAGCATATATTTTTTAGGATGCCCTCTGATCAACAGTTGCCAAGTATTTTGTGATTTGAGCCCGGAATTTAGTTTTCATCATATTGTTGTTGGCAGATGTATCCGCTGTTTGTGGGCATCCTAACTCTGCTTTCCTTTCTCTTCTCATCTCTCATTATCTCGACCTGGCTTCATTCTCAGCTTCACCCCAGACTTCACCTCATCCTGGGTGATCCGGGACCTCACCCTGGTGACATCACGTGGCACATCTTTTCCTTTCACCCTCAATGTGACGCTGCCCCACCACATGTTGCCTCTCTGCGCCCAGGTGGTTCCTGGCCCAAGCTGGGAGGAAACCTTCTGGGTGATCACCCTCATCTTCACATGGTTAGTACCTTCCATGAATTTGCAGACATAAAGATGCCACATGGATTATTTTTGTACAGTCAGTGTCCGTATTCCATTTGTAGAAATATAATTCTAGCATTAATTGAACTATTTGGTAGTATCATATTTTACTATTATATTAGTAGCATTTTTTAGCAAGTCTTTATTTTATATCTTATAGGTGTAAGTTGGAGGAATAACATATTTTGCATTGTCTGTTTCAGTTTCTCCCTCTTTGGTGTTTGTCTGATGGCCTTCCATCAGGCTCAGTATATCCTGAATGAGTTCTCCACCCCCCTCAGGAGCCACCATAACTCTGTACTGTCCCGGGATAATGGCCCCGTAAATAATATCACACCCAACGGTGTAAAGTAGGTCCAATGTAAATTCTGAATACTGCAAGAGGACATTTTCTTGTCTTAAAGTTCTTAAATAATTTTTTCATTGTCATTTCTGTGGGTTTTTTTTTTTTTTATAGCAAATCCAAGGGCAGCTGTAAGAGCTATGTGGACACATGTCATACCTCAGACAAAGGCAAGGGCCGTGGTTCCCCAGCACTGGCTAACAACTCTGGTCCGCGCCCCCAATCATCAAAGAAAAACTCCTCGGTCACCCCCCAGCAGACACAGAAGAAACACAAGGTTTCCTTGTATTACACCAAATACAAGTCCAGCTTGTCCACAGCCCCGTCAGGCTCTGTGGCTGTGGATGAAGAGAACGAAGACCTAACAACAGACCCTACCTTTACCTCAGACTCCGATGTCTGCAACAATAACAAACCAGATCTTATCAGTGAACTGGATAAGAAGACATCTGCAAACTTTAAAGAAGGCCCCCACAGCTGTATAGAAGATGGTGTGCCTGCAACAGTTATGTTTCCCATGGAAATATCTTCTGGATTCCCAGATAATGTCATACTAAGTCCAGGACCTAGACCAGGCCTGTTGGTGTGCAGCCCCATTGAAAAGGTTTGCATTGAGCGCTATGAAGAGAAGATGGACTTTGATAAAAGGGACTGTTTGGACTTGGAGGTGTGTAACATGTTTATTCTTCTTTACTTCATGTTTTACATTCATTTCAACATGGTGAAAATGACATCTCTTTCTGCTCAGCTGAGAGAAGATGGGAAAGGACAGAAAAAGAAAGCCCAAAGTGCAGAGACTGGCACATTTTCAGGAAATAACAGGGGAAAGAGGAGTCGCCGGAAGACAGACGGCAGGTATACCTCACTCACCGCCTATTTTAACCAGTGAATCAATTTTTTTTCATACTCATGTGATACTTTAATTTTGATATTTTAAAACGGGAAGCCCAGATCTACATTAAACAGCATTGTTACAAAGGACCAAACGGTAGTCTGAGATAGTCAATCATTGTTTCCGTCTGATTACTGCCGTAGTGCCAGTGAGCACAAGGTGGTTGTGATGCCAGAGAGGGAGAAGGAACCTGATTGGAAAACGGGGGATCGTAACATCAGTGGAACACGCAACCGGAACCGCGGCTACAATGGCACAAAGTTAGAATCACCAAAACCCGGGCAGAGCGCTGAGAGCCCCCTCAAACAGTACGGTGAGTGTCTAGTCCCGGTTCTCTACCTGGTTTCCAACTCCAAACACTTGATTTTAACCCCACTGGCCTTTTTGACGCCCAGCAGGAGTGTGTCCCGCCCGTACTCGGCGGAAGTGCATTACAGACAGGCGCGGCGGTGGATTGTACGAGTCAGGCTCTGACTCTGGCAGCTCGTCAGGCAGCGTGAGGACCAGCAGAGGGAGCTGGGGAAGCTGGAGCAGTGCCAGCAGCATGGAGGGAGATAGGGACCCCAGCAGCCGAGCACATGCTTGCACTACCTCATCGAGAAAAAGTAAAGAATAACTGATCTCTGAGAACCAAGAAGGTCTTGTTCATAAAGCTGGTATCCAGTCGTGGTGGATTATCTTTCAAGCAGTCTTTTTTTCTCTTGTTGGGTTTTAAAGGGGAACCCGTGCAGTACAGCATCTACCCAGTAGAGAGAGACTGCTACCAGACCACGAACACAAACTACAAAGCTTTAAGGTAACATCATGTACACAGAGACGCACACACTCTCTACAGAATAAAAGTACTAGCTCTGACGTTTGGATGAGCTTCTTCAGAATCATGCCCTTATCTCATCACGTGTTTGTCAATAAGAAATGAATAATATTTCCATGGTTACTAATTAAATTTGGGGTCATCCTAGGGACTAGTTATGTCTCCAGTACAGATTTTAAAAAACTATTCAATATTTTTTCACAAAGCTTTATACTACACAACAACAAGAAGTACTTAAGTGATGCATTTAGACTTTCAGATCCTTGGATCCTTTGTAGGTTTTTTTTTTTGTCCGTTCACATGGTTACCTAATCCCAAGATAAATTTAGTTCACATGGAGAGTGGGATTTGTCTCGGATGAGGATTTCTGGGGTATGACGAAATGCTTTTAATTTTGTGTTTTTTCTTTATGAAACTTAATGCCCACACGTTACATGTATAGGAAAGAGGTATTTTGATATTGGGTTAACCAAGTCCCTCTGTACATGTTTATCCACATCTCCTAAACCGCTAGACAGAATACTAGGAGTTTTACAGTAATGAGGCCATGCATGTCGTTGAACACATATTAATTAGTTTAATTCTGAATGCAAATCTTTTAATTCGTTGTACTTGGATAAATTGTATATCTGCTTATTGTGTTTCTTCAGTGAAATTGACCCATAGGAGATCCTGAGCATTTCATGTCTGTTTAAAGACAATTTGGCTTCGTTTTTCCATTCATATCCTTTTTGACTCGTAATCTTTGACTTTTCCCTGGTAAGAGTGAACAGCTTGTACGACAAAGACCAGTGCCAAAGCCCAGATCCCCCAGTGTCCTGCTTTGCCCCGAGTTTTGCTGCTGTTGCTGCAGGAGTGGACAGAAATGTGGAGAAAGACATTCAGAGTAAATGCATACATCCTACTTTATTAAGTAAAAAATCTGAAATCAACACCTATCCTTGTCTTAAAGAATAAGAGATCTCTAATCTTGAGTTGGTGTGTGCTCCCTCAGATGTCACGGGCCAGTATTTGCCTGAAGAGACATGGTCAGCTCCATCCATCCCTCTCACCAATGAGTTCAGATACAACACAACAGAAGCCCTGCCCTACATACCTCAGCCAGCAACCACCGCGTCATACAATGGGTAGGTGTGTGGGTGCCTGTGGGATGGAATCCTGCTAGTAATTGAAGAAGCAGTCATCAGTAGAGGTTGCAAGACTGACGTTATATTGTATCAGTGCAAAAATCAGACCTGTCTGCTGTTAAATCAGATACTAATCATCTTTAATGAAAAAAAAATCCCTTTTGCCTGATGTCTAAAACTTTACATCTTTTTGCATTCTGCATAATAATGTGAGGAGAATGAGTTGGTATGAAAGACTATGGGTTGGGAAAAATCAAAACAGTATATTGGAATATTACGTAGCAGTATTTTATCGATACACTGACAGCAAATATTGATAATTCTTTAAATTACAAATACAAATATAACTTTTTGTTTATGGCATAATACAATCCTTAGTTGTCCTCCAGAGAATGCTGTAGGTTTAATCAGTTTGCAGGAGAAAGTTGATCAGTTAATCAGAGGTCCTCAGAGAAAGTATTCGGAGAAACTCCTTTTGCATCTAAATGTGTTGACCTGTTGAGAATATTTTTTTAACAAGTAAGTTATTTTACATAGGGGATTTACATGAGGTGTAGTTTTATGTAAAATACTATTATAAATTAAATGTATTATTATTATAAGCAAAGTCAGCAATGTTAGCCTTAAATACGTGCCAAAAAACCATCAACTCTGGACTCCCTTCCACAATTTTATACACAAACAGTGGATAATTCCATCTTCTTGCGTTCTCCTAACGAGAGCTGTTTTCCACAGGTCCACGCATGTTTACGTTCAGTAAATACCCACTGTAATACAAACCATTAATATTGTCAGCTGCAGCAACATGTATGTAATGAGTTTTTATGATAATTAGGCAAGTCTGTTTTCATGATGAATCAATTTAGCTGCAATAGATCTGACTGAAGTTGTCCTTGGAGTTTGAATTTGTAGCAAGTAAACTCCTTTTATTATTAAGTTGAAAACATTTCAGTTCTCATTCAAGAAGCTCCCTCATTCCTAGCTGGCGGGCATTTAACCTCCAGAAGGTGTTTGATACATAAAGAGTTGTTCTGCTACAAGGAGACAGTTGAACACGCGTCATTGATTTAAGTGGATAGGGGTTGTTAGGGACAACGTTTTCCTTACGGCCGAGTCATAGTTTGAATGTTTGCATAACATAATTCAAAGTGACAATGATTTCAAAACGTCTGGAGAAACATGTTCAGACTACATTGTTATGTAGGTGATGGGTGGCTTAAAGACGGCCATTCCAGTTTCATCGACATTATGAAAAGACTTAGAACTTATCGCATTGATAAAATAGATGTTGACAAATGTTTCCTGTTGGGACATCATTTGTAGTAAAGAGAAGTAACTGCAATTTATGCTACTGCAATATAAAGCATATTGCAAAAATGTTTAAAATTGCTATATGTTGTGTTTTGTTGTGGTATCCTGTTGTTGGGCCTCTGGTGAAAAACTGGACAGATAGAAAAAAGAGATAGTTGCTCTGTTGGAGATTGAATTGATATTAAAATAACCATGTTACACCATGCATAGGCGTGTTTTTGTCTTTTAGTGGCTTCACCGCTCCTTGTTAATACGCCTTTAACCCTACTGTAGTTCTGACCTGTCTGCCAGTTGATGCTAGTCTACAGTTTGAATAGTAACCTATTTGCTCCAGATTAGTGTTTTATCTGTACCTGTTTGGACCGTTGAATCAAAGGTTTCCTTGTTTGGTACAGGTTTACTTGGAGCAGTGCCAACAGTCAGTGCAACAGCCCCTACGTCTACGCCGACCAAGGCAACTACATCGGTAGGTCTCTCACACCGCAGTCCAATTTTACACTTTGATTACTTCAGATGCATCATCTCTGCTTCCTCAAACTTCAACCTGATTGTTATAATCAACTCGTAGGAAATGGAACCTTTCCCAGTGGTTTTCCCTGTCAGGAGGGCCAACCTGCACACGGCAGTCAGACCAGCTGGAGCGAGGAACAGCCTCAGGAATCGCCCTTAACCTGGGATACAGCAGCCTGTGTGGGCAGCAAGGTGATGAGTCACAACATGAAACTCACAGGATTTTTTGTCCAATCAATTCGAGTCCAAAGACTCATGTTATCCTAAACTAAAAACCAGAGTTAACTTGTCTGACAAGTGCTTGTAGTACAGTGACCCCACTTCTACCTTTTTGGCACATAATGCTTACAAGTCTTCTTCAACCACACACTCATTTTTGCTTTAAAATACATAAACTGCTTGACCTGTAAGAATTTATTGTGTTGATAAAGCAATTAATAGTTGCATCTCTAGATTTATCCATCTGTCACAAGTCTTGGGGTAGTTTTTCTTAAAAGCATTGACTCTTGAAAGGAAAAATTTGAAAATGGTATATATTTTTTAACCATCCAACATTCTCACTCACACTCACAAACACACACACACACACACACACACACACACACACAAACACACACACACAAACGAGACTGTGTGCTTAGAGCTTATAAATGAATCGTTTAAAGTGATAAGAAGATCAACAGGCTAAGTAAAAGTCGCGCAATCCTGAAATAAACAGAAAATGAAATCACTTTTTTCATCAAATACAAGATTCGTCTATACCACTTCTCATCATCATAATAAAGGTTTAGAGTTCAAAACGAGATTTAATGTTAATTATATTGTTAATTTTCGTGCATCTAAATAAAGCAAGACAAGGACTGAAGTTAAAATCTGTAGCTTACCAGGGTGCCGTTAGTGGCCTAATTATGAAGTTAAAATTATGCTTTTGCCCAAAATGATCTAATAAGGAAAAACAAGAGGTGCAACGTATCACAAAACTCATGGCTTGAATCAGCTCGTCGTTTTTGAGTCACAAATCGAATAATTTTTTAAGATGAGCGGGAAAAAAAGTCAAATCTAACTCTGCTTTCCGTTTTTTAATTGAAGACATTATTCAACACTTGAAGTAAGTATTTTCTTTTCATGACTGTAGACATCATAATTTTAGAATTATCAATAAAATATTAAATATTCAGATGATAACTTGGAGCGCAACATGAGACCTAATGAGACCTTCTTTCCTTGAACTGTGAGTTACAAAAATGTGGTTAAAGTGTAATGGGCAACTGCCACTCAGGTGGTAAAATGGTCGTTCCCAAATCAGAAGGTTGGTGGTTCAATCCCGGGGCCACTGCTCCAGTCTACAAGTCGCAGGGTCCCTTAGAGGGACAGTGATCCCCAATTTTCTCGCTTGGTGCTTCCACAGGAGCTACCTACTGCCCCCCTGGGACGGATCAGATGTAGAACAAAAATTCACAGTGTTGTACTGTGTGAGATAAAATGTCGAATGTAAATGATAAGATGATAAGGGTTTTAGTCATTATGGTTTACATTTTATTATTACTATTAATCACGGTACCAATTTCATCAGGAAATTGCATGACTGCTTCTGCTTTTAGTACTGAATGACGTTTTAATATTTTCAATAAACGACTTGTCTGGGGAGGATGGATGTGTCAACAAAGCTGCTCAGCTGGGTTCTGGGCGTTGTGCTCACATAGTATGCATCGTAACCAGCGGATATTGCCACACATGCTGAGATTACTTTTTTGCTGACAAGTAGAAATTTGCCATCTTGCGGCTGAGGGTCATTTTAGCTAAAAAGAAGAGAGGCTAAGAGAAGGTGAGATAAAGTCATGGAGTATAGGTCCTCTTCAGACAGAACACAAACTGATACATCAGGTTAGAAAAAGTAGCTTCACTGCTGATCCGCTGTGATCTTTTGTCTCTGCAGCCATACTTCTCTGGGACCCGAAGCCTCTCCCCCATGTCCAGCCTCTTCGGATCCATCTGGACGCCCCAGAGCGAGCCCTACCGAAGCCACTTCCAACCTGAGCGATCAGCCCCCATGTCACCCGTTTCCCCCATCACCCCACCATGCTCTCCCTTCAGCCGGGAGGCGGAGGGGAGATGCGCACCCATCCAGTACTCAAGCTTCCACCCATTCGGCCCACACATGAACCTGGACATATGGAACTCATCCTCCAACCGCAGCTCCAACTCCCAGCTCTCCAACGACTCGGGATACTGTGGAGACGTTTGAAACAAAAAACAATACTTCAGACCTTAAGTGGAAAGGAAAAAAAAAAGGCAAACATATAAAACATTGCTATGTAAAAGAAAGGAAACAAAAGTGAATGTTCTTTTATCATTATTTGGGGAAAATGTGAATATTCCTTTTCTTTTATGTTCCCATTTTCAAACGTTAAATGTTGTGAAAAAAATAAGTATTTGTTGTATATTTTTCTAGCTGTTTTGCAGTTTTGATCATAGAAAATTAAAAAAAAAGGTTTTGTACTTGAGCAAGTGTCTCTTTATTTGCATACTGTGGCATTTAAATTATGTATATTTTATTAAAGTTTTTAATATTTTAGTCTTATTTTTTAGGTAGTCCCGACCATTTAAATCATTAGATGTCAATAATTCATCTTATTTTCAGGTTTTCTTTATTTTCCACTAAAGAAAGGCTCAAATCTCACGACAGAACAGATTTTACTAATGTATAGTTGCATCAATAGGAACTGTAACGCCAAAGCAGCTGGGGACCATCCCTTCCCAACAGCCCTGCATACTGGGCAGTATACCACTAAGTGTACATACAAATTTTCTTTGAATAATAACCCCCAAAAAATGTAATCGTCATCTCTGCCGCCGCCACAGATCCTTCAGTTCATAACTTACAATTTTCTTTTGTTTTTACTTATGAACATTCACCTAGAACAATAGGATTCAGGATTATAAAATGGATTGAAATCTACATTAAGTGACAAAAAACAAGCTGAAAATCGAAGGATAATTCTGCATATGGACAATCAATCGTATTTAAATCGTAAATTACATTATTGGTATTAAATGTCAACGGGTCTCTTCCTTCAAACTGCGTTCCTCCATTGTGACGTTGTACATTATGACACTGGTGTCATCACTACATGATATTAAAATCCCTTTTAGTCTTTGTGGTTCTGCCTGAGCGAGGCACAGATGAAATCAATGACCTGATTAAAGAAAATAAAGAAGAGTGGGGCGATATCTTATGGTAACCACCATTACTTGAAAATTCAGCTCATTTTCAGCTGCTTCCCTCCCACTGTTAATGGTCAAGTGTTCGGTGGACAAAGTGACATGAGCGTTTTTCTGATAATATGAGGGTTTCAACAGACACCGCTTATATGCATGGAGTTCCCTTCAAAAACAAAACAAACAAAAAAAAAAAAGGTCATTTAATCAAAGATTCCAGCTGGAAATGTGATCCTCTAGTTTTTCCTAAGGAGAATATTAACAGCAAATCAACACAAACATGACTTGATTTCTCCTCAAAATACCTATTCACGATTTGTTAATCAAATCACATAGTCCTGTTGCCAAAAAAATAAATAAATTACTCCCTGTCAGATGTAAAAACAGGGAGAAAAGCTTTATGATTTCTAGTAAACGACCGTCGGCTGTGGTTGTCAGAATTTTAATGAAAAAGATATGTGACCATGTAGAAGACATAAGTGTTAAATACCATGGAGAAAAAAAAGATATACTATAATATAGATATACTATTTTCTTGAATTTCTTTTACAGTTTAGTTTCAGTGAAAGGTTGTGAAAACCTAGCTTTTTTTTATTCCTGTAGAGTCTACAGGAACAACAGTGTAGACAGAAACCAAACATTACATGCTCAGCCGAGTGAAGGGATACAGGAAACGTGGGAATCTGTGAATATATCTTCCTCTGCTGTGTGCTGAGCTGAACAAGAACATTTCATCTGCACGTCAGACATAGGAGCATCGAGGTTTTTTATTTTATTCGTTACTCTAATTTCCGTCTTCTTTCACGCAGCTGGAAAAATAATGGACTTTCATTTTAGGATGAAGAAATTACTAGAATGAAGTAAATAGCTCAGTCTGAGTGTAAATTCATATGTGGTCTGAATTCTCTTCTGTAGCCCTGGGAAAGTTCCCTGAGCTGCGTTTTCGGATCAGTTTTAAATCTAAATGTCTGCTGGTGATGGGAAGGAAATAACGCAGTCACATCCATTAAATATTTGACATTTTTCTCAGATGATTTCTCAAAGTTTGACTGAAATAATCTTGTTTGGGGTTTTCTTGTGTTTTTCTGTGTTTTATAGGATTTGAAGATGACCTGGTATTTTTCATGATTTTCCTCCTGCTGGCCTCCGGCAGCCTCTCAGTCTCCAAACCACATAGCCCTTTTGAATATCCTGTCAGACTCGGATGTGAGGATGTTGGTACTTGAAGACACAAAACTCACGTTTCCCGTTGTCACATTTCCCACAGTCGTGATGCGTTTGGAAGAGATCTTCTTGAGGAACACTGACATCCTTCAGTTCTACCACTTCCCCACCCTCCATTCCCTTAAACCTCTGCTAGCAGTGGTGCGAAAGTTGTCTGTGCTCAAGTCCAAGTTGTTCATCATTCCTTGCAAGACCACCAACAATCTCCAGATGTTGGAGTACATCGAGGTCAGCGACATCATTCTAAGCGAAATCGCCACAGCAGACTTTGGAATTTGGAAACCCACAACATTAGCAGGAATCACCTACAGTCCATCAACAGCTGGCTCTTCTCCAAGCTGAAAACGCTGGAGAACATTGATCTGAGCGGGAACATGTTCCACAGCATGCCTGACATCTGCTCCTGGCCGCCAAGTCTCCGCTTCTTAAACCTTTCTTCGACGCATCTAAGAAAACTGAACTCTCGTTTCCCAATGACTTTGTACGTGCTGGATGTGTGGGACAATGCCCTGACTGTGTTCAACATTGAGCTACCTTTTCTCAGAGAGCTTTATATCTCGGGCAACAAGCTCAATAGTTTGCCCAAAGGGAGGTTATATCCTCGTTTCACCTTCCTCACCATTCAAGACAACGACCTTCATATCCTGAGCAGGAACGATCTGAATGACTATGAAGATCTGAGGAGTCTGGAGGCTTGAGCCAACACCTGCCTTTGCTCCTGGGACTTTGTTGCGTTCATGACGAGTGACTCGATGCATCACTGAGTCAAACTCAGAGATACTGTATCATTGTACGTCTGCGAGTCTCCTGACGCCATGAGAGGGAAGAGCGTAGCAGCTGCCAGGTTGTCAGTGTTCAAGTGCCACACAGCAGCAGCTTTTTCTTTTTCTTTTTCGAGCTGGATTACCCTCATGTCAGGCTGTTTGACCACAACGATGACAGAGTGGTGCTGATTCTGCTGGAGCCAATTAAGAAAGAAACAATTCCCAGAAGGTTCTGTTGGCTGTTGAGAGTCATGAACTCCAGGACCTACCTGTCATGGCCTGATGATGACAACCAGATACCCAGATTCTGGCAGAACCTGAAAACAGCTATAAGAAGACCCGAGGCTCATGATGAACATGGTCTAAAGGAAGGTTTGGATTTTTTATTCAATATTTAGCCTTTAAGGTTTTTAAAAAAAATATTTGACAAATTTGAATGAATATTATTTTACTTCAAGTTGGATAAATTTGTAAATTTGTTCTCTGTTCTCCATCACACCAAACCAACTTAATTTCCTCTCTAACCACAATCAACTATCTTCCTCAATCCTCCTTCCTGGCAGCTCCATCATCATCATCCTCTTCCTCCCAACACATTCTGCATCTCTCCTCCATACCTCCTCAATCTCGCTTCCCTCACCAAACTCATCATCAAACCGTCAAACATGATCCATCCCTCTGAAAATCTCCTTCCTGATCCAGCCAAGTTGATTCCCCTGAGCAGAGTTTGGTTAAACCTATCCACTGATCTGAGCAAAAATTAAAAATCCAATTATAGGCAAATATAAATTGAAACTTAATCATACATTCCAACTTCTGTGACGACCATCTGGTCAGTTTGCTGCTCCTGTTTATCAGACATGAATGCAGAGTGAAGAAAATCATGCTAACGGACAGCAAAGAATGACAATAAAGACTGTACCTGGAAAATCATTGAATGTCCAGTATGAGCGCTTGCAGAAAACATATGAATGTCCTGAACAAGTTGACTCTCCTCCTCTCTCTATATAGTGTGTGATGAACCTGAGGTGAATTATGCAAATAATTTGACTTTTGGACTTTTTTTTTAACATACCTGCAATGCATCTCTCTTTATCTCTCTCTGCCTCTCTCGCACGCCCACTCTCTCTGTATCGGAGCAGACGATTGGTTTGCAAGGGGTCTTGGGTTCATGTTTCGTGCCCTCAATTCAAATTTTATTCAGACCACCACACTTTGCTCCTGGCTGATGGTGGAAGAAGCTGCATCTGCACATGCATGGGCAGGACTAAAAAAAAATTTGATATTGAAAACACTCATAATTGTTTTTTCACAGGTTGTAACTTCATGATAGATAAAGAATAATTCCACAATTACCCATCCTAACACCCCATTAATATTTAAAGGCTTTGAAAACTTGCTTATCTCCATGTAAGTAAGTAAGTAATAATAATAATAATAATAATAATGTCATTACCCCAGGTTAATTCCTTGACTCATTTTGTAACTTATAAATGAATCTATGGATCAAAAATAGATGTTATTCTTTGTCGGGCTAATTCAAATATGACCATGAACAAATGTTTGGTGTTTCCTCCCCCAGAAATGACTTTTGCTCCATTGATACGTGGTGATTGCGTTGTTTCCCATCTGTGATCTGCTGAGAGACGTAGAATATAAAGTATGAAGTCTGCTCTCTGTTTGCTGAGTCGGCTGCTGTTACCTCACATCTTTTCACCTAACTGTAAACAAAGACTTTAGCTAGCAGCCTTCCGAAAACAAACATTAGTTTCTTTCTACCTTTTTGTTTTAATTAGAATTTTTTTTTTTTTAATTTTAAATAAAAAATCTTAATTTTGAAAAACCTGCCCTGCAAATGCTTCCTGTGTTTGAAGAAGCCAGCAGAGGAGGTTGGGAATTTAAAATAAAAAAACTTTGAATTGTGAATGAAAAGAAAATATTTGACCTTCCAGTCCAGACAGAGCAGTCAGGTGGAATCATTTCATCTGGTCACGACACTCATTTCTCCAAGAGAGTAACTTTTCCTTTTTCTCAGGAAACAAGACATGGGATTGTTTTACTTCTGAGGGAAGTTGGCATGATAAAGAGTCAAAGATACCTTTGTACTTAACAATATGTGGTAAGAAACCTCCACTTCCCTTTGTCTCGCTTCCCATAATTAGTTTCTTCAGTTTGCTTACTTTTATATGATTAGCTCGATTCCTATCCCCAAAAGGTCGGGATATTATGGAATTGTCATCACCGCATTCACATATCTTCAATGACTACTGCATCAAATTGTATTGAACACAGTTTTTGTTCGATAGGAAAAGGAGGACACTCTTTTTGGATCAGGACCAGTTGGATAATATCATATACACAAAATGTGCCTAAATGGGATTTTGACCCCAGAGAGGGATTTTGACTTTAAAGGACCAACTATGTCCTCTAGGGGAGTTATATACCCATACTACAACATTTTTCTGTGATATAAATCAATCTTTAACTCAAATCTTGCATTGTGTACAACAACAAAAAAAAAGAAAGAAGCCAAAACGAGGTAATAGCCCCATCATGGGCGTGTCGAGCAGAAAAGATCAGCCCGTTAAAAACTATAGAAGATTTTAAAAAGTTTTTTTTTTCAAATATTGATTCAATTGTACCTGTAATTATTTTACCGTACAGTCTAATTATTATAAATCATGTCTGTTTGTGGGTGTGTGTCCATGTGCTTGTGTGCCTAAAAGCATGTGTAATTCATTGTCAGGCTCTTGAGAGCTGACATATTGCCACTATTGATCTTTAGTCTAAAATCAACACAGAAGCCTGGATACTGATGACAAGCAGGGTACGGGAGTCAGGGTGTCTTGATAACACACACACACACACACACACACACACACACACACACACACACACACACACACAACATAAACACTCACACACACACTCACACACACACACACACGTCTGCATGTCTTGCATATAAACAGAAGCACATGCACATATTTACAGAGCTACAGATGTGTGTTGAGGTCAGCAAAACAAGAATAAGGGCTTGGTCTATGAGACTTAAAATCATGAAATTATTAATTTCCTGATTGACACGTGTAATTAACCAGTAGAAGCACTGGCGCAGGTATGAATATAAAAATAAAGTATGTGACCTTAGTATTTATGTCAGTAAATGGGCATGGCAACGAGGTACTTAAAATATTGTGATGCTCATTGTTCAAATCCGCTGGATTTAACTATGATGAAGATAACAAATAATTGGTAGGGGGGAAAGACAGTATAAAAACGCTGTTTAAACATGTCATTTTGTCTTTTTAGGTAGAAGAGGGTGGATATGAAACAAGTGTGACAGACTACATTTACAAGAAAAGAAATTAAATCATTATATCCCAGAAAAGTCAGGGATATCATGGAAACGTCCGCTGCTGCAGATCCTTCATGTTAATGTGACAACTCAAAGAATATTTATTTGTTGATAAATGAACTAAATAAAGTGACAAAGGATCGGTTTTAGGAGAAATAAGATTTCATACTTTAAATTTAAACGTCAACTAAAACCATACACTTAGTACAACGTAGAACATTTTCTGGATTTGACTCATCCCTGAGGAGCAGTGGGCAGATCTGTGCAGCAAAGCTGGAGTTCAGTGTCTTACCTCAACAGGTTATGTGTAAGGACCAGGGCTCAAACTATGTACCCTCTGATAAGTGGACAACAGATCTACCACCTGAGCCACAGTTCCATTCCATTCCATTTTTGTTCTGCTTATCCGTGTTTTTTCAAAGTTTTCAGCTAAGAAGGGTATTCTAGACATCCCACTCCCCAGCAACGTTCTCCAGCTGATCCAGGGGGATCCCACAGCATTCCCAGGCCATATGAGATAGATAGTGCTTCCTCTAGGGTTCTGGTTCTACCCCAGGATCTCCTCCCATATTGAAGACCCTGGGCTAGAAAGAGGAGGTACATCCTCCTTAGCGAGGCGTCCTGAGCTAAAATCGGTATGTACTGTACATCAGATAAAAGCTTCTAACTTCAGTTTTTATTTCAGCCGTATTGGCTATATTCAATGTTTTTTGTAGAACAAAATGGTGATTGAAGCTAAAGCTCATAAAACCTTATGCATAACCTTACATTTGAAGTTCTGAGTCCAAGATTTAGATAAAAAAAAACTGAAAGAAATAAGTCAACAAAACTTGCAAGCATTTCTCACTCAATATAATTTCTGTTTTATGTATGTATGTATGTATTTTTATGTTTAAAACCTTATTTTAAATTCTGCAATTTAGACAGAATAATAGTGTTACCTTTCAGATAATTTCCCATTAATTTACTCAAAGAATTGTATTTTCCCAGTACAATTGTGTTATTTCCAAAGTTATTTCCTGTTTTATTATTTAGTGAATCTATTATTGTGGAGAAACTGGTTTGATTTTCATCATTAACGGTTTGACATTTGACAGTTTTTACTCTAACTTCAACAAAAAATTGTGTACAGCGTAGTGCGTGGTTTTTGAAGAGGGGGATGTGTGCAGAGGTTGTGTCGTCCGTCAGATGTCGGTTCAGAGTGTTCCCCTTTAGAAGTCAAAACAGCATATGATTTAATTTCACGCTCTTTTATCCTTTAACTGGTCTGATAACAGGGACGCTAAAAGCAATCATGTGTGTGTACGTATGTTTGTGTGTGTGTGTAAAAACTCTCCAACATCCCCTAGCAGAGAATCCATTAGCCTCGGACCCACTGCCTGGTTGCCCAGTGATAAAGTAAACAAAGTGTGTTTGGCCAATCCGGCATGCAAATATTTGTTCTGGAAGCTGCCTCATCCGCCGGGAGACACCCACACTTACAGCCATGCTCTCAGGTATATATACCGTCACCATCCTGATGGTCACACAGGAAAGTGGATCTATCAATGCTAGAACTTTCCTGCACTGACTTCAGTAGGTAATTTAACTTTATTTTTTAAACTCATCTTGTCCACAAACTGCTTTCCTTTTTGACCCTGACCTCTTGTCTCTCCAGCATGAATGAGCAAAAATGGCGGCGGGCATCATCAGAAACTTCCACATCTCGGCCCCAGCTCTAGCCTACTTCCCCCTGATGTTCCAGCATTCCCCTTGCAAGGAAGAGGAAGAGAAGATGCTGGAGGAAGAGCAAGAGGTGAGAGAAGACGAGGAGGAAAGAGAAGTAGAGGAGGAAGACGAGGAGGATGAGGAATCTGAAGCTCAGGAAGACGAGGAGGAATGTTTGGAGGAGGTTTTTCTAAACCCGGCCGGCTATGCTTTGGATGTCACCAAGCAGCTGCTGAGGTTTGTAGATCTCATCAACCGTGACGTCCAGCGGTATTTCGGTCGCTGCTCTGATGATCAAGAATCTTGCGACATCTACAGCGACTCTGTCTCCACCGCCAAAAGTGGGCGCCTGCGTTATTACGACGATCTGCTGAAGTTAGCAAGAGCAGGAAGTCCAGAGCGGCCAGAGAACTGCTCTGTGACGTCTCCTGATGATGACAGGGTGAGCGGTTTGGGGCCCCTGGCTGAACTGTTCGAAAACAGGGGCCAAAGTCAGGACCGCGGGCGGCCCATGATCAAGCGGCATCTCCCTCTCAGTTTCTGGACTGAACCAGTCCCCTTCTGCTCTCTGGTCGGTTTCGGCAACACACCTGGCGTCACACACACACACAGTGGAACGCCATCACAGGATGGCACACACACAGATGCCAACCCACACATCCACTACAACCCGCCACAACAACATAACACACACAGCCTTGGCAGCACCCAGCCGGACTTCAGTGACTTGTTGGCAAACTGGGATCCACATCCGCTGTTCACACACACACTGACAGAAAACACACACTTACAGCATTAAACACAAAAACATGGAAATGCAAAAGTTTAATAAAGAACAGAGACAAATACCTGTGTTTGTCCAAAGCTTTCTCCTCATTTATGTGATGACTGTTTTAAAGGATCAATGCTGATAAGGCCGGAAAAAAATGACTCTGATTTTCACAATTAAGAACATAAATATCTCAAATTTCTGATTCTGTTATACAATTATTTCGGGAAAAAAAGAATAGCCATGTGCTCCTAGCTTACAACAAGCATACCCCATATAGGTTTATGAAAGGTTAATAATTTGTTAAAGTTGTTTATTATTTTATTAACACTTTATAAACCACTAATGAGCTGTTATAATAAAAAGTGGTAGCATCGACTTGTTGCTTGGATTTTTTTTACTTCAGCCAGCCTCTTTGATATCTCTTGTCACCTGAGCAGATTCTTTCTCCCCATCTAGATGTTCATTTTTAATTTGTATTACCATGCATTGAAGTTACTAAAGGAGCTTTATTTTTAGGCATTTTTTAATGATTTACTGCCACTGTTGCCAAAAAGGAGCCATGCTGCAAAAAAAAGAAAAAACACTGACATTATTTAAATCAATCGTTAACCGTTTTCTATTGTGTGGACAAAAACACACAATAGAACACCTTTATTTAAATATACATAGCAGCTGCACAAGAGGTAGCACTGAAATTCGAACTATCATCATTAAGCTGTGTTGTAATGTTCTTTATGTTTATTTATGATTTAATAAAAACATTCTCAATTCTTTACGAGTGTGTGCCCCAAGATGTTAGATTTATCCGAAGTGATAAAATTTGCAGAAATAATGAGATTATACCAAATAATGAACCCTTAATTGTTGAAAAGTGTATTACAAGTCACTTATAATTGATTATTAATGATTTTTAACATGTTAACAATCTAATTATTGACCTATTTATAAATCATTTATATTCTTATTGTAAGTGGTACCGATAAATGTATTTTTCAGTAATTGCCTGACTGTCTCCGGAGTCACCTCTTAGCCTGAAAATATATCAGATGCATCATCCTATATCCACGAGGTAGGCCACAATGGGTCAACGGGTCTTGAAGAGATCCTGCCCTGATCAGTAGATTTGAACAGAGCTTTCCGTCTGAACAACTAAACAACCTGATCGGTGAATTTTGATGACATCAGAGGCCATGTGATAGTCTACAGTTTGGAAGAGGGCATGGAGGCCATTTTACAAGTGTGTGATAAAATCGTTAATGCTTGTCTAATATCTAACTTTATTGTCAGATATCTAATATCTGTAATAACAGAACAACCACACAGTGATCCGTCATCGTCCTACCAGACTTTACTTACGGTGATGCCTCATTACTCTGATTGCATTAGTTTGATTCTAACTGGAAGATGGTTACGACTTTATAAATCTCCTGAGCAAAACTGGTTCAGAAAATAGAGCTTGACTTTGAATAAGGGGGTTAAAGGTCATTTTCCTTCATCATAGTAAAGAATAAGAGAGTCCAAATAAATCAGGAGATTATCCACATTAATTACTTCTGCCAAAGGAGGAAGTTATGTTTCACCATGTTTGTTTGTCTGTCTGTCCGTATGTCTGCTAGCATGATTAGAGAAAAACCACAGGACAGACAAAGGTAGATTTTGGCCCAGCAGAAAACTGATTAAATTTGCCTTATGTTACGTGTTTCGCAGCACTTAAAATGAAATAAAAATAATAAGCCTTTTGGAGTAATGCTGTGATAATATGGCTATTGCGGCTTTTGTTCCCTTGATTCCTTGGATGTTCTTTTGCGGGAAGAATTGGGGGCTCAGTTTGAAGAGTTCCTTTATTTCCTTTGATGTTCCTTTAGAGTGGAGCTGTGGGCTCAGTTTGAAGAGTTCCTTTATTTCCTTTGATGTTCCTTTAGAGTGGAGCTGTGGGCTCAGTTTGAAGAGTTCCTTTTTCCGTAACCTAGGGTACTGGTGTGCCTGTGCAGTTCTTTTTCTTGTTCCTTTGATGTTTCCTACTGGAGAGGAACGGGTAATTATCAAAGACGCATCATATAGAGAAAACCTATAGACTAAATGATCCGTCTAGCATCATAATAAAACCGGAGACATAGCATTGTTAATGTAAGACATTCTAACCAGAGTTTTGGCCCTTGTTTCCTTTTTGTTTTCTTTGTTTTAGAATAAGTGTACTTGTTCATTCTTGGGTGAAGAAAGAACACCGTTCTGCTTGTGACGGTTACAATAAAGTGTATAAAATAATGTATACACAACTAAAAACCGGAGTTATAGCATCGTAAATGCACAACATTTTACCCAGAGGTAGGTTTTGGCCCTCGACCAAACTCTCAGAGAACTTATTCCAGTCTTACACTATTTCGATCAGGAGACATCAAATTAATTTGAGTTAGATTGTTTTAGAATCAGAGTCATTGAGGCAGGCGTTTAGAAATTATTCAATATAAAAATAACTCTGAAAGATTGAATGGATCAAACTAACGTGGTTGTACTAATCCTTTAAAAGGGATGCTCAGGAGCTGTAGATGTAACAAAACATTGTCACATAAATAAATGTGCATGCATACACATATAACAAAGAAAAAGTTATAGTAGTAATACATTATAATCATATTTAAGCAGCCGAGTTGTATTTCAGGTCAATTGCTTCTTCAGTCAGTGGTGGTGTGGATGAGATGGTTGGGAGGGATCAGGAAAAAGAAAAGAGGGAGTATTTGCTGTAGTTTGAGTAAACAGAAATAGCAAGATAAACAAGAAGAGTGAAGAAAAGAAGCCAGAAACCACATCTTTATGACAATTTTTTTAGGTAAATGAGGGTTCACAAGGAATAATCAAGTTCTTGCAGCTCTGACACAATTTGGAAAAGAATAGCTACTAAAGGAGGGAAGATAAGGTGTTAGAAGGACAACATCTTAGTGGATACACCAGTTTTTCCTCGATTCTGACTCTACAGGGCACTGTTTGATTGGGTAGACTGGAAAGAGTCCCCGCTCTTTTGATTGGATGGTGGGATGGCCAGTAGAATTTTGACACATTTTTCATTTAGACTCATAAAAGGTGAAAACCTCTGGTTACACGTGTATAGCAGGTGCCCAGACCTGAGCGGAGGTACCGGAGCAGCTCACACAGAAAAAACCAACATGAGGACCCACACCATTCTGTCCTTAACTTTGCTGGGTCTGCTGCTGTGGGCCTCCTGCAACCGGGCCCAGGATGCAGATACCAGTGCTGAAGAAGATGAGAAGGCGCCACAGAAAGAGAAGACAACAGAGATAGAGGAGGAGAAAGACGTGATGGTTCTCCACATCAACAACTTTGCCAGAGCTCTCAGTGAAAATCAGTATTTATTGGTTGAATTCTGTAAGTGTATTTACTTAATGGGGAAACATTGATCAACGTTGATTATGAACACACTCTCTTAACTGAGATGAAACCCTTACAAATAACTTTTTGTGATGATTTTGTAAGAACTCAAATGCAAATAATATCAGTAATGGCATATGTTGGGATTCAAATAGACAAGTTTGTGTTTTAAGTTACCTTCCTAAATAAGACATTCAGATGTAATTGAGTAATAGATAGTCTACACAGTAAAAGAAACCTGAGATTCATTCATGAATCTATGAGCACAAATATT
This sequence comes from Lophius americanus, assembly GCA_037951165.1. NCBI lineage: Eukaryota > Metazoa > Chordata > Actinopteri > Lophiiformes > Lophiidae > Lophius > Lophius americanus. The sequence continues at coordinate 2,022,699 of JBBDHG010000091.1, read as the reverse complement.
AATTTAACCTAAAGAGGGACAAGTGATACAATTACAAACCTCAGGAATTACTAAGTGGAGTTTGATTTTAGATTTTTTTTTTACAAAATAAGCTAAATAAGCTAAAATCAAAAATAAATAAACTGTCTTTTCCACTGCTGCTTCTTATGTAGTCCATTATCATACGGACATGCAGACATGTGGCGGCTCTCCTGTCCAGGTGCTTTTTGGTTCAATTCTCCCACAGAATACAAGTTTAGTTCAGCTCCCCTCTAAGTAAAGAGGGGTTGAAGGCTGACCAAACTGCCTTCGCTGCTATCAGCAGCTAACTTCCATATATGTATTTGCATGTCAGTCTGATAGACAAAAAATGGACAGAACATAGGCCTCTGGAGGAGTTGAATGATTGTTCTGCACTCAGTCCCTTGTGCTTGTGGTTGTGTGTGTGCAGATGCCCCCTGGTGTGGCCACTGTAGACAACTGGAGCCTGAATATGCAAAGGCTGCTGCGGAGCTGAAAAAAGAGGAGCCAGAGATACGACTGGCTAAAGTGGACGCCGCAGATGAGATGGAACTGGCTGGAGAATTTGAAGTCAAATCCTATCCCACTCTGAAACTGTTCATCAATGGAGACCGCAAGAAGCCTGTCGACTTCACTGGTACACACACACTCATTCACTCACACACACACACACACACACACACACACACACACACACACACACACACACACACACACACACACACACACACACACACACACACACACACACACACACACAGACATACACACACACACACACACACACACACACACACACACACACACACACACGCACGCACACACACATACACACACACACACACACACAATCACACACACACACACAATGACACACCCACTGTTTCTGGATTTTCAACTGTCAGGTTCCACTGTGTTGACTTAGTAATATTTTACCATTTAACCTGTTTACAATGTCTTAAGTTATTTCATAGTACAGAAACCGTTTTTGTTTCATTTGTTTTACTTTGAAAATCATCCATTCACTCATTTACTGAAACATGTGCAGAGTAATGGTGGGACTGGAGCCTCAACTAGAGACAATCAACTGGCTATTTAGTGTCACTAATCTATATGTTTTTAGCTGTGGGAGGAAGTTAGAGGGACGCAGTGCAAACATGGGGTTCCCATAGAGGATTTGAACCTGGGTCCTTCTTGCAGTAGAGGCTAACCACAAAGCGACCTGGTTGCCTGTTGGAAATCATTCATTCACTGTCTGTAACCGCTTATCTTATTACTTGGGAGTTCTGAAGCCGTTCCCAACTGACAGTGGGTGAGAGGAAGTGCACACCCTGGACATGCCACCAGTTAATCACAGGGCCTTGAAGTCACAGCAAACTCGGAAATTGAAATTGTTTTTTCATAGAAAAAAACAAACAACCTTTAACATTTTTTTGACATCCGCGGTCGATTTAGAGTCACTTATTCAGGCCTACTGAATGTCTTTGGACTGTGGGAGGGAGCTGAACCCGAAGAAAATCCACACAAACACGGGAAGAGCGAGCAGGGGTGGATTCAAACCCAGAAACCTCTTTCTGTGAGATAACTGTGCTACCCACTGCACCACAGTGCCGCCCTGATAAGATTGACTTTAGGGAAATGTAGTTAAAGACACAGTCCTTTAAAGGAAGTTGACATAGTGAGGTAATCTGACTTTACAGCAGTACATCATCCACATAATAAAGTCTAGTCCTTTGCAAGCCCTAAAGGGAACAGCCAGAAGAAGAAGAAGAAAGACAAGAAGAAGAGCAGCGGTTTCTACCTTGTTTCCAATATTTAGCTAAACTAGGCTAAGTTAAGCTAAGATAAGCTGGCAATAATTTTGTTTGAATATCAGCAAGAAAAAAGTAATTCCCATGATGGCAAATTATTGGAATACAAGCAGTACAATGTGATACAGGCAGGAATTTTTTTAATAAATGTGTATATATAGGGTTAGCACCCTCGTTAGGCCATGGATCCGTCAATTCTTTTGGTACGGGCATACATACAAAACAAAGTGCTGTGTCTCCCAGCTAGTGGCAGTGCAACAGAAAAAGACAACAACAAATATCACAAATATTAAAAGAAACAAATTTATATATTGGTAAAAACAGAACAATATGAAGACTTCTTCTTCAGCTGTTCCTTTTAGGGGTCGCCACAGAAGATCAACTGTTGTAAAACAGTGTAAAATGGAAAAAGAAGATGAAGATATATGAATATTATTTTAGCAGTGCAGTGTAATATATAAGTGCAAAATGAAAGTTCACTCAAATGAAATGTTTAAGTGCCTCTAAAATGTTATAGTTATAGCTGCAATGTCTGTGTGCAGGTTCCAATATTAGTGGGGGATTTAAAGGATGGGCAAATAGTGGAAGGGGACAACAGTCCGTTTATGATCTTTATTGCCTAAAGCAAAATGCTGATTAGGGTCTGACACAGATAGAGAAGTAGAAACAAACTGTGGGAAGAAAGATGATGGTCCGTGATGATGCTGGTGGCTCTGCGAGTGTAGTGCTGGTCAGAAATATCCAGCAGAGAGATTTGTGTCCTTGGATACAAACATTAGAGAGCCATCTTACTTTTGTCCACAGTTTACAGTCTTAATGCCAGCTTTGCTAATCTTCTCCTTTTTGCCATCATACAAGAAATACATGCAGTTTTAGAGCTCCAGTAAATGTAGGCCTTCCTCTACTACCTTGGCTGATAGGCAATGTTTAACTGTAGTGTACATATATATTTGTGCTTATCCTGCACACCGATAGTTTCACTTTTTAATCATTCTTTCATGTCTCAGTCTATTTGTCTGAATAAATACACTATTTTTTTTGCACCTGGTTGATTTTAGCCACACTGTGATTTCAGTTACGATATCCCAGACATTTTAAGGCTATTACAGGACCGTCATTACTTTGTCCGCCACAGATTCTTCATGTTAACAAGTAACTCAAAGACTTCATACAAACCACATAAACCTTGTGAGGAAGAACTGGATTGATCTTGTGAAAGGTCAGTTGCATATCTCTGCCACTAGGGCTAGTCCTATCTCCAAAAAAATTTAGGTCCTAATTTCCCAACTGTTGGTCCAATTTAGTCAAAATTTGTTGAATGTAAATCCCCTCAAGGATACTTATCTTGTATGTATCATATTTTACTTTTCTATTTGTATATATATATAATTATTAATTAATATTTTGCTCACTAGGAGGAGGGTTTTTTGTTGTTGTAAAAAAACATGTTATATACAAAAAAAAGTATAAAACTTTAAACTACTGGCCCAATTTATTTCACATTTACCACATATGAACAACCTCAAGGAGATCTCATTAGAATTTGGCAGTTTTTGTAAATGTTCATATTTCACTCACTAGGATTACTTCCCCTAAGAAGGGAGACAAGGGGATCTGTTTTATTACTGAGCTCAGAAAAAATTGTTAACTGTATTTATATTCAATATTGATCTTATCTTAGAGCACATTGCTGACTTCATAGAAATAGTGAGGTGGAGTAAATATGGCCTATTTGAAATTATTAAGGAGTCAAGTTTAATTTCAAAAGTTCAATAAGGGGGATATCCTGTACAATGCAGGGGATTGGGGGCTTCTGATATACCCTTGTTTTTGGGAACAACAGCGTAGGCCTGTTTAAAAAAAAAAAATTCCATCTTTGAGAACTGTTCTTGACGTAATGTGACTTAATGATTTTGTGTCGATCAGGTATGAGGACGGAGGAGGGAATCATCAAATGGATGAAGCGTCGTACCAGTTCTGGTCCACTAGTGCTCGACTCTGGGGACGCTGCTGCTCAGTTCATTGATTCCCATGAGATTGCAGTTGTGGGGTTCTTTGAGGTAAGATTATCGATTTTATCTAATTAAGCTGATAAATCTCAACATCATACATCTGTATTTATAATTATGTTCTGACTTATAATCATATTAGAATTTGGAAGGTGAGGCAGCCAATGTGTTCAAGGAGGTCGTTTGGGACAAGACTGACACTGAGTTTGCTGTGACTTCAAATCCAGAGGTTTTCCAGAAGTATGAAGTCAAAGCCGACTCAGCAGTTCTCTTCAAAAAGGTTTGAAAAATATTATATAATTAACCATGAGTGTTATAGAAAGGTTATAACCAGATATATAGGTTGGAATAATGTCAACTTCGCTGCCATCTAGAGTCAAGAGATGCTCACATGACCCTCTTGTCTGTGCGCTGGATTTCCTCTTACGGTTAGAAAGTTCAGCATATTTAATAAAATCAATTTTTTTGTGTAACTCTAAGTCACAACAACACCTTTTCTCAAGGCGCTTAAACTGTCTTAGAATTTGAGCTTTCATGAAATATATCGGTGATCCTGACTGCTATAAACAGCTGCTATAAACTCCTGCCTTCTATTTATAGGTTTGATTACCTTCACACAAAAAGCCCATAAAAAGCTTTCTCGCTTTAGATTTAGGGTTTGGCGTAGAATAAGGTCAAGGATCAGCCCACTGGAGTCTAAAACAACACAGGCGTGCTTCTGAAACCTAACCTTGTACTATAGCAGCGGGACGTTCACAAGGAGTCGACCCAAACAGTTTGAGAGTCTTCTGTTCTAACCTCACCCTGGCCTTCTTCCTCATCCCAACCTCCAGAGCTAACCCTAACTCCAACTTCAACGAGAGGGACCCTCTGCTAATAACCCGAATATCTTCAACCGCACTGACCTCACACATTCTTATCTTTTTATATTCGCTTCCTTTTCCACTCTCAATTTTCAAGCCAAGGGCCTCATTTATAAAACTGTGAATACAATACTTGTAGAAGTTGGTGTACGGATGAAAAACGAGGTGTGCATATGAACAATATAATATTCTAATTTATGCAGTCGTTGCGGATCATGTGTGAGCTTCACGCAATGCTCAGTGAAATGCCCTTAATTAAAATTAACGTCTGCTGTTCTTTGACGTCCATCATGGTGACTATAGGTAGAAAAACTTAAAAAATAGGAGTCAGTGTTTGCTCGGGGGATCAACTTGCTTTTTATAAATCTCTGTAATCAATGTAATTAATCTTTTATTGTAAAATAATCTGTCAGAGCTGATCTAAATGATCTGATTTACGGCTAGATCGGTAAAATATCAAAGCCTGGAAGGAAAAGTCAGGATTGGTAGGCATTTGGGTATATGTTTTGTGAATATTTGAATTTTGTGCCTATGCTGACAACATCTGATTTCCAGAGACATCTGAAGGTTGTTTGTTTGCGTTTGACTGTCGCTTCAATCTAGAAATTCTTGAAAAGCAGACAAATGTCACAAATGACAAGCTTAAAAAAGCATATCTTTGTTAACTAACTAACTAACTAGATTAAATTTGTTGTTGGTTGATTTTCTGTAACGTGACATTTTATTATTTAAAGTTACTTAACTAAAACACATTAAAAGGATTATTTCTGGTCTGTTTGTTTAGTATCTTTTTTCCTTTTTTTTTTAGTTTGATGATGGCAGAGATGACTTTGCGTTGTCAGAAGATGGCAAGCTCGACAAAAAAAGTTTCACCGACTTCATCGATGAGAACAGTTTGCAGCTGGTCATCCTCTTCAACCAAAATGTAAAACACCCGTACAAACACAGCTTCCTCACAAATTGGGTAGAAATTAAGCATTCAGTAATATTACAATGATGCTACCTGTTTGTGTTTTCAGACGGCATCAAAGATCTTCAGCTCCAGCATCCGCATCCATACCCTGCTCTTCATCAACTCCACCGTGGATAGTCACACAGCCATGGTTGAAGAATTCAGGAGTGTTGCCAAAACATTCAAGGGAAAGGTAATAGTCCAGTGTGTCCCCGTGTGTGTGTGCGTGTGTGCCAGAGGAGGAGGATTTTCCTCTGTTTTTGGGAAAGGAAAGAGTTTGCAACATAAAAAACGTAATTAGTTGAAATAACTATTGCCAAATCTCAGTATGATTTATAAATAAAATTGTTAATTAAATAGTTTTTGAAATATATATAATTTAGTCTTTTTTTAATTGCTTTGTGGGAAAATCCATTATTGAGATTCAGATTATGCTTCAACAGTGACACCCAGAGGGCAGGTGAGTGGCTGTCTGTTCAGGTGTAGAGTAGAAGAGACCAGCCTCAGCTTATCCTCCTCTGGAGGCGTGATCCACTCGATCACTTTAATGTACTACAAAGTGCTTTTTTTTTTTTTCATACTGATCTGCTATTGGCCCAAACAGACGAAATGATGTGTCATGTGAGGATATCGTCTCTAACCAATCAACAACCAGAATCCGAGTGGATGGCTGTGAGTTTTCCACTTGGGCCTTCAGTGCTATACTCCCGCAGTTACGCTGATATCAAATGCAGATACATGCTGCTGTACTTGTATCTGCAACCTGTATCTATAACCCTGGAAAACACCAGAAAACAAAACAATAAAACAGAAAGAAAAAAAATATGTTTTCTTATCAAACCAGAACACTGGCCGACTCAACTTTCGATCTACTCCTTCAAAATAAGAGCACTTAACGTTAATCACAAAACAGTTTGGTAACAGGAAACATTAAATCACTTGCTGCATTTCAAAACCCTACACATTGTTTCCATGTGTTGTCAGGTTACACGTCACAAGTTTTTTTTTTACATTTGTTGTAAAACATGTATTGATTTATGAGTGTTGTAAATAAGTGCCTCGTGTGGTTAAAGAAATTGTTAATTTTTGACATATTCAACAAAATCTCCATACTCCAAAATTTTTGAAATCACCAGCCAACTGTTTGTGTGGGTGTATAAGTGTGTGTGTGTTTTGGCAAAGTATGTCCTTAGGAGAAAGTAAGTCACATAAAACTTTTTAAAATTGTTTAAAATTATGGTTCTTTTCCTTTCCTGTGTGTAGAATTTGTTCATTCTGATCGACGTGATAGGCAGCATGGCGTCAATCCTGAACTACTTTGGTGTGGCCGAGAATGACATACCCACCATACGCATCACCAGCATGGAGTCGGGCCACACATACGCCCTCACCGAAAAGAAATTCGAAGCAGATACCCTGACAAAGTTGTGCCAGGAGGTCATCGATGGGACTGCCAAGGTAACAAACGTACACAAACATTTCCTTTTTACCCCAACAGCAATGCTAAACTAATAAGTTGTCTTCTGTGGTGAATGAAGCCCTACTACAAATCTGAGGAGATCCCTGAAGACAAGGGACCAGTCAAGGTGCTGGTGGGGAAGAATTTCAACTCAGTTGCCTTGGACCAGACTAAAAACGTCTTTGTGGAGTTCTGTGAGTCGCTTTGTCTAAATGTTTGACTGTGCTCTGTAAAAAAAACTAAAAACTGTAATTCAGTTTATGTTCACCTCATAATCCTGAATGTTAAATTCAGATTATCTGCTAAAATCAGATTTGGTGATCTTTACTGTTAACATTTATACTAACAAGCATTCTGCAGCAGGTTGGTGTGGGAATCATCGGGACCCTCGGTGGGATAGTAACACAATACTTGGGTCTCATCATTATATCGTTGTGATTGTGAACATTTTTCAAAATTATGTTTAATCTTATATTATAGTTTGTAGGGTAAAATGAGTCATTACATTCTTTCAACTTTTTCATATAACTTTATCAAATGAACTATCTTAGAAATAGCGCAAAACAATTTTTTTTCAGCTACTTTAAAACAAAAACGACACACACACACACACACACACACACACACACACAGACGCACACACACACATCCCTGCAGTACCTTGAAGTACTAGTAGGAGTACCTCAATTTGGGAGACATTACTCAGCATAAGTTACTCCTTTTATTATAGATTACTACAAGGCATGTCTTGTAGTAGTTGGTATGTCTTGACCAACATTACATTTAGTAGTGGAAAAAATAATCAGATCCTTCACTTTAGTAAATAATACACAATAATAATAATATAATAATAATAACAATATAAAAAAATTTAAAAATGCTTAATTACAGTGAAGGTCCTGTTAACCATTATGTTTGGATTACTCCTCCTGATGCATTACTGTGTAGATCTTTGGAACTGCTGCTGTGTTGACCAAACATTATAAATCCTAATGATTAATATTGTGACTTTATATTTACTTTACTTACATTTTACCAAGGATACAAAACAGGAAAGGAGGGGCTGGTCATGAAATATCGTGTGAGCACCTGCGTCAAACAGGAAGCAACAAAAAGACCAGCTTCTGACTTGTAATTACATTAAACATTAACATCCAAATCATCATCATAAATTGTGATTTGTCAGAAAACTTTGATGTTTCCAACCTGTAGTTACATTTACAGAGGTGTCTGAGAAAGGGAACATGTATGTCTTGTCAGCCAAATGTCATCAGTATAGATTACTAAATATTTAATTTGCTGCTTTGTTATACTCAACGTGTTTTTTCATGTAGAAATAACCACTGATTAAAATCTATTCAGTTTCCCAGTTTATGTTTTTAACTATGTGTGGTTGCGTGTGTAGACGCTCCATGGTGCGGTCACTGTAAAGAGCTGGAACCTATTTGGGAGCAGCTGGGCGAAAAGTACACTGACAGTGATGACATCATCATAGCAAAGATGGACGCCACCGCCAACGATGTGGAGTCGGTTAAAATTGAGGGATTCCCAACTCTTAAATACTACCCAGCAGGTGGCAAAGAGGTATCCTCCCCTCACGCACGAATCCCTGATTCACGTGTTTTTTGTGCTTTTTAACTCAGCCCTCCCTCTGCCATCTTTAACCTCTGGCTCTTTCTCCTCTTTCCTTCTGCAGGTGGTTGACTACACAGGGAAAAGGGATCTGGAGACCATGTCTAAGTTCCTGGATAATGGGGGAGAGTTGCCTGAGGAGGAAAATGCTGTTGAAGATAATGAGGATGAAGAGGCAGATGATGAAGACGATGAGGTCAAGGTTTTTTAATTTTTAAAATGAATTTAAATATTTTTTACGTTAATCTCCTCCATTCACCACACTGCCATTTAATTTTTCTTTCTTCCAGGGGTCAAATGAGTCGGCAAAGGTACCAAATAACAAAACGTCCAAAGAGGAGCTGTGATTTCACTTTACTTTTCAGTCCTTCAGGGACAAGAAGGAATCTTACATTTTTCTAAATAAAATTAATTTGGGTTAAAAACAACTGTGGTATGTTTTGAATGGACTTCCACTCTTTGGATTATTATTCCATTATTCTCATTTTACTTTCTTCAAATGTCAAATAATTTACTTATCTATGTGACAATCAGTTAGAGTCCAAAGATAAATTATATAAATAAATTATTTCTGTAATGCATTGAAGAATCTTAGTAAAAACATTCAGAAATACATAAATTCTAAGTGGGTGTTGGTGTCGGCCAATGTTTGCCCCTCCTCTTTGTTTATCAGTCATCAACAGTGTATGTGATATTCGTGAACAGGATCTCATGGCTGGACATGAGTGTCCATGTGAAGGAGCATAGAATTGTATCTCCACTATTTGCAGATTATGTGGTTGTGTTGGCTTCAGTCCGTGATCTTCAGCGTGCTCTAGGACAGACTGCAGATAAACTGATAGTGTGAAAGTCAACACCTCCAAATCTGAATCTGAATCTAATCCAGAGGTGAATTTTTAGCCAAAAGCTAAGTAGTTTCTGTGTCTTGGAGTCTTGTTCAAGAGTGATGGACACAGGAAAATGGAGCTGGAAGTCCCTGATTGCTTCTTTGTTCTTGTCTATGTTGATGACGAGGACGTTCTTCTCTCCATAAACAATGATGCTGTTTACCAGTTCCCCGTACGCCGACTCGTCCTCCTCTGATGAGCCCCAGGACAATTATGTCATCCACATATTTAATTATGAGATTACTGTCCTGGGTGGAAATGCAGTCATGAGTGTACAGGGTTCAGGGATATAATAACTAAGAAGTGAAAAATAGAAGCTGAATACGAGCTAAAAGAAAGAAACACACTGTGAAATGAATAGAGTGAATACCCAAAGGAGGAATTGGATGGAGAGATAAAAACTATATAGTATTTTTTATTCCTTAGTGACACTTACAAGACGACCAGATCAAAGCAGGAGCGTCGGTGCATTCTCTCTGAGAATAATGACATAGTAAAAGAAGAACATCGATTCAGTCCTTCATTGTCTGTAACCGCTTATTCTGTTCAGGGGCTGGAACCTCTCCCAGCTGAAAACGGTTGAGAGGCAGAGTGCAATCTAGACAAGCCACCACTTTAAATCTATTGAATTTCAGTAGGAAATATTAAATGTAGAAACTGTATAAGACGTCTGAGATTTCAATGAAACCCCCGGATCGACAAATGCCCTTGTCTCAATTCATATGCACTAATTTAAGACACAATCGGACTTATGGTTGGGAAGTTATAGACCTGTGAGAAACTGTGTTTTCCAGTAAAAGCAAAAATTTAAGAAATCGACGATTATAGTGGAATGATAGAAGACAGATCTGCTTGTGTAGATTCAAGTTAGCCAATGAGGACATAATCGAACATATGGTTGAGAAGTAGCGGTTAAATAAACAGTATTTTTTGCACAAAAGCTCCCCTTGTGAGGGAAATATGAAGTAATACAGATTACTAAATCAGAGCAATGTTTAGGAAGCTGTGTCCGAAATACTTTTTCATAAAACAGATCCCCTAGTGAATAAAATATTAACTGTTAGAGTAAAAAATATCTGACATCAAGATTCCATAACATCACCGTCATTTCTGGGAATAATAATAAAGCCGACTTTAGGTGCAAAGTAATCCTTTAGACAGTAATAGCATATTGTTGGAGTACATCTGGATAAAGGGGCAAATCCTGTTTTCTTTTCTTTTCTTTCTCAGAACCTCAATGGCAGTTAATAATAATAATAAAGTTAATAATAATAATCTGCCCAGCCTAACGGGAAATCTGGGCTCTTCTGGAGCATGTGATGCAATTTATGGTCAGATTCAAATTTGCAGGTGTTCCAACTAAACAGGAATGCCTTGATGGAGGTTGGCTGTCTCTGAATACTCGTGTTTGTACTGTAAATAAAATATTGTTCACATGTTGAACAAATATGGCATACAATGTTATTTGTTGGTGATTCCTTTATTTTAAATAAAATGTAAGCAGTTAACTACGTTTAAGTTTGGGAAACAGGTGACTGTAAGCTGATGGGGGGAGACCACTGGAGAAAATGAGTTTGAAGGAGGTGAACAGGTGTAGAGGGTTTGGTTTGTCTTCTGTGGGAAACAAAATGTTTCTAATTCCAGAGGAAAACAGGTTTTACAGGATGTCAAAACTCTCACCAACATGGTACACGTTTCTTCCTGCCAGCCGAGCTCTATCCACGGTAAGACCATGCTCTGTTTTTCCCCCCCGGTTTAACACGGAATGACGGACATGGAATAGTCTTTGATAGCAAGAGTTGAGTTTGTTCATGGCAGATGTAGATCTGTGTGTGTTTAGAAGCCACACCAGTGTCAGATCAATCGTGTTTGCCCAAGACAGTGCCATGTGAGATAATAATATCTCACATGACACTGTGCTGTTTTAAATTCAAAGACTTATTGTGAGGACACACTTTGAAATCTAAATACTTCACAACAAAGTAAGGACAGTAAAAAAGAATTTCTGAATCTAATCCTAGTGTTTATTTTACAGAGAGCAGACAAGAGAAGAGAGAGATTTTTCAATGTGTTTGAGAATAACAAAGTATCCCAATGTTTAAGTGTGACAGTGTGAAAAGATTATTGTGTGAATATTGTCTTCATACTAGCTCAACGGTAAACTGATCCGCCATAACATTATAACCAATCGCAGATCACGTCAGAATAACATTAGTTATCCTGTTACGATTGCCCCTGCCAGTGGGAGGGATATGATAGGCGGCAAGTGAGCATTTATCATGAAGTTGATGTATTGGAAGCAAAAAAACAGGGCAACCTTATGGGTGTAACGTTTTATGGATCCATATCGGTATATCGGTTTGTTGAGCAACGATGAAATTAAAGCGATGGAAAATCAAAATACCGATACCCACATCTTTATTTTGAAATTACTACTGGCTCATGCCTGCAGTGTTTCCCAGAAACAGGCTCCCACACCTATCAGCCCCACAGACCTGAGAACCAATGGGAGCAGCTGCACTTTAATGTTGTCTTTTTGATCTGCTCTCCCTGAAGTTTAGCATTCACTACGGTGGATAACATGTTTTCCAAATGAGAGTTAAAGACTTCCAGGTACAGTCTGAATGTTGTCTGCCACACAACAATGTGGAAAGAAGTTAGCGCTTGGTCCTTTAGCTTAATGCTAACATAAAGTAGGAATTGCCATATACATGTTAGCGTAGTTAGCATTGACGGCACAATAAACGACTTCATTCAAATAAACTATTTCACTTGTCATATATATTTGTCAGTTAAACTTAAAAAAGTGTTTGTTCACGAGACGCTGATTTCTAACATAACAAAATTAGTCAATGCAAAAAATTTACATTTGTTGATGTTTTGTTCCACAGGATGTAAAACATTCGGGGTCGAATACCTCCAAACCGCTGATTACAGCACCTATCAGAACCATGTAAATGCAATGTGATGAAGACAATATGTAGATAGTTGTGGCAGACTTTGTGATATCCGCAAATATGGTATCGTTGTCCAAAGAATTGATATGATATCGTATCGAGATGGAACCTGGGATTTACATCCCGAACCACAATTAGGATCTGAAAGACTGTCAAGGGTCAAAATATTGGTTAGAACATTTCCAGAATTGCAGATCTTGTCAGGTGTTCTGGTTGCAGCAGTTAATACCTACCAAAGTTGTTTCCGGAAAGACAAATGGTGTCCAGGAGACATGGTCAGGGACACCCATTGTTAATTGATCCATCTCGGTAGCAAAGCCTTGACCATGTTGTCTGATCTCACAGAATAGCTACTATAGCTGGCTATAGATGGCTGAAACGTTTTTCTGGTTCTTCTAGAAAGGGAGGTGATTCCTGTCAGAATGATGAACATCAGGTGAAGAAAGAGGTGAAAGAATTATTGAGATGTTAATAATAGTGAAAAACTGATAAAAATGAGGCTGTGTTTCCAGTATTGGAGAAAAGAGGACCTCCTCCACAGAGGAGCAATGGTGGATGAGGTATTCAGATCCTTTCCTTGTGTATAAGTAGCAAAACCATACTGTAAAAATACCATTAATCATTCCTGCGTTCAATATGTTTGTAAATATATTCAAGTATTAACCTTTAAACTGATCATGATACAGTCAGTGGTTCCTGTCCATGTATGTGTGTGTGTTCCATTTTACTGCTGTAGGTATTGAACCTGACTAAATGTTAACTACACTGTTATATTGTTAAATTTAAAAGAATGTACTATGTTCTATAAGATAATCAAATGTTTGTAAACAACTTAAAGTAATGCATTAAAGGGGAGTTTTTATATCGCCTGCAATTTTAGATTATTTAATGTATAAACTGACTACACATGAAAAATAAATATTACACTAATAGAGAACCTAGACTTTACTCGCACTCGAACATATTGTTTTATTTTAACATTGCTTGTATATTTCCATAAGATAAGGATTAATCCATTTGTTTTTCACAAACATTTAACTTTAAATTTGGTGCAAACCTGGACCATCAGGTAGACGGACTGAGAAACATGTCACAAAAAAACGTGCTGTGACATAAAAGTTGCTGCATTTGACAAACTGAAATGTTTGTGTTAGATTCTCGTCCAACTAAAATGATTGCAAACATGTGTGGACTTCTGCACCAACTGCAACTCGGGAATAAGAAAGTACGGCTTTGGTTTGGAGAATGGGAAGCTGCCCTCGGGAGCCGGTAACAGATGAATTCTCTGCCTGTGATATCTAAGCATTGGTAGTTAATGCAATACTTTGCCCTGCCCCAAAAAATGAAAACCTCCCTTCTCTGCAGAGATTAGGTATGCATTGTGTCCATGAAAAAACACAGTGACAGGGTTACATACCTTGGTTCCAGCGTCTTGAACAGATAACACAGCCCTTTTTTTCCACTATGTTCAACAGGTCTGTGCACGAGAAGTAGGTTTATCACCATGTTGTTCTCTCAGCACGCTCTGAATGGGGGTGCGTTGCTGCTTTCCTGGGGTAATTGTTTATAATGATCGTTGGTTTTTTGGTGGCAATAATTAAACTACAAGTATCCATGGTGACATACGTGTCCCAACAATTTAAATACAGTTAAACATTTATTTCACAGCTTTTTCCTTGATTTTATAGCTTATAAAGAGTTAGTTTTAAGTTTTTTTTTGTTACTAAAGCTACATTTCTGTCCATATAACAATTGTAAAGCTTTAATAACATGCTATGTCTTATATTTAACCTGTCCTTACAACAACATTTAGCAAGTTGTTACCGAAACAAGTTAGCAAAAGAAATATATCGTCGTAATAAATAATAATATAATAATAAATAATATGAATACATAAGGTAATTATAGCACCATATGCTTTATATTGGATAAATATTTTGGATTTAAAAATGGAGAAAAGGAAATACAAGTTTTTATTTAAAGAAAAATCTTGTACCATATATGAAACATTATAGATCTCTGACTCTAAGGCCATCATTTGAGAAAAGAAATTCAAATATGTGTTCAATGCGGCATTTTTTAATATCTCTTTCCTTTAGGTAGAAATGAGTCTGGGTTAAACGCTCTTTTTACTTTTTCTGATGCTTCCGACACATTTGTTGACCTCACCATAAAAAATAACAATAGCAACAACTATTGGACTGGAAAAGCAATACATTTTATTATTCTGGTACCAAAAAGTTCTTCACAACAGAAAAACTTCTCATTTCTAGTTTATGTTATTAAATGTATATAGTTCCCATCTGTGTATTGATACAATACAGAATACTCTAATATTACGCTATTTTGATTTCTTTCCCAACCAGTGTTCTGAACGCGAATTATTTTAATTATGGAGTCAATCAACAGGTGGTTCTGTATCGGGGGCAGATGGTCTCTGTTCTATGGGCCCTGAATGAACCTTTTCTTTCTTGTCTGCCACCTGCTGACTCCTCAGTGACCTAGATTCTGTTCTTTGGTCTATTATTCATGGTAGTAAGATGATTTCTGTTCCTAGTTTTCATTCAGTGGCTTGACACCTGAAATCGCATTTACAATATTGCTTCCTTGATCCCTTCACATTATAGAATAGTGCAAAACTATATTTACGACAACTCTATTTCTTTCAAAATATGTAGGTCACAGTATGAATGCTTGGTGTTGCAACTAAAGAGGAAGTGCTCTTAACTTCGCTGTACTTATGACAATAAAGGCTTTTTTTTCTATTCTATTAGGAGTTCTATAGTGTGAAGATATTTTCTTTTTTCAAATGAGTTCTTCCAGAGTAAAGATTGGACTTAATCTTTCTTAGCAGCCTATTTAGTAAAATAAATAAAGAATAAAATGAAATAAAACAGGAGAAACAATGCCTCATCTCCATAACGGAATCTTGCAGGCAAATAATGAATTGCAAAAGGCAAAAACTGGTTTTATTCGAATAAATACCAGCATGTGTCTGTTTTTCACTAGCTTCTGTTTGACTGGATGAGCTCCTGATGGAACCCCCTTCCTATGATGAGGCCAGTCTCCATCCTCCTGCTCCCACCCAAGCATTCGACACCATCCTTCCCCCCTCTTACGACGCCTACTTCAACTCACCCTCGACACCTCCTCCTTCCTACGGGGAAGCAGGTAATACAGTGTGTCATCGGTTCCTCTCCCATTACAGCAGGTGGTTCTGATGATACAAGCACTCATATATATGTAGTATTTGAGTTTGAGAATATGTTATATATATATATATATATATATATATATAATTCTACATATATTAGAGGTATATATATGCTAAAGAGAAAGGGGCCTAAAACGGAGCCCTGTGGGATACCATATGTCAGAGGGGCCACAGAGAAGGAGGAATTTACCATGGCTATTAAGAAATAACTGTTAATTAAGTAAGACTTTTTTTGCATCAATGGATGTGAAGACTTACTAAACAGAATTATGGAAAAAAAAAACTATAAGGGTCAAATAGTTTTCTAAAACTATGCTTTTCTAAAAGATTGAGCTAATGTAATTGAAATCGACTATTTTCTTGAAATTACTATATATTTAGAGTGTCTAAGCTATTAAATTAAGTTTTGCCCCGAATTAATAAAATATGCAAAGTAATAATTTTTCCAAAGTTTTGTTTTTGATGAATACATTAAAGGGTGAAAGAAACTTTTTTTGGAGTAACGTATTCCTATTTAAATATTCTATACAGAAATGCCTTCTTATGCCTAACAATTATACTATATATTTAAAATTGTAGCAGTCAACCAGGAATACATGAAAATTACATTTCTGTTATCAAGCAAAAAAAGTAACTATGCAGCCCCTCACTGAAGAAAAAGAAATAATCTCGTGGGCACGACTTAATAAGCGTGGGGATGAGTACTATTTCACAGCCACAACTCGTTCCCACGAGTTATTAAGTCGCGGTCATGAGATAATTGTTTTACTTTAATGCCGACAGAGGAACTCCGTAAGAATCATAGAGCATTGTTGTTGTTGTTTTTTTTTTTTTTATCTCTTTCAATATCTAAACAATCCAAAGAAATTGGACATCCACATTGATCACATATCAAAAAACTGACAAAGAAAGGTATTTAAGACGTATACTTAAATACAAAGTACAACAAAGTCAGTTGGGGACAGGTGAGGATATACAACAATCAGGGAGGACACACACAAGGAGTAAGGAGAGACAGCCGCAGGAAACAAACCTTCAAAATAAAACACCAACTATGAGCAAAACCATGACATTTTTAACAATTCTGGATCTAAATGATGATCTGGCTCATTACCAAAATCAAAATGATTGTTCCTTGGGCCATAACAAACCTCTCCTAAATTATTTAATCAAAATATGTTCAGAATCTTTTGGGTAATCCTGCTAACAAGCAAAAAAATAACGTAACTTTTTTTAGATAACAAAGATTCCACATTCACAGCTGCAGCTGGCTTGTGAGGACTTAAAAAACAAAGATTGTTCCTAAATTTCAGATTTTAAATTTTAAAATATCCTGTGCCTGTTAAAACTCTCTGGATTGTAGACTTCTGTCTTCAGTGAAACACCTGAAAAACAAGATAAGACTTTTCTAGGCTGTCCTTCCAGTCCACAAACACCAAAACTGTGGGTCACAGCTATGTCCTGAGGAGGTGAACAAAAAGCCAACCTTAACAAATTTACTTAATACAGTAAATTTGTGAATACTGTATTTACAAATTTTTTCTGTCAAATTTGTTAATACAGTATTCACATAACAATAGAGCAGCTTTATGACATGCTTTATTGATATTTAAATTAATGCAGTCCAGCATGTCAAGTTGTTGGATTAAATCATAATGATTTGAAAGCTAGGTTGACTCTGTAAGCGCGACAACATCTAGTAATTTTTTTATTACATATTAAATGTTACTATGATGTGTTCAAATTGTAAGAAAATGCTGTTTCCGTCTGGACAGTGAGTCAAAAAGGAGACACAGATACGACTGTATTTCTGTTTTGCTTGTAGTTACAAACCAGCCGGATCCTTTTCCTGTTCTGATTCTACCCACGGTGCCAACTGCTGCGACATCACCCTCACAAAACCCTGGAATCACTGTCCATTCCTTTACACAAGGTATTAAGGATACATCTTTACCATTGCTCTTAATTGCTTACATACAGAAATCAGCCATAACATTATAACCAGCGACAGGTGTATAACATTTATTTTCTTCTTACTATGGTCTTACTATGGTAGAACGTTAAGGTTGATTGATGGTGGATATGGTATGAATACAATTATTTTCTTCAGATTTTGATCTTCTCCTCTGTCCCTCTTGTACCTTCTGATTTGCAGTCGGTGCACAACCATCAGTCAATACAGCCGTAGTGACCCAACCACAGCCTGTCCCATTCTCAGTCACATGTCTAACAGACAACCCTGGTTTGGTTCGCTGCCCCAGCTGCCACCGTGTTGTCACCTCTAAAGTCACATACCTGCCTGGGAGGGCTGCCTGGTGTCTTTGTATGCTTCTTACAATGATGGGGTGAGATACGGAAAACATTTAGACCAAATGTTTCATTCATAGAATGTATGCTTCTCCACATGTGAGGGTTTCTGGCTGATTGTGTTTTTTTAAATTTCAGGTGTTTCTGTGGTTTCTGTCTGATTCCCCTTGTGGTACGAAGCCTACAAGATACACATCATTCCTGCCCTCAGTGTGGAAAACATCTGTACATATACATGAGATGACACCATCAGAATTAAGGAAGGCTCCTTTTTTCTTCAGAGCACCAAAAACCTTGTAACATATTTTCTAACAATACGGATAAAGTGGAAATGTAAACAGTTCACAAAAAGGTGTAATCTGACCTAAACATACTGAACAGGTAGATGATCAGAGGAGGGTTTGTGCTGCACCAGCAGATTGAAAATTTTCTTCTAATGTTTACATTAATTTTTCTGCAATAACAGATGGGATTTCTGGAATGTCAAACTCTCCCCCACCCTCCACTTCCGGCCTGTCAGCCAGTTCGATTTGCAACTGCTGCGTCTTTTTTGAACCTCTCAGAATGCTTAAACATTTTTAAGGCGTAATGCAAGGTTCCTCTCAAACTCTGAGCCAGCTGCTCGCTCCCAGCTCTGTTCACACAACAATTGTTTTTAAATAGTTTTTACAACCTTATGTGGTTACCCTTCGATATTACCTTAACGATAATGTTTTCGGTGCCTGAAAATGAAAACTTCCAGTGGGACAAATTCCAGCGGGAAAACCGTTGAGAACGCTTCTGTTGCTGGCTACCTGTAAACTGATAAAACCCAATTCTTGGAAAAACTGTGACGCCATAGCTCGATGTTCAGTCTGGCTGAAACAGAAAAACAGAAAAAGTAATGGCGGACTATCAAATATTGCTGTTACTGTGTTCAGGGGAGACCATCATGTATGCAGTTTAACTGTTGAAAAGTTACACCACCAACTATAGGCTTTGCATATGTAACTGGACTCGGGCTGTAGCCCTCGGTACAGCGTGGGAATCAGCGTTGTGTTTAAGTTGTTGCTGATGGGTGGCATACGGAAAGAAGAAATCGCTTGACACAGGGGTTCGGAATTTAGGTTGAGACCTGGGCACTTTATTGGCTCCAGCAAGAGGTCCTGGCACAGTTAGCTTGACCTTATGTAGGACAGTTAACATGAAAACAAGATGGCTTTCCCCGCAGAATAGTTTCCTGAACTACGGTGTCATGTAAGGTACAGACATGACATTGCAATAATTCTCACAGACAAGTGAGGGTGGGTAGAAGGATGTACCTGTCAGTGGCACCAACCTGTCTCAGAGGCCCAGCCCTCCCAGGAGAAAATCTCAGAGAAAACAAATTCCTTTCTCCACGAGTAGACAAGCATTTCTAATACTTAGAAGGCAAATAAACATTTTACAGTTTAGCGATTTGCAAGAATGTATTCTTTGTATTTTAATCAAATTGAATGTGGAAGGAGAAAATAATGAATCTGTCCATCAAATAGAGAACAATTCTACAGAATGGTTCACGACATCGTTAAATTTAGGAAACAGACCACCCAGACGGGAACAGAGGATATTTATGATGAATGAGATGATTTCCATGACCTAGTTCATGTATTTGAATTCCATTTATTTGACGACTGTGTTTTCTCTGTTTAAATGCCAAATAAACAAAATGTTTTTTATATTGGATTAATCTTATTTTTGAATACAAATAAAGCCAACACATTCATATTATAGGATGAAGGGACATAATGTTCAGGCCTTTTTAAAAGAACCTATGACTTTTAATTAACATTGCTGCTTTTTGCTCATATTTTATATTATTATTATCTTTTTTAATTGATGCTTTTATCTGCTTTTACCTTGTAGTACTTTGAGATTCTATCCAAATGTAAAGTGAGTTATAAATAAAATCTATTTATTATTACTATTATTATTATTAATAATTCCTCTAATAAACCGAACAATAACCCCATTGGAAATCTGAATAACAGGAAATAATGTTGTTTACTTTTTCTGCTTGATTCTTCTTTTGGAGGCCCTACATGTCTGATGTGTATTTTTTAGCAGATTACACCTTTTCCCTGTACTCTGTGTTTGTAATCTCCTTCTCTTCTTAGCTCTGTTGCACCGAAGATGAAATGTTTCCGGTTACCGTACAAATGTTTGTTTTGGTATATTTCTTTTTTATTAATTTAAATATATATTTAAAACATTAGAGAATTTAATTTGAAACGCTGAATCTTAAATCATAGTTTTGAATCTAAATGTAAATTTAAAATCAAATTGTAAGCCATAAGGTTGGTGGTTGAAGGATATTTGCAGAACTTGCACTCCAGAGCCTCTGAACTTAAACACAATGACTGATTAATGCACATGCTGCTGTCGTACGAATGGGTTGCCACCGGGTTTGCTTCAATTTCCTGTTTTCATGTGATTATTTATCACTCTATCGTGTTGATAGGAAAATAAAATCTTCTTGGTTACATTGAAAAGGCTGAGGCAGTTCTTTTTATTACCAAAATTTGTGCGAGTGTGTTAATTTTTGTAAATAAGCACATAGGTTATGTGTCCGTTAGGTGTGTTTGTGTGTGTGTGTGTGTGTGTGTATGTGTGTGTGTGTGTGTGTGCATTCACTTTAATTTGACCTTGCTGAAGGCTTAACGTTTTAGGCAAAGGGCATTAAGATATACTTCATACAACCAGCAGCCAATAGCACATTTACAGCAGGTCTCAGATAGCAAAGTTAATCAGCTACAGACTGGTGGGCCTAGATAACAAAAGCATTCATGGTGGACAAACAAACATACATGCATATATATATATATCAGTCCTTTCTTTCAGCCCTCCTCCTATACCGCCTCATCAAGCTTGGTCCAGAGTTAAGTTTGACAGATTTCAGGTGAGCCGTCATGAGGAGACTGCTGCTGCTGACCGTGACGGCCTTGTGTTTCTGTGTGTTTGTCGCTGCTGACACACAATCCGACCAACAGGCCGACAAAGCAATCCCCAGGAAGGATGGAGTCTTTCAACTGAAGAAGGCAAACTTCCACAGGTCACTGAGAAAACATATGCAGCTGCTGGTGCACTTCCGTAAGTTACCTCGTCTGACAAAGCTTAATCTGTTTTCTGCATAGCAATTCCACCTTTATGAGAGACAGAAAACATTGCAACATCTTTATTATCCTTATTTATACTCGCTCACTGTCTGTTTGTCTCTCTCTCTGCGTTTAGATGATCCTTTGTCCGGAGAAAGTCAAAGAGTCTCAGCAGCTTTTGAAGGTGCAGCCTCAGAGCTTCAGGGTTCAGTGGTCAAACTTGCAGTGGTTGATGTGACGAAGGAAAAGGACCTTGCCATAGAGCTAAATGCCACAGGCCTCATGGGAATCAGGCTGTATATGTCTGGAGATAAGCACAATCCCGTAGACTGTCCTGGTAGGTGTGAATCAAAGCAGCATATACTTCATATGGAAACCAATAGCACAAGCGCAAAAGTTAAATCATTTAAAATCTTCAAATCACAGCTGTTGTTGACATTGGATTTTGATTTCTGGCAAAGGAAATGACAATAATATACGATACAATGTGATATGATGCGATACAATACGATGGGGTACAGTGCGATTCCTTGTAATGTATTGCGATACAAATTATGATAAGATTCAATCTGATATCGTACTATATGATACAATGGGATACGATACAGCTCAATAGGATATGGTGTGGTGCAATGCAATACGACAACATATGATGCTATGTGATAAAGCAAAATATGATAAAAAACACACAAACAAGATATAATACACAAACAATTCATGATATTTTGATTAGCTATGCTAGCTTTACTTAATTTCTGGGTGGTGTGATCATAAGACATTTTATCATGTGATAAAACGTTAATGAACATTGTGAAAACAGTAAATAAACTTAATAATGACACTAACATGCAAGGAAAAAGTGGTACTCGGAGAACATACTATGACGAGATGCTGAAAGGTAGCTGCTTGAATTTTGAGGTGCTTTAGAATTACTTGAGCAGGTTGGAGCGTGACGTGCACGTAAACCAGCAGCAAACAAAAAGTAGATGATTGGAGAGAGACACAGTTAAAGACAGCAGCTGGTGGTGATGGGCTAAGCATGCAGGTGTGACAGTGATTGGATGGATGGGGCTGCCTGATTGAACACATCTGATATGAAGTGATCCACCAGAGGAGCGGGTCATTTAGACCAGGCATTTACGAAAGCAGAGGATAATCGTGGTATGAGCATTATTATGGCAGAAGTTGGTTAGACAACATCTTTCTGACTGAACTTTCGACAGATCTATATTAAAATCTGAATAATCTGGAAAGCGATTTAGGATGGAAAAAAAACTTCAGCGATTTCTGTGAGCATTCTTGCCTAAGAATAGAAGAAATATGTAGGCACACCATTCCGTGTCGCTGTGTCAAGATCATCATTTTCTGTCTTATTGCAGTCTATTGTTATTGACGGCACCATGATAATCTCGCTTTATTCTGATTTCCATCTTACCAAATTCATTGACACACTTAATTTTTTTTGGAAACCTACCCATTTGAATTGGAATCCTGTTTGTTATCAGTAGTCTAAAGACAAAAATAAAATTTGATAATTTACATCAATGAAAAATGCATAGTCTCAGCTACATGTTGATGACAGTGTCATGTCTCCACCCCTCTCTGCTCTGCTCCCCTCCTAATATACATTTAAGTCTACTAGATGTAGATTATCTGGAGGAAATTTGGCATTTTGGTGGCCCATCCTTACACCAATATCCATACATGGTTATTTATTTTATTTTTTTATTTCCTAGCTGATAGGGTTTTAAAAAATTATCAGTATGATCCAAAATCTAAACCCTTCCTGGATTTGTCTCCAACATTAATCTAATCAACTTTAGATAAGATAACGAAAGATATTCTGTGTACAAACAAACAAACTGACCAACAAAAGAGATTACATGGCCTCTTCTACTTCCACTGATGGAGGTAAAACTGAACATAATAAAGAAATTAACCATTTGACGGAATATACATTTGATGGGGGCCATTTAATACAATGATCCGTCAATATTATGAAACTGTTAGGGAAGTGAAAATGGTTTTTCAATTTTTTTCACACAAATGAAAACATTTTATGTTTAACTCTACTTTAGTAGAGTAATGTAGTAATGAAAGTTGATTTCCCAGAATGTGTTGTTATTTCTTGAATATCAGTCTTTGAATATGAGTCTTTGTGTAGTTTGTAGGAGTATAAATCAACAGTTTCATCACTATCATGCGTAAATCATTTCATACGATATTATATTGATTCTTTTGACAACAATACAATGTAGCCGACATCACAAAGTCTACCGATAGGATAGGATTTCTATTCGATTTAGGAGCCTGCGGTCGATATCAGATGAGAGTATGTACCCATTAAACAAAATCAGTTTAATTTATTGCTGAAATGTTCCAGACACTTTAATTTAAAACAATATTTTTTAAGAAAAAGAACAAAGACCTGTGTTTCGCTATGAAGTGCCACATTTTCAATGTTTTTATCAGTTAACACTAAGGGTCCCTGATGACCTTTAAATTAGCAACAAAAAAGCAAATTTGTGTTAGACCACCACCAACTTGAAGATACGATGTTCTATAAAGGTACTTTGCACAGTTGTTTGGAGGCAATAAAGTGTGATGGTTTACATATTACAGAATAAAACTTCAATATAAAAGTAGGAGTTTTCTGCAAACAGCCACTCATATTTAATGTCTTATGAACAATATATTTCACTAACTCATTTTTGTTGTATTAGAACTGTTGAAGAAAAATGCATCCAAGTCCAATTGGGATGTTTCTCTGTGTTTTTTTTTGATTTTACAAAGTATGCCGGCACATGGTTTGAACTGACAGATACGGAGCTGGATCTGGGTCAGTGAGTTGACCAAGAGCAAATTAAACCAACAACTTTTACTGTTGATCAATTATTGTTGATCAAAGGCTGAGGGGAGGTGTGAGAAGGCAGGTGTTGTGTGGTAACCACATGGGACACAGAGGCTAATGGGCACAAAGGGGTAGGTTCTGGTGTGACCACAAACAGAGGGTGGTTTCCGGACCCTAAAATTAGAGACCAAATGCCAAAATTTGTTTACAATTTTCTTAATTCAGGAATCAATCGGTCAATCAATATTTATATAGAGCCAGCAAATGTCTCAAGGTGCTTTCCAGAAAGACCAGGTCTAGACCGAACTCTTTTTGTTATTAGCTTACACAGAACCAACAAATTCTTCAGTGAGCAAGCACTTCACGACGATTGGGGATTAAAAAAATGCTTGTAAGGTTAATGCTTGTCCAATATTTCCAATAAAGTGACAAAGACATCGTAGCATATCATAAATACGAAGATATGTATCGATAGTTTTACTTTTTATTGATTTTTAGGTGAAAAAGTAAAAGTATCTTTTTTATTTCTGGAATATGATGAAGTTCCCCAGAGTTCGGCTTCCATCTTGACCTGGTTGAAGAGGAGGGAGGGCTCTGCTACTGACCTCATCACTGATCTCAGCCAATCAGAGGCCTCAGAGGAATTGACAGTGGTTGGATTCTTTAAGGTGAATGCAACGTCATCTTTACATGGTGTTTTATGTCAAATACATTTTCTGTTTAACAATTAGTGATTTTATGTGTATGTGTGTGTGTGTGTGTGTGTGTGTGTGTGTAGGAGCTGGATCACGAATATGTCCATGTTTTCTATGCTGCAGCGATCAACCTCCCTGATGTCAACTTTGCTGTAACAAAGGACAATGAAGTCATAAGCAAATATGGTCTGACTCATGATGTTGTGCTGCTGGTCAAAAAGGTTCTCAAAACTTATATATATATATATATCTTTACTATTGGTGTTTTTTCTCAAGGGATTTAAAATGCTACGCTAATTCTTTTGCCAAATTTCTTTAAAATTGGTCGGGTAGGTTTTGTGATCAATCATAAAACACAAAACTAAAGGTTTAGTCATGACTGATTGATTTTCATGACTAGCCTTTAGTCTGAAAACTCAGTTTCCAGAGAAATAGATGTAATACTATTTATCTGTTCAACCGAAAATAAAAACTCTCTTGTCAGGCTGATCCACAATGAGTAAGAATGATACCATCAAAGTTATGGACATATGGACCAGAAACGAGTCCAACCTAAACCCAAATGAAAACCTGTGAAATTGCATGAGCAAGTGTGAGAGAATGAACATCCTCCACAGACTCGGCACCAAATCACAAACGCCATCCCACAGGATGACATCATCCAGAGCATGTGCCAGTTCATCGGGAGGATTACTCTGTTGTCAATTCTCCAGTTATGTCACATGAAAAAGTCATGCTGCTAATATGTTTTTGGTGCTGATTATCTGATACAACATGCAGGCCATTTTCATGTGGCAAAAAAAACATCAAGAAAATCTTAAAATCACAGTGGTGCGTTTTTATATCCCCTTAGTTTGATTTACATGTCTGGGCAATCTGAGTGTAGTACATGGGATTCAAGTAATTAACCTCACTAAACTTTTTGAATGAAATATGCAGTAACTTAATTTTGTATCTGTTTGTGTGAATGTGTCTGGATCTGTTTGGGTTTCTGTGTCTGCCTATGTGTTTGTGTGCATTTCTGCTTCTGGGCCTGTGTCTATTTATGTTTCTGTGTATATGTGTGTGTTTCTGTGTCTGTGAATGTATGTGCGTGTTTGTGTGTCTCCTGCAGTCTAAGCTGATCCAGGCTTACAAAATGATGCCTCAGACATCCAAAGAAGAGCTGATCGTTTTTATCACAGTCTACCAGATGGACCCAGTCACTGAATACACTGCAAAGGTAGAGTATTAGCTGCACGCTACATTTTCACACATACATAATTACTGCACTTCCAATTTTGGAATAAATAAATAATTTTATTCAATATCCTGGGAACAATTATTTTATTCCTAGAGAGGGTTTATTAATGTTTTATTTTTATATTTTTAGATAATCATTTTTGTTTAATTTTTTTGATATATGTTTTTGTTTTGTTTCAGTTTCCAATGACTTAATTTGAATTTTAATGTTCTGAGGGTTTACTTCAAGTAAGGCCTTATATTTTTACTTTATTTTGTTCTCATATTCACATGAATTTAATACATTTTTAATATATGCAGATGTGGCTGTGCTCGCTGCAGTAGAAATAATGGCCATCGGGAGGGTTAATGTCTTCACCAGGATAGAACCATCATGCACGTGTCTGTTTCAATTGCCTGACCCATGACCCCGACCCCCCTCCACTTTATGTAAATTAGGTCAATATTCTTCTGTAATTAGGCAAAAATGTTGAAAATGCCTTGCATTATTAATGAAGGTGTTAAAAAGATCTTGGATTAGCCCTTTTACCTGGATGTTTCTTCTCTCTCATGACCCATCCTTCCACCAAGTTGGGTGTTAAAATCTGTCTTGTAGTATTTTAATAATCGTTGGCGAAAGATGCCTCCTGAGGAGGAAATAGTTTGAAGTAATTATCTTTTTTCACAATATTAATGAACCTCAATGTAAACTGGACTGTAATACCATGTTGTTTTAACCACATAATAAAACACAAATCAAATACAGTCACCATGGTAAGACAGATTAATTAACAAAATTAGATCAATTCATTAGCTAATACACTACACAATAGTTAGTATGTCCTCACATGGTTTAATAGGCCCATTAAAAATCCTACTTATCAAATGTGACTTTCTCAATAGTCATGTTTAATGCCTCTTCCTCTATGATACCTTTGACAGGTGGTGTCCCTCAGGACCTCTCCCTTGGCCTCTTACTCTTTGAAATATACTTGCTTTCTGGGTAATATTATAAACATGTTCAGTCAAGTACCAGAAAAAATATCAATATTTATCAATTAGAAATATTGACTAAAAATGAGTTCATCCCAAAGCTGAGTAGTACATTAAGGGTTATATAAGGTTTCTCATTAAAATAACTGAGCAGGATCCACACTGTGTAAAACACAAAGATGTTAAGTCAGTAAAGAAAAAATGTTATTCTCTATCTTGCAGACAAGCTCTCAGATATTAGCGTCACCTGTGTTAAATCATGCCCTATTGTTCGTCAACAAAAGCTCAGCTAACTTTGAAGAGATCTACTCAGCATTTAGCAGCGCGGCAGAAGCTTTCAGGGTGAAGGTAAGCACCGAAAACACTTACTTGATACAACGGAACTGCAACATATTCAAGCCGTATCGTCATGGATGATCTCACTTCTGCATGTGTGTGGGTGGGTGTGTTTAGATCTTGTTTGTGTTGGTGAACGTGAATGAGCCCCGTAATGGCAGACTGATGGAATACTTCAGGGTTCGGGATTTCGAGGCTCCTCTCATCCGATTGGTCAACTTGACAGACCATGTGACCTATCAACTTCCCTCGGATACCCTTGATGTAGAAACCATTAAAAAATTCTGCCATTCCTACCTAAATGGCAAAGCTAAGGTAAGATTCACTCTGTTGTCTACTGAATGATGTATTAAAGGAAACAGCTTATCCTGATATAGATCATGTCTTTGTGTGCGTGTGAATTTAACAGCCTAAGATGCAGAGTGAGCCGATACCTGAAGGATGGGAAAAACAGCCGGTGAAGGAGCTGGTGGGGATGAATCTGGAGCAAGTCATTTTTCATCCCAACAAGACTGTATTTGTCCTCTTCTGTATGTAAATATACTCTGAAATGTTGCTGCAACTATCATACTGGGTCACATTTGGTTCAATCGTATAATATCTACGAAACTTATATTTGCTGTCAGGCAAGGATTTTCAATTTTTGGTTAGTAAGTAGGATTCAAAAGAGTTTTAGGGAATCTGGACCTCATTCACACAAACCTCATATTTTTCCATTTTGAGATGAGGCCAGTGCTGACAATCAATAATTTTTAATTTTCTTGAAAATAATGCTCAACAGGAGCTGTAAGGAAATGAAAATCTAGCGTCTTTTATACATGTAATACTGACGCAGGATGAGGCTTTCTTAGAGCACACTCAGCCGACTGTTGGCCTAACTAGCTAGCCCTGGCCTGTCCGAGGACACGCCCTAAATGACAACTTCGAAATCCGATTGGTTAATCAACAAATTCATCCCATTTGATTTAATTGCCGAGGCCCTCACTGTGGAAGCCCCGTGCAGATGTCTTACCCAGAGACCTCAGTGAAGAGATCTGATTGGATAAAACAAAGCTCACTCTTATGAGCTCACTGGCAGCAGCAGCACAGAAGCAATGCAATGAATAAATCTGATGGGAACAAACTATTCAAATAAATGTAGTCTCAATTGAAATATTTATTGAATTATGATATTATGATATTTTTTGACGATGTCTGGGCTAGCAGAGAAGGCCTTACTAGCCCTGACGATTCATCAATGCTGACATAGGCTTCAGAACCAGCGGCTATAGGTAATGAATGGATGAATGAAATATCAGCTTTGCCAGCTTGTACTCACTTAACGACCTGTATTCAACGTGTGTTTCAGATCTGCCTTACAGTCCGAAGTCCCGTGCTGTGTTTCCACTGTGGGAGGAGTTAGCTGAGGCCTTGAAGGAGCAAGTGGATGTGGTCGTTGCTCGTATCGATGCTTCAGCCAATGACATCAATATGTCAATGCAGGGCTCCTACCCGTCCCTCTGCCTGTTCCCCGCTCTATATGCTGAAAGAGTACGGACACCTTGTTGCACGGGACATGATTTGACCCCGTTATCAATACAGTTGTCAAAATAATGCCTTCATTTAGATTACTTAGATAACAAAGATTTACTTTGAATAACCACATTCAGTGATGACCCTTGACCTCACACGTCACTGAACAACGTTACAGCTGTAGCAGCTTAAAAATACCGGATCCAAATAAGTAGATTTCTTTGGACCACAGTCAGTAGGTAAGGTTAAAAAAAAGACCAATAAGAAATAGCGTTATTCTGCCCAGCTGATGGGAATTTTTCATTACGAAAGATGCCTGATCTTATTATATCCCCGAAAACCCAGGAATATTATGGACTTGCTATTTCTGCATCCATATCCGGGTCCCCAAATACTCCGAGTTAACGTGATATTCATAAACAATATGATAATAATAATAGTTTAATAGGTATTCCATGGATTTTTTTCAAATGATATACACACATAGATCTTAGTGTGAGGAAGAGGAGGATTGGCTTTGGGAAAAGTCAGCGGTCTATTTCTGCCACTAGGAGCATTTTCTCCAAAAGTTGTCAGGCCATTATTACTAAACTGTTGGTCCAGTGTAGTCCAAATTTGGTGCATATGAATCGACTCAAGGAGATCTGTCTTGCATATATATTATCTTACTATAATAGTTCAAAATGTACTCACTAATGGGGAGCATTTTATGATAAAACGCTTTTTCGTACCTAACTTCCTCACCGTTAGTCCAATTTCGACCAAACCAGGTGCTTATGAATCTAGTCGAGGAGATGTAACTTGTGTGTGTCATATTTTACTCAGGGGGAGCCTTTTTGTGGTTTTTGGACATAACTTCACATTTAATTTGAGGAGTTCAACCAGGAGAATTGCTTGCGCAACGCAGTGGAGAAGGGGCTTTTTGTTAGTGACGGCGTAGGCCTAGTTTTTAATGGAACAGTTCTGTACAGTTTTTGCTGTAAGGAATTCTTGTATCATTGGAATACTACTTGAAAAATCACCTCAGTGAAAACTCTATCCCTGAAAGGGAAGCCCATGACGCTAACGTGACCATCAGCCTCCAGCCCTGTCAAGGAACACTGAAAAAGACATTAGTGTCAGATTTACTGACTCAATGGGTGGCGATTGAATACAGGTCAGTGTTGGTGGTGGGGGAAAGGGGGTTAATGGAAGGCTTTAGCTATTTGGTCCTTGGACAGCACTCTTGATATATAATTTTGTTCAGAATGGAGTTGCTTTATGTCACTAAAATGGGGGAGGAAACAATGGCGTATCACATATTTTGCCCTAACTGAGGATCGTTGGACATCGGGAAAAAAACACAAGTTATCTTGGTGTGACGTCACTCAACAGATGCTTCCAGATAGTGCAACAGTTTCTGTTTTGGCAGAAACATTTTTCTTTCTCTCAGTTATTAGGCACAAAAACAGTGAAAACAAAATGTGCTGAATGTATTGCAAATAAAATAGTTGACCTTTATGTTTTATAATATCTATTTATTAGTTGATTTATTCAAATTTTCAAATCCATTTGAATTTCACAAACTTAAAATGCTTTCCACTGCAAATATTAATACATAAAATTAATTTCAATTAATGTGTTACAAAGCAAAATTAACAAAAACATTTAGCATTTCAATTTAAATTCAAATATATATATATATCACGTGATATCCAAACATTAAAATACTTATTATTTTCTAATCTTTGCTGAAATCTTTGTCTTAAATGTGTTTTTGTGGTCTGCAGGCTAAACTTGATAGATGGAAGTGCTAATGTTGATCATGTGATATCTTCCTGTCAGGTGGTGGTCTACTCTGGTAAGAGGAGGTTGAAGGACCTGATTAAGTTTCTAGATAAAGAGATGCAGAAAGCAGAAAAATACAGAGTTAAGGTAAATGATGTTAATTTCTCAGCCCGTTTGCAGGTGCAGTGGTTTAATTTTGTTAGACTGTGTGTGTGTGTTTGAGAGCTTTTTCATTCCACTGTTAAAAATGAGGTTTGCCTTTTGTGTCTCCAGGAGGATGAAGACAGGAGGAAGTATATAGAGGCTGCAAAAGCTGAAGAAGCGAAAAAAGCCAACAAAACAAAAGAAGAGCTTTAATTCAAGAACAAAGAGTACAACGTGTGTGCTTTTATGTGTGTGCGTGTGTGTGTGTTTGAGTATAATTCATTTTATTCGGTACTCTAGTACTAGCATTGATCTTGTTTTATCCTCTCCACCAAGTTACCATGAAGCGTCTGTTAAAAAAATCCAATAAAGTTTCGATTTAAAAAGGCTGATGGTTATGAGACTGTCTATTTATTTAACACAACAGGATCATTGTCATATTAATAGTCAGAATTTAATGTTGAGGTGGGCTTAATGCTACCCTCATAAAGACAGCATTTGAGGGGAGCCCTTTCTTCCACCGACACCAATCGTTACTAATTGCATCCAGGTTGTAGAACACACTGGTGATGTCACCATACTTATCTGCCTCATGCTTAATTTAGAAACATCATCTGTCTCCTTCACCAGAACACATTCTGCTTTGGAATCATCTGATTATCATCAACAAAAACCTAATTTTCCATAATGGCAGGTTCAGATCTGCAGTATTTTAGCTTCTAACCTTTCTCACATACATGAAATCCACTTGACTGACGGTAAGTCTCAGCTACATATAATAATAATAATAATACATTTCATTTATAATGCACTTTACATTTGGATCAAATCTCAAAGTGCTACAAGGCAAAAGCAGATAAAAGCATCAATAAAAAATAAATAAATAAATAATAATAATAACTATACAAAAACGTGACCAAAAGCATTATAAAAAAGCAATATAAGTGGCACCATGTCTCTGCCACAGTTGTTACAGCACTATGAGCATATCAATATTTTGATATTTCAATCTACATCTGCACCAGGATCCTCATCTAAACTTAATCCACTTATTGTTGGTCTAACTTGCACAATGTAAACTCTAACCCTAAACACTTATAATGTCATTTACAGTAATTGAGTGGCAGACATTCTAAGTTACTGTAACACTATAGGGCATTAAGCAATATCCATTATTGGGGTTTTCTACAATATGTAATCGCTTAACATAAGGTTCTACAGTACTTGTTCACCATGATTTTCTACATTATATTATTGGCTATTGTGATATCCTGCTCTATTTGATCACTTTTCTTACAGAAGAGGATTAGGGACACACATGACTAAGTGAATTTTTTTGATGGACTTTTGACTTTAATCTCAGAATCCTGACTTTATTCTCAAAATTCCAACCTTAATCTCAAAGTTCTGACTTTAAACTCATGATCTACAGTATTTTAGCATCTGACCACTCATTCATAAATAGATTTTTTCGCGCTTAAAGTTCTTGCGAGTTCTTGCGCGCTCGGGTTGCACTAAAGGAAGTCTCTGCAATTGAAGAGTGAAAGTGTTAGAGGCAGCTACCACCATGGCAACCAAGGACACATTCTGCAAATAGTCACCAGTTAATAAAAGTCACCAGTCAATACGATACACCAGCTTGTTATCGGGATGTGCGATTCTGCAGTTAATTTAAGAATAGGCAACGTTGTATCTTAAAACACTTTGGATGCAAGCAAAAAAAATGACAACTTTTAAGTTTGGAATCTTTCATAATTGTGTTCACATTGCGGGCACTTATAAAGTTTGAAAAATGGAAAAGTTGAGCAACAAATACATGATTTTATTTGGGTTTTCGTATTAACTTAACAAAGGACCAACTGACTTCTGTGTACTATGCAAATGTACTGTCTGTCTGTTTTTTAGAACATAATGGTACCTGACTTAACATCTCTGTGATGTTGAGGTGAGTTCCCATTTACCGTGTGTGGAGCAAATATAAAACCTAAGTATGCCATCATCAGACCAAGCTAACTCCTGTATGAACCATTCAATTTAAACCAAAGTCAAATGTGTGTAGATACTTATGCCACATTGTGCAATATATCAAGACTCAAAATTCATCATAGTGAGGTATGAGATGGGTATTATTTGACTACTTCCCTGTTAAATGTATTCTGTAGCCACCATTACTCCTTTCCATACCCCTGGAGCCCCAATGGGGCTGCCCAAGGCTCCCTCAGGTATGGGTCCAATGTATGGAAATTACTTCCCTTTTTTCTACTGCGTATGGTTGTATGTGATCAATAAAGGATACATTATTATTATTATTATTACTATTATTATTATTATTTTTAGCGAATAACTGGAATAATAATAATAAAAATAATATGCTTGTTCTCGTTATCCTCCGCTTATCCGGGTCCAGGTTGGGGGGCAGCAGTTTCAGCAGGGAAGCCCAGACTTTCCTCTCCCTGGCAACATACACCAACTCCTCTAGGAGGATTCCGAAGCGTTCCCAAGCCAGCCGAGAGATGTCATCTCTCCAGCGGGTCCTTGGTCTACCCCAGGGTCTCCTCCCCGATGGACATGCCCGAAATACCACCGTCGGGGGGCATCCTGACTAGATGCCGGAACCACCTCAACTGACTCCTCTCGATGCGGAGGAGCAGCGGCTCTACTTTGAGCCTCTCCAGAATGTCAGAGGTCATCACCTTATCTCTTAGGCTGAGCCCAGCCACCCTGCGGAGAAAACTCATTTCAGCCGCTTGTATCCGCCATCTCATTCTACTTCTGTGGATCCTACTGCCCGATCCACAATGCACCGGACTCCTGCGTACTCCTCAGTGGGTGGTGGGCCAACGGGAGGACAGACCCATGTCCCTGCTTCGGGCTAAACCCGACCGGGCCCCATGGGGGAAGGCCCGGCCACCAGATGCTCGCTGTTGTAGGGGATAATAATAATAATAATGATATGCTATTCAAGTCGTATTTCATGTAGAAAAGAATTTTAGAATATCTGGATTTGTATTTTTCCCTGCCGTCCCAACTCTCCCTCGTCATCAATTCTCCTTTCAACTCATATCTTTCGGATCAGAAAAGGCATACAAAAAGGGAGGTTCAGGTCCTGCAACTGGATCTTGGCAAGCATTTCCAGAGACTTTGTAAAGATAGTTAAGTGTCCTTAAATGTATGTGATTCCCACTTCAACAAATTAACTTTCAAAAGCAGAATACTTGCTATACTTCTACAGACATCAAGTATCTCTAAATAAATCATGAGAGGACTGTCCACTGCTATTTTGGAGAAAAAAGTTCAATGTATAGTATTCTTTTAATTTGTTATATTATTCAGAACTTTTAAAACCTACTGAAACTCAACATCTTTGAGGTTAAATCGAGAAAAAAAAAGTCTTGCTCAAGAGCTGCTACAAAAAAGCAAAATTGTAAGTAAAAATGTAAACTTCATTTGAAAAGTGAACAGTTATTTTTTTGAGACGGTTTTTCAAAAATGTATGTGATACGTTATTGAGGAAAATTGAGGAATATTTTTGGTTCTAAAGCTCTTAAGCAGGGAAAGGGTTTCCTTAAATATAAGATGGGGGAAAATAAAACATAATATCATATTTTCATATCTTCAAAGATGTATAACAACAAACTGTAGGCCTTGATGTTCCATCACTAGTAATAAATGTTTTGGCCCCAGTAGCATCATGTTCATGTTATTTTTGTTTTTGCTACTTTTCAAGAATTGGATTTTGTTCGATAGCTATGTTTCTTTAACTAAAATCCATTGTTTTCTGGTTAAATCTCTAGCTCTAGTTGAATAATGACTAGATGCCTTGTGATCAGGTGATTTACTGGACCTCTAAATGAGTTCATTGTTACGGGTAATTTTAGAGCTTAGATCTCAGAATGCAACTGTAATGTACTGCATTTTAACTGTTTAAATTTACCACTCTTTCATTTAAATGCTCCAGAAAATTATT
This sequence comes from Lophius americanus, assembly GCA_037951165.1. Classification (NCBI taxonomy): domain Eukaryota; kingdom Metazoa; phylum Chordata; class Actinopteri; order Lophiiformes; family Lophiidae; genus Lophius; species Lophius americanus. Next base: position 1,988,009 of record JBBDHG010000091.1, on the reverse strand, counting down.
TTCAAATTTCTGTATTTTACAGTAAAAGATTCAAATTCTTATCCTCATGCATAGGGAACTTGATCAACTATTAATTCAACACCAGAATACCAATCTTTTGTAAGAGGTAATATTTTATTAACATTAGTTAATTTAAAACATTTTATTGGCAATATCAATAGGCTACCTTGAAGGCTGCTCTGCAAAAAGGGTAATACCACAATGGTTTAACATGTTTAAAATAAAACTAATGTTACAGTTGACATTACATTGTAGTTACAGTCACCAAAGGGTTTAGAAGAGGATGGCTACAGCAATGCTCATTGGTGGAAAGCGGGCAAGGCATCTATGTTTTTATGCAGTATATGAATTTTGGTACAAAAAAGTGTTTTGTCACAACAATTTCTACATCAGTAACCTGAGCATTGACAATTAAGCTAACATTTCCTATTTGGTGATACTGAAAAATACTTCAAGGTTTATCAATAAACAGTGCAGATTAATGCATGTGTTAAGGCTTAAAAAGACGTGTATAAAGCCACACAGACTCTTTACTCGAGACTTACCTTTATCAATGGGGAAATAATGTATGGTATTAAGAGTAACACTTCAACTGAGACTGAGAAGTTCAGCAAGTTTCTAAGGAGCAATTTCAGCCCTTTGATATTTGTTGATGTTGAATGAAAGGACTAAAAATGATTGCATTGCAATCATTGCAATGAAAAACAACCAATAACGTATTAATATATATATATATATATATATATATATATATATATATATATTTTTTTTTTTTTTTAAAAGCGAAAACAACAAAAAAAATCCCCAGTTAAGCACAAGGGATTACAAACTTAGGGAAATTAATTAAATAATAAGATTGGAACAAAGACATTTCTGCGTCAAAGTCTCTAATGAGCGTTTATAGTTAATTATTGTGAGGTTCGGTCGGTGACGCGCTGTGACGTCACACAGTGGCTGGAGGAAGACGCCGACTCTCCGTGCAGCTTTGACCGTTTCGTCTCCCTCTCTCGGCGGGCAACAGGCAGCAGACAGGCGAAGGGATGAAGCCACTGGGCGCGTACGGCGCCGGGAAGGCCGGGAGCGTCAAATTCGATCCTGTGGCGTTCCTCACGCATCCACGGACCATCCTCAGACTGATGTCGTGGGTAAGCCTCCTCTGCAATGTGTGGGTAGTCACCAGAGATCAGGCCTACCTGCATCCCTCCCCGCTATTTCTGTGCCTCTCTCTCATTCACATTGTCTTGTCACCTCATGATTTACATAAATTTGAGATTCTATTCACATCATCAGTGTCTGAGTTTTATATTAATGTAATAGAGCTGTAGTAAAGGATTCCAGTAGTTAAGCCTCTGTATGGATCTCCACCAGCAGCCTCTCATTTTTATACTATACTCCTTTATGTCTGGATTCATTGAATCTCGTTTGTAACTGTGAGTCATTGCATGCCACTCAATGTCTGAGAAACAATTAGGTTGCCAAGGAGACCCGGACAGAACACAGGAGACAGTTAACACCATTTCATGTCTTGATTTGTCACTTTTTTGTGTTTCTTTTTTAGGGAGGGAAATATTATTATTATTAATGCACTTTGATGACTAAAACGAAAAAAATGAGATCCACAATCAAGTTAGAATACAGCTGGATTCTGGTTCTACATTATACACATTTTTTTGTGTGGCTATTTTGTTTATTAAATTAAATAATTAACTGAATTAATTAATGAATACATACATTATTAGAAATAATTACAATTTTACATAATCTAGCACGCTGATTCAATTTAAGAATATGACCCTTAAGAAATATTTATTTATTTAAATTTTTTAAGTCACCAAAATTCTTCTTAATAAGAAATCCCTTATTGTATAAACCATAATCCAGCCTGTTTGGGGTTGCGCTGGATTTGCTAATTTAATAATATAATTTGATTGAGTTCAGTGAGTTCAGCTATTCTTTAAATTGATACAACATAACTGATATGATCTTTAAATGTATATAATTTCATGCGTACGTTTATTGATTTTTCACTTTGGGTAGTTCAAGCTTCAGAAATTATTCCTTATGGGCTGAGGACAAAGAACAGAAATAAGGACAGCAGAGAAATCTCTTGTATTTTCTAACATAATTTATAAAATCCCTATTTTTAAAGTGAAAAAACAATTTGAATATCATAGTGCATATTTTACTCCACTAGCCTAATTTTGGGGAAAGTAGTTACTTGTTTCTTACAGGATTCAGATTATTATTATTTTTTGTATATGAATTAGTTTAATAATAGTATACATTTTGAATTCTGAAATTGAACCAAAAATGTACATCATGAAGTTAATATACATTTACTTTCGGTACATTAGTATACTTTGATGGAAAGACACGTATTTATTGAGATTTTTAATAAAAGTCCTTTTTTTAGTAACTGAGTATTTTTAAAGTGTATTACTTTTATTTAAAGGATCTCAGTACTTCACAAACCACTGTAGGTCAGTAGAATAAATGTAGGACATGTAGATCTTAAATTGAATTTAGAGATAAAGGCTTCAACATACAATTATTTTTCATTCTACTCATTATCATCTATTTAGGTTGTAAAATAATATTTAGCTTGCAGGGTTGTTTATTCTTGTAAAGGTTATTTTAAGTCATTATATTACGCTCTATGGAAGCACATTGTCATGACGATACCCATACTAATCTATTTTCCTGGCAGTCCTCTGGACTGGTTTTGAAGTTGGCGCCTTCTTTTTAACTTTGGAATACCAGGTCTGCCAGGAGTACAAATAATGTTCTTGACTTTAACCTTGATTACGGATTAATTTGATTACATTTTTTTCACTTAACATTTTATTTGTTTGTCAATAACATGTGAGGTTACTGGAAATATCCTTTATCCAAACATGTTATCAGATTTTTTTCAACCAGCAGTCCAAAACTCAGACACATGAAATTGATAAAATCTTCAAAGAAATAAAAGTATAAAACAAATATTCTTGTGTGTACGGACGATTTAAGACTATGGTCGATCTGATTCTCATAACTGCATTCTATTATATGTCGATATGTCGTTACAGATTTCCGATTGGTTGGCCACCCGGTCGTTAGATGGTCGATTGATTGGAAAAATGGTTTGTTTGGCTGGTTGTTTGGTACCATGGCTAATTGGTTGATTTGTTGTTGGTCGGTTGTATTGTGGGTCAGTCAGATTCCTTCCCGACGAAGTCACCATACCCACTAACGCACCAGCAGATCTTCCTGTACAAAGTAACAATGACCAAAGTCTATAATTTTACACGCTGGCAAAACCTGAGCTCACAAAGCATGCAGAGATGAATCTGCTCTTTGATCTTTGGCTCCACACCCATTTCTTCCGTGAAACGGATTTCAGAAGATCAGGCAGTGAAAAGGCAAGTTCTGCTAAAAACAGGGTTTGGAAAACCACCGGAAATCCCATACCACTCTTATCCAGTTCCTTAGATGCTGATGGTGCAGAAATGACGATAAGAGATGGCTGCCTCGTAGCCCACACAGCAAAGTCAGCCAGATCGTTACCTTAAACTATCTGTACATCAATAAGTGGCAACGCAGGTAGCACCCCGACAGGAACAATACCCGGCACCAGGTCATAATTCCACTTTATGTAATGATGAGGCACAGCCATTGAACCCAACACTATACCCTTCATCAACACAAAATCCTCCGTTTCCGTCTCAGGGGAAAATGGAAGCACTCAGTCTACGATGAAGGAGTATTTTGCACCTGCATCACGCAGTACCTTAATTGGAACACATTGATCACCTCCACCTAACGCCAGAAAAGCATCACCAATAAATTGCCCCAAACCAGAATCTGTTCCGCACACACAGATCTCTTCTGGGGAACTGGAGCACAACATAACTGGAGCATGAGGTGGCTACTGCAGTCTCGTCTTCCAACACTGACCCTTCCAATGACCATCACCAGGACAATAATGACACACTCCCGGAACCTCAGGACCTGTAGTAAATGCAGCTTTACGTGGAGGACTCCGGTCTGGATTATTTTGTGCCACCCCAAGGATTCCCATAACGGTCATCTCTCCCTCTCCGTTCACATCCAGAGTGCTTCTCTGTGAAACCTCCCTTATGAGTCATCACAAAGTCATCGGCCAGTTAAGCAGCTCCGAACACAGTGGGGGGCTCACACTCATTTACATATGTAGCTATTCGTGGAGAAATAAGAGTTTTTAAAATTTTCCAATATAATCAGTTCACATAGACTGTCAGTCATTAACCTCTCATTTTCACTTCTCATTTTCACGAGAAGTGAAATCACGGTAAAACCCAACATGCTTCTGCTTGTCACGTTTAGGCAAAGCCGATTTCACCATTCCATAATCGAAGCGCTCCGGACAGCATATGGCTGAATAGGCCTCCTGCGCTCACTCAGTGAGGACGGCCTGAAATATGAGCACTCCGACAGCATCTGGCCATTTCTTAGCCTCAGCCACACATTCAAAGACACATTTAGGTTAAATGACACCAACAGAGAATTTCCCCCTAACTGCCTATCAGAAGCTTGCTAAATTCGACCCTTGTCTTCATGCCGTTCTGCGGCGGTTGTATTAAGCAATGAAACCGAGATGGTCATCAAGAGATAACCAACACTAACCGCTCCCCACAACACTACAAAAATAATAAACAGACAAGTCTCCAACAGCCTGACAGAGAAATCTCTGATGTGTATTCAGACAGCAAACATTAACCTTAAAAATGGAACGTGGCAATCAAACACCGTGTTCCAATCAAACAAGAGTATACATAGTGTATTCCCCAGATCCACCGCAGCACCAGATGAAATGAAAATAACGCAGAAGAACCAACTAACTAGCAAGTATAATGACTTTCCCCCCCCCCCATTTTTATGAACTTGCCTCAAATGGCCACAACAAAAAAGGTGAGACACACCATGTTTAACTATAAACAAGAGTTTTTATTAATCAATCAAATCAAATTAAAACAAATCAGCATTAAACAAATTATCTAAACTAACTATTTACAATAGGGACGTGAGCATTCGGTAGAGTCAGTGGTGTGAAGTGTTTATGAGGAGAAAATGTGTGTGAGGATGCTGGAAGCAGCAAAACAGCCGAACCAACCATGATGATGTTGGCTGTTGGAAGAGTAGAGAGAGAATAATTCATCTGCAGCATGGCCTTAAGTAAAGGAACTCCTGGGCGCCACAGGTGTTCCAGGTTTCCCAATCAGCCAACTGCAAGAAGACACAGGTCTTTAGTATGTCCCCACCAAGAGGAGCCCAGGGGACATAACAATTGGTCTGTTGGTCGATTTGCTGGCAGGATTTTACATATTTGGACATGGTTGGTTGACTGGTTATCTGGCAGGTCTGTTGTTCCTGCCAACAGACCTGCCACCCAGTGTTGGTTTGGTATATTGGTTGGTCGATTGTTGTCAGTTAGTTTGTTGGTCCTTCGATCTGTTGATGATTGGTTGGTCTGGCTGTTTGTTGTCTACTGTCAGGATACTCATTTGGACATTTTTCCCTATCTACTTGGACTGGGACAGACAAGCTGATCAGACATTTGTCGCATAATTAAAGCTCAGTGGAGATGTTGCATTCTTTTTGTATTTTGCATATATGAGCATGTTTGTTCTGTTTAATCATAGCATCAACTAACAATTTGCAACAGCTAGGTCTACAGCTACTTGTTGAACTTCAATCAGAAAGCTCTCTCACCGATTGACAATTATCAGCAGGGGTAAATTAGAAATTATATTTCTTTAGGATTTGCATAAAATAAAAATGCTACATACTCAAGGAGGTATGTCTCTGTATCCTGTTAGGCTTATACTGCGTCTTTGTGAGGCATGTACGAGGAATGACAGGTATATGGTCTCAGTGTGAGTTCATTCACCTCAACCTGTTAGATAATAAACCAAACCCAATGTCTGTCCCTGCAGGTCTTCGCCATGGTGGTGTTCAGCTGCATCATCAACGAGGGCTACATAAATATCGGCAGCGAGCGTTTGCTCTGCGTCTTTAACAACAATGCTGACGCCTGTAACTACGGCATTACACTTGGTGTGGCATGTTTCCTCGGCAACATCTTTTTCTTCATCTTGGACATTTATTTTCCCTCCATCAGCAGCATCAAGGACAGGAGACGCGCCGTCCTGCTGGACCTCATCTTCTCTGGTACATGTTCAGCAATTATCATGGAATGATCAAATACATTGACAGAATGTTAAAAGATGAAGTAAAGAATATATGTAAAAAAAATATTTAACTAAAAAAATATTAAAACCAATTTGAACTTTCAGGCATATATGAAGCATAAACTGTACAATGTTATTAGGAAAAGAATGTTATCTTTAGAAAAGTAGTAAGAGAAGATTGGACTACAGGTTTAATATGAAGTATATATTGAGCTGCAGCCAGATGCCAATTAGCTTAGCAATAAAAAAAATAAAAATAAAAAAACACATTGTCGTGTTCGATCCAGATAAAAAGGGAAAAGTTAAAACAATATTTTTTCTCGGGTTTATTTACAGCACAGTTTCTTGACTGGGTGCAGTGACTTCCTGGCGTATCTGTCATGTGTTGATTGTGTTTTTTTGCTAATCTGAAACCAGACCTACCTTCCCCAAATTTTATATCCCTATGAGGGTATAAAATTTGAAAATGTTCCACATTGTGTCCACATAATGGATGGAACATTTTCATTGGGTCTCACATGTTCATTCTAATAATCCATATCCTTCTAGATTGTTGACGACATCTGAACGTTTGTTATGTAGAAGTAGCCGATCCAAAATAGAGCTGAGTGATGATTTCCTGAAGTTGCTATGATAAAATAAATGAGCCTGTCTGTGTCTGATGTTACAGCCTCACAGTACAAGATTGACTGTAGTCTCTGAATCTGTGACTTAATTTAGGGTTTGCGTCCTTCAAAGTACCTGCTCTAGGTAGCCCAGAATGCATTGAACGGTTTTAAAATAGACGGTCTGGTCTACAGAGAAATTCCCCATCTCTTCCTCTACCCATCCATCACAAAGTACTGCGCCTGAAGTAGATTAGGTGATGATTAGTCGTAGTTCAAGTCATTGTTAGAAAAGCTGTGTTGGGGAAAAAAGCTGTGACACAGCGGTAAGAAAGCACTTGAGTTGGTGAGTATTAGCATTTGAAAGAGGACAAGTGACAAGATGTTCCATAAACAGAAAGAAGACTTTGTGTGGAACGCTTGCAAAAGTCATTGAATTGGGACAGATTTTTCTTTTAATTCGTTTTATTTTTATTATTATTGTTATAATTTTATTATTTTTGTATTATTTTATATATTATTTTAAAATGTAAATGAATTGGGACAATTTGTTGTGCTGCTCTGACACATTTTGTCTGCGACCCAGTCACAGTGTGCCCCAGACTGACTTGTCTTTGTCCCGCCTCCAGGTCTTGCCTGTTTCCTGTGGTTTGTTGGCTTCTGTTTTCTGGCCAATCAATGGCAGGCTACCTCTCCGGCTGAGCTGCCACTGGCCCAGGGCTCCGATGCTGCCCGAGCCACCATTGCTTTCTGCTTCTTCTCCATCCTTACCTGGGTCTGTATTTTTTCATCTGTCTGTAAACCTGTTCTGTGTCTGTGTGTGCATTAACGTGTGCTCATTAGTGTGAATGTGTGTATTCGATTTTTATCAGTGTCTGCTGGCAAAGAGCAGATTTAAAAGATAAAGATAAAAGATAAAGATAGCCTTTATTAGTCCCACAATGGGGAAATTGCAACTTGCAATTTCCAACTGCTCCTGAGTCCAGCACCCTCTGTATAGTCTGACATTCATGCTCTGCTCTATAAGTATATACGTGTGTATATATTTGTATGTGTATATATATCTGTTTGTGTGTATATACATGTATGTGTATGTATACTCTGTCTATTTGTCACATATAAGATAATCAGTGTAATGAGCAGTGATCCTTTGTTTGGTTATCAGCTGAAATTCTTCAAATGTCAATCAAAAACAGCTGGAACTCTTCAGACTCGTGTTGGACTTTTCTCAGTGACTAAAAAAATGTGGAGCAGCTTTCTCAGCAAACACTGATGTTTTGATTATGATCTGGATTATTATTTTACCATCAACCCCCTCCAGGTGGAGTTCTTTCCAGTACTAGACCTTTGGGGGCGGGACTTGCTGAGCTGTAACTTTCTGATTGGTCAAGAACGTGCCTCAATGTACTTTCTTTTTAAAAGCCATTATTTGCCATTATTTGTTCAGATCTACAATCTTGAACCAGTTTGCTTTTTGTTTACTGTATTTTGACACGTCAGGTTACAGAAAGAATGATAGCTGACAATGCCTGCATGAATGACAGAAAAACAACACTCTTCAACACTCTTTTTCATTCAAAGGAAGGCTAGTAATTTCAGCAGGTATTTAGGTGGTCTCAACAACTGACTGAAGAATTTTTAGGTTTTCCCAGAAGTATTTCTTTACAATAACATTTTGATCCAAATGTAAAGTGCATTATAAATTAAATGTATTATTATTATTATTAAGTAGTTTGTGTGTAAATACACCTTTATTTTTTGATATAGCTTGCTTAGAATAATTACTTGGATAGATTTTCCTCAATTTTTGTGTATTTATTTAGATCTGTCTTTACTATAATCAATACTATAGTACATTTTCCAAGAGATGGGTGGGACATAAAAGTCTGAGTTCAATCCACTTAGAAGAAATATAAATCTCTTTGGGATAAAATGAAAGGGCACTGCTTACAGGTTCCTAATAAAACCAGTAAGGCGCTTTTGTGCTTGGCTCTCTCGTGCTGCAGTTGAGTTTCACAATGCCCAACAGGTCAAAATTGGTATGAAAAAGCTATTACTAAAAAAGAGCAATTGCTATGAATGTTTAGACATTGTGAGAAAACTTACAGTCAGAGACGGAATCGCTGATTTAGCATCCACTGAACCTCACTACCAGACGCAGAGCAGCCATTTATCTCACTGCCAGTGGATGGGGCCTTGATAGGCTGTAATTGTGTTAAGGTTGAACATTACGTCTTAAAAGATCCCTTATAGTCCCAATAGTCCTGAGATAAGTTATTCTAGTATTATTTAATGCAGAATTTATAGCAGTTGACAGAGAACAAATCCAGTATTCTTTCCAATTTGGCCACTCTTTAAGTGAATGATATCACGCATTACAGCTGGTAATACAAGCAACAACTCAGTCTATGATCATGGCTGACAAATATTTTTTTTGCTGAGTTGACCTGAGTGAAGCTTGTTTCAGTTTGGGCTTGGAGACGGCTAACCAAAAATCTGCCTTACAATCTGGGCGAATATGGTTTGATGCAAGAGGGTTCTCGGTTGAAATGCCCTTCTGCCCGCCCTTCCTGTGTGGAGTTTGCATATTCTCTACTATCTGTTCTCCAGCTTCCTCCCACAATCCAAAAAAATTCACAATTCTGTGGTATTCAGATCTGGGATTATTTGTACTCAAACTGTAGAAACAAATACGTATTAAAGGAACTGTCAGGATTTGCCTCAGCACAGTCGTCTGCCACTGAGCTAGCAGTTGTGCCCTTACATCACAAGGATGCCCACAACAAACAAAAGAGCGATTGCTGATTAACCACGCAATTTAGGACAAATGCAACTATAATGATTAAAAGAAATCTGCAACATTCCTGCATTATAATTTCTCGGCAACATTTATCATTTTTAATTATTTATTTGGTTTTCGGGTCAGTGGTTGTTTAACCTCAGCAGGGGAGAATGATTGATTACTGGACCCTGCATTTTAGAATAACACCCCTGCTGTAGACTCAATAGCAGTAGGCCGATCTTGTGGTTGCATTACAGTGTCTTACTAACGGCCTCTGCTGACGCCTGTGTGTGTTTGTGTGTGTTACTAACAGGCTGTGCTGACGCTGAGCGCACTTCGACGCTTCCTAACTGGCAGCAAAACAAACTTGTTCACATGGCAACACCTGGATCCTGTCCACAGCAATGCTCGTGCTACACCATACCCCATCGCCAATGGAGCTACCATAGTAACCACCAACCCTTATCAAGCACCACCCTTCACTGAGACCCTGGACCCCCAGAAACTCACACAGCACAGACCCATGGCTCCGGCCTTCTGAGAGCAGGCAGAGAGAAAGGTGCAAGCTCAATGACACTGCTTAAGATGTGAGCACAGACTGCGCCCTGCCTCACTCATTAGCAGCTTTCTATCCCCTCCTGGAATTGGCAGGATTTTGGATCATGTGGTGTAAGATCTATCTTCAACTGCTGACTCAGCTTAGTTGTCATTGTGTTCTACTCGTGCACACACTCACCCTCACACACAGATATCGGTGCACGTAAATGCAGCTGTTCTCACTCATAAATGGAAAGACATTTAGTGTCATATACACCTGGAAACACATATATATATATACACCTGGAAGTGCACACACACCTTGAGTGCATGTTCATAAGGTGAGGTGTGAATAGCATAGATGTAGATCAGCGATGATGCTGTATCTGCCTCATAGAAGGTCTTGAGTGAAGGAAATAAGGAGGACATGGGAGGCTCAATCATCATCTTGATTGGCCTCAGTTGCTCTGAGGTTGGTCTGAAAAACTATCCTGCAGACCTGAGGTCCCCCATTGGCTGATGGTATTTAGACCAAAATATTATGACAAACTAGTGGGGGTGGCAGGTCTGGCAGAATTTGGTACACATTCTGAGCGAGGCCGTGAACACAAGATGGCTTAAAGCATTCTGAATGCTGAAGTGTTTCAGTGTTAAATATTCATGTGATTTAATATTTTATTGTGATATACTGAAGCGGTCAAGTGAAAAATAAAATCTACCCTTCACCGACACCATCAGATCTGTGAGATGTGAGTAATTGTATTAAAATCCAATAAAATCACAATGGGGGAAACGCCATGAGTCTGCTTCTGTACACATTGTCTCTAAATAATTTCCCTGTTTGATTCTTGCAATATGAGAAACCCTTCTTAATGTAATTAGGCACAGTGACAAAGATCCGCTGAAGGATTATAGGGGGAAAGTGTTCATGAGTTGTGGTGAATTCATTAGCAGAAGCAGGCAGCAGCTGTGTGTCAGCTTTATTTTTGGATTAAGCATCTCATTTTGATGGATTGAAACCCCTCATCCTTTTGTTTTTACCACTATATAGGGGGACAGAGTTACACCAAATGTTGCAGAGTCAAATGAAAGTCAGACAGGATAGGGTTTTATTCCAGCTCTGCCAGAAGGTGCCAGAACTTAGTGTATGTCATTCCCTGCCTTCATTCTGCAGGAACATGATGTAATATTACCCACATTTGCATCATATAGAGTGACTTTTATCATCATAATCATTATCGTCCATCATCCACCCTCAAAATGACCAGCACCAGCAGATAAATGACATTCAAAATTGTAGAAATTCATCTTTGTAACACTTATCACTGCTATGTTAATAAAATATAATCTCAGCCTACAACATTTTACACTCCTTTATAACACCTGAATAAGCCCTTCTCTATATTTGAGTCTGTTCACCATGCACTCCTACATTATAAACTCTTCAAACATCAGGAGGATCAAGCCTGCTCCCTCTTCAAACAACAGGGGGCAATCTAACTCTGCAGACCTCTGTTCATATGTTCATATGAACCTGCATCTGAGCTACCTCTACCCTGAGATTACTAAGACAAAGGAAAGGAAAGAGGAGGGAATGAGAAACTAAGCAGAACTTTGGAATGAGTGGTATCAGGGGAGAGCGAGGTAGAAAACGACTAAATCCTAGGTCACACTGCACAATGGTAACTTAAGAGGCCATAAAATTGTTTTTACTGACTGTCATGGATGAGTGGATTCAGGAATGGGAGGACGTCCATGTTTGATTTGGCCTGGAAAGACTGAAGTCCTAAACTATAAACTTTAACCTGAGAGGTATGAAAAATAGGAAAAGTACTGATATATTCGTGAATATATATATATATATATATGATCCTTATTTTTCTACACTTAAAACAAGCTGGTATTTTGATTTTTGTTCTGTTTTTTCAGAGAAATAACTCAAATAAATAAAAAGGGTTACGACTTGAACTTCAGCTTATTCAATCTTGCTCTTACATATAAAATACTTTGCCCTTAATCCTACGCATAAAATTATTTTTCCTGAAGATATAAACAGTAATTTCAGCACAGAACAGAAGAAAATTGGGAGTCGCATTTGAAGTAAAGAACTTTGGTAAATGAGAAAATGACCATGGCATAACAAGAATGAGATGCTGTATTTCAATTTTGATTCAGACTCATCCAGTTTCAAGCAAAAATGTCAAATAAATGAGGATTTAAGCCTCCTTAACATGAAGATGGTTGACCATTATGGGTGGGATGAAAATAATATCTGAGGCGGGCACATCCAGAAATTATGATAAAACTTCAAATAATTTATAATACAAATGATAAAGCGTTTATGAGGAAAATAATGTGCAGATTTATTAGAATCATTATTAATCGTCCTATTGTTATATCTTTGTCAACATGTTGGGGAGACGATTAATCCATAACCTAATTACGTCTTGACCTCTGACCAAGGCTTGAAGTGTGATTGAGGGCAAAAGGAGGAGAACAAGCAAGGGGAAGGTTAGAGTTTGAATAAATACAGCAGGGGAACTAAACTTGAATGAACTATGGTAGAATGAATGGAAGCTTCTTCTTGTGTGCATCTCATGTGCAAATTGCACACAGGATCTTTGAATGCACGAGCACACACCCACACACACACACACACACACACACACACACACACACACACACACACACACACACACACACAAACACACTCACACACGCAGTCTGAAGGAGTTCCGCTTTAATACCCTGTGACAAGTTTGTGATTGGATGGGATGAAGTGAGGGGTGGGGCCAAAACAGGAAACAGGTATCCCTTGGCTTGAATTGCTTCAGCAGCAATTCAAAATCTCAACCATGTTGTGGGATAACAAATCCAGCTTCAAGGAATTTGTTTAGTCTTCCACAGAACTTCCCTCTGGTTGATCAGTGCAGAGTGCTGTGGCATCAAATGACAGAGTTCGCCTTCTTAGCTCCACACTGCTTTCCATCATCTGGGTTGCCATAGTCACTGGCTCTACTCCTGGTGGTGGGCTCACCCTCTGCTTCTGGTTCCTGCCCAACACTGGAGACACTGAGGGGCTGAGGCGGCTCCTGTGCTCTCCAGGACTCGGGGGTTGGTGTCTACTTTTGTGTGAGGGGGCGGGAAGATGCTGTGTGTGAGAATGTGCATGAACAGAACTGTTCATTTGGACGACTTCCACATCTGCGTTGTTTAACTGCAAGCCAGGATAAGAGCCAGAGTCATGGCTGGAAGGTCTGGAGCTGCACAGTGGTGCTGATAGAGTGTATTCCCCATTGGGGACGTTCAGACTGTCCAGGCTGTGCTGGCTAACAGACTCCATCTGGACATCTGTTTCCGGCTGCGTGCAACAGACGGCCTGCTCAGGTACATGTTCTTGGCCAGTGGCTTCACTGTGGCTTTGGTAGTGGCTCCTGCATGAAATGAACCTTTGGGGGGGTGTATATTTGAGTGTGTGTACACTGGAAGATCGCTGCCGCGGTGGTGTGCTGGAGATGGTGGGAACAGTGAGATGAGGCTCTGCCAGATCGTCAGCTGAACTGCTTTGATCCAGAGAGTCGGAACGCACGGCCTCCTGCAGAAACAACAAATTCACAAACACACATAGATCACACATTACTCATATAATTGGATTTACTGTGATCTGTCAATCTGTTTGTCTGCAAGATATTATGAAAAAGAATTTCGATGCAGGGCTGGATCTTGGGCCATGGAAGAGTTAATACATTTTGAAGTAGATCAGGGTACAAATTAGAATTCTGAATCATGAAACAGAATAATCCAGTCAAGATAAAACTACCAGGATTGGTTGTTCATTATGTTCTACCACTATCAGACACATGGGAGTTAAAACTGGAGTGGAAACACTGTAGTTAGTGAAAAATCAACAGTTACAGTAAAAATTTGTTTCATCTCCTGAGGTAGTTCAGAAGAGGTCAATTAAATCGGACTAACGGTTAGGAGGTTATGTTTGAGAAACAGAGTTTTCTGTAAAAAAAAGAAAAAGAAAAAAGATCCCCCAAGTGAGTAAAACATGAGTTATGACAGTAAGATATTATAAACACAGGATATCTCCCTTTGAGTTGATTCATCTGCACCAAATTTAAACTAAATTTGGAACAAAAGTTGAAAAATGATGGCCCGAAAACTGGTATTTAAGAGATAAAACTCCTCGCAATGGCGGGAATATGTAACTGACCTTTCGCAAAATCAATGCAGTTCTTTGTCCCGCTAATTTCTACGTGGAATTTGAAAATGATCTAAGAAATATTTATTGACTTATCGCATCAACACAAATTATCTGCAGAAGACGCAATGACGATTCCATTATATCCCCAAACAAATTCGGGAATATATATATATCTGCGGGGGATTAATGAGGTCGGAGCTTGGTTGTCAAAGTGAATCAATGTTCTGCTGGTAATTATTAACATTTCAGAATTGAGTTATCTAACTGAAGTGAATTTATTTATCCTGTGGCGATATCCCATGGCAATACCATAACGTACCCGTACTACGTCTTTGACTGGATTGGCATGTCCATGAGGTTTCTCATGCGGCCCCTCATTTTGTTTTATTAGCTGAGAAAAGTCATTTTCATACTTAAGCAGTTACAAGACTAGATGATAGACTAGATCATTTTCAAAATTAAATCACTTATTCTCCTCTAAAGGGGTTAAATTTCCACAAAACTTAATAAGAATCTGTTCAGAACTACTAGAACACACACACATACATACACACACACACACACACACACACACACACACACACACACACACACACACACACACACACACACACACACTGAAGGAACTGATCACATCACCTCCTTTCAATACTGTATTTGGAGGGGAGCCTACACGCACTCACAATCATACCCTCTTTCATTATATTGACTGTAACTTTGGACCTGCATGAAAATTTACAAATCCCAGTTGCTAGGCCAAATTTTTCTTATATCCATTTATTCACAATTGCCAGTAGCTATTTCTCCACCACTCTGCAACTAGGAGGCAGTGTCTAGGGAAACATAAAAAATGACTTTAATACAAAAAGGACTGTGTTCTTGGAAGTAAATACCCACTTCATTGGACACAAACTGACAATGCTGAATCCTTAAATTGGCTCTGCACAGAATGAGGACTATGGATTTTCTCCCTCATGCATTTTGTAATTCTAGGAAAGGAACTTTTCACCCTCAGTAAGAGGAGGAGAAACAATTATAACAACCCTAATGGTTTTGGTGTGCCTGTTGTGATATTCAGACGGACTTGGATGTTCTACAATATAAATTGTTATAGAAGAAACACGAAGGGGGCAGACAGAAAAACTAGTCCTATGTTTTCGTTCCCGACAGCAAGGGTATATCATACACAAAACTCAACCCCCTGTGTAGTAATAATAATAATAATAATACAATCCCCCTGGTTGAACTTTTACATAAAATGTGAAGTTATGTCAGATAAACAGTGTTATTCAGAAAAAGTAAAAAAACTTCCCCTTTTGAGAAAAATAATATATAGAGGATAGATCCCCTTGAGTTCATTTATATTTACCAAATTCGGACTTGAGTCGGACTAACAGCTGAGAAATGATCGAACATTTGGAGATAAGGCTCCCCTAGTGGTGGAAATATGCAAATGACCTTTCCCCAAATCCATCCAGTTCCTCTCCGCATTAAGATCTATGGGGGTATAAATGAAGAGAGGATAAGAGAAGAGCCCACCTGTCTCCGTAGCTGTCTGAAGGATGCTGGTCTCTTCAGGACTGAACTGTCTGGGACGTAGGAGGGACTCAGCTTGTTCCTGTCTAAACTGTTTTCAGGGCTGAGCCATTGAAGAGGACATCTGCTGGCCTCGGAGGCGGGGCTGAGTCTCAGTGAGGAACGTCTCTCTATATTGTGGCTCGACATGGGTTTAGGTTTGTCTGTGTTGTGTTCTGGATTCAGCCTGTATCCGTCCATACTGCGGGTCGAGCTGAGTCTGTGTCTGTTTATGCGATGAGCTGGGCTGAACTTGTATCCATCAATGCTATGAGCTGAGTTCAGTCTGTGTCTGTTTATTCTGTGAGCCGGACTGAAACTGTAGCCCTCCACACTGTCAGCTGGAGTCAGTCTGTGCTGGGAGTATCTATCGATGCTCTGAGCGGTACTGAGGAAAATCTTAGGCCTCGAGCTGCGTCCAGACCCCAGTGAGGCGTGGCTGATTGCCGGCAGAGCTCCTGGAACCTGGAGGAGGGAGCAGCCTCCACTTGAGGCCAGAGATGACATGGAGCCTGGAGAAAACAATCATATAGTAAAGGTCATATAGATTTACTGATCCATCCATCCCTCCAGACAGGCCAGAGTGGAGGCAGCCTCAGCAGGGTATACCAGATGTTGGGGGTACATTGGACGAGATGTTCAATCTGGACAAATCACCAATGCTTAGAGACAGACAACCATTCACACCTTTGGCCAAATTAGAGTTACCAGTAAACCTGTATTGAAAGTTTTTACACTGTGGAGGGAAGCCAGGGTGCCTAGAAGGCAACTCAAAACAGGATGGCCCCATGTTCCCCGCTGGATCTATACTCAAACTTTTTTAATCGATAATAGACACTTATTTGCGCAAAAACCATGTATTCCAAAAACCATGAACAAGTATAGCCTCTTTATATTAAGCCAGGTGTATCTTCTTGCTCAGAGCTGTATTCTACCATTTTTGTCCAAAACGAATACTTCATGAACTACATTACTTTGCTTAATGAAATCCTCCTTCATAATCATAAAAATAAAGTTTTGACTTAACCCACTGACAGTTCTTGTTAAAACTTAATGCATACTCATTTTGTCTTCCTTCAGAGAAGTATATCCCAACAACTCATGTTTGAGTAATGGTGATTTAACACAACACTTAGCTCTTTGTTTCCTGTTTTGTTTTAGAAGTATACTCTTATTTCATTCTATTCACTTACTGTACTTGTACTCTTGCCCTGAGCTGATTGATTTCACCTTTTCCCTGATATGCTCCCTTTTTTTATGTTTTTATTTAGTCTGTACTCTTATCTCAGCTGTTCATAAAATGTCTGCATTTTGGTTCTATCTCTCACATCCTCAACATGCATAATGTGCCATTGAAAATGTATATATTTGTGTTTATCTAAAATAATACACTTTTTTTTGTCTTCTCTAGAATAAAAAGGTCCCAAAAAGACAACAACCTGTGTTTAATGATTTTGTATTATCGTACAAAATACACAGTATATATATGGGAGTGGCTTCATGTAATTAACAATTAACATTACCTCCAGCTCCTTTCATCACGTTCCATTTTTCATCATTTATACATGTTTAACCTAAATAAAGCCCATCCTTTCAATTTTATCAGCATTATTAAAAAATATCTGGCTCAATAATAAGTTCCATAATAACAGCACAGCTCTCATCTGCCCACTGTGTTATTTATGAAAGCAATAACTACTATACAACTATCATGGTTATGGCCTAAACCCGCTCCTTCATCTAAATGGTTTAAACAACAAAATTACCTGAGTAGCTGTAGCCAAAGTAGGACTCATGGCCAATGGGAGGACATGGGGAACATCTGAGAGGCTGAACGTAGCTGTCGCTGGGGAGAGACAGCATGCGTCCCATACTCAGCAGGTTGCCATGGGAACGGTCCTCATCCTCAACTTGCGCCTGCCACATGAAATCATCAACACCGTCATTTTTATCGTCACCGTCAATCCTTTCCTTCTCACAGATGCAAAAATATGAACAGAAAACTCAGTCCATTACGTGAGCAGTTGTGTCCATATTTGAACCCGGCTCTCCCCCCATAAGTGCCGTACTGAGACAGCGAGCGGCCTCCTCCCTCTCCCTCATCTCTTCCCTCTCCTCCATTTCCTCTAGCTGTGCCTCCTTGTTGCTGTCTTCCAGGTGCTTCATCAGAACCGCCACGACCACGTTGACCAGCACGAACTGAGCAGTCAGGACAAAGGTGACGAAGTATATGGGAGAGATCAGGGGAAGGTAGGTGAGGCAGTGCCGGTCCTGCGGGCGACACTCCCGCAATGTGTCCTTGATGACGAGGTCATGCGAAGAGAAAAGGCATAATGCGGAAATGAAAAAAAGTCATCATAGATAAAGGACTTAAAGAGAAGGACTTAAAGAGAAATTCAGACATATGAAGGCGCTAGTGTACTTCCTCTCTCGTCCTACAGAAGGAGATGTTGGTCCGGGTGTGAAAAGAGTGTCTCAAAAGAATAATCCACGTCTAACTCTCCATTGTCAGCAGCTCTTAATCTGTCATAAAAACAGTGATTTCCTTGCTTCATTTTACAATGCCTGTTTCATAACCGATGCTTTGAGACTCACTCATAGGCACAGACAAAAACATAGACTCATCTCTCTATCGTCTTAAAACTCCCACGGAGCCGAGGAAAGAAAGGAAAATAACCTTCATAATCCCATTCCAGTTGTCCCCAGTAGACACCCTGAAGAGTGTGAGGAAAGCCATGCCAAAGTTGTCAAAGGTAGCGTGGCGGCTCAGACCCTCACACGGGTTTTCTTCTGAACACTCTGAAAGAGGATGAGAATGAGAGAAAGTGCATTAGAGGAGGCAGGTGTGGACAGAGGCCAGAGGAGTATCATCAGATTACAGCAGTGCTCCTGAATGGACATAATTAATGTATGTAACACAACAAAATTTATGCATGTTACGTAATCAATGGATCTCCCCAGTGTCCGCTGAGGCACACTCACACAGCACTACTTTATATGCGTGCACAAACTCAAGTGCACGCTCGCACGTGCATGCACATTCACTCACACACACATTTACCCAGTTTTCCAAAGAGCTCAACTCCCAGAGCTGCATAGATGAAGAACAGCAACATGAAGAGCAGACCCAGATTCCCCACCTAGACACACAGTACACACACACAAATACACACATATGCAGTTTATGATACACAGAAAAAAGACATGTACAGTATACAATGAAAGAGAAGCAAACATGCAAACAGCGAGAGGGGCCATAGACAATGAAGGCAAATTGCATTACATCTTTGGAATATTTTTAACCGGGTTACAATAACAGTGTAAAAAAAAGAAAGAAAAAAACAACGATAAAATTTACAATTCTTTCAATAACTCTTCAAAGGCAAACGTTCCAGGTTCAAATCCACCTCTGGCCTTGGGCTTTTTGTAAGAGTTTGCCTCTATGTGTCAGCCTTGTGATGAACTGCTGATTTGCCATATGGGGTACCCCGCCTCTCGCTGGATGTCAGCTGGGATAGGCTCCAGTCTGTGACTGAACAGAATAAGCGTATAAAGATTATTAAAGGAAGGATGGATATTCTCAAAAGATCCTTTCTTCCGGTGAGATGAGGGCTTGATGCCAAAAATTGGCGTTTTTGTTTTAAAGGTATCAAATGACCAGTCAATAACCCGTAATGGAAATTTTATGTTATTACATGGTTATTAACATTATGTGGTTATTACATTTCAATGTACCAATTCATTATTTAAAAGCTGAATTTATTGTTTGTATATAATTTTTATCTTTCTTTTTTTAGTAACCATGACAACGTTCATTGTAAGATTCAGGCAGACAAACAGTCATCAGTCAGTTACGGCATAAATTCACCGGGAAATTGAATGAAATTCTTGTTTCCTTATGGTTTGTGGCTCCAGTTAGTGCTTCAAATCTATAAATAGATTAGATAGATTTCTGAAAGTAAGTGTTGCCTCTTATTCTAAATAAATAATACTAATAATATAAATTAAAAAAACATGTGATTTTTATCTCATTTCAAAATAAACACAGGTTTCCTATTTTATTTGCAATTTCACAATATTTATTCAAAATGTAACCTTGCTGATAAGGTTTAGCGAAACAAATACATATCTTAACTTGTTGGTTTATGTGAATTTGTTTGAAATTTGTCTTCAGGACTAGTTTAATGTAATACAGGACATGTTCTTAAAGCTTTAGAATTATTAACTGGATTGGAACAAAACTTTAGTGTCAAAATAAAAATCAAGTGGGAAATCTGCAGTTAGGGACTCCATGAGTCAAATATATTAGATAAAGCTGTATAAGGAGCCCTACATTATTGGCAGTCCATTAAAAAACGAATTATAGATTTACTTTTTAATAGCTTTGGTATCAAATGTCGTCAGTGTATCATTTTAAACTTATAATCTAACGTTTTCGATAACCTTAACATGAATTAATTCACAGAGCTTCTGCTTGCCTTCCCCACTGGTAGAAGGCATGGACTTGTCTGTGATGATTAATAAACGCATTGATGAAGCACAGAGGGGAAAAAAAATCACAGGACACTGTAGCAAACATCTGGCTTCATTCCTCAGCATTGATCTGTCACTTCAGAGAGAGCAGAAAAGAGATGGACCATGGGTATTTTTGCTGAACTAGAGACTGCATTGTGTTATTTGACTAATATGGATTCTAAGAGAGGTTTTTGAATTACTTATTCAAATTTGGGAGTGAAAAAGTTTAGCTGCATTTCAGGAGCAGGTGCAGAAATACCTGTCAATGTCTACCTTTGCTTCAAACCTGCATGTTCTCATTTGAACTTCATCGGTCTCCCTCCTCCTTTCTCTCTCTTCTCTAATTTCTGGTTAAGTCTCCAGAGACCCACTGTGTCCAGGAGCTGTGGTAGATCCTTCTGAAGTCTCCTCTGCATCAGTGCCCTTATCCTGGCAGTACCTGGAAATACTAGTAAGCCTCAGTAAGCTATACGCCACCTCACATTCCTCCACATTTAATTAAGCTTTACTACCGCAGAAACATGAATAAAAAGGTTTACAACATTAAACATTTTCATTCCAAGTCACTGCCATCTCAGCGATCAATGAAACTGTAAGACAAGCAGATAAGTGGGGGAACTATTTCTAATTACCTAACTCTACACTAACTCTCTAACTAACTCTTACACTAAAAACACTTGACATATTTTCAAAAAACCCTGTATGAGAGGCGGACACATGGCTCTTTGAATTTAGGAATGAACCTGAATAAAAGGAGTAATCCAAAAATTGCATCCATTATTTTGATAAATGCAAGATAAAGCTTTTTCTACCGTTTTTCCCAGTTATTGCCATAAGACTGAATGGAGGGGTTGGTTCCATGTGGAAAAAGAAAAATATCAAATTTTTGGGTTTATCTGAATAAAGACCAATTAATACAAATGAGACGCAGTTACAAAGTGCCTTTCTAGTCCAGGGTACCAAGCTAGACTCAAATTGCTCATCTAAAGCGAAAACCAGTCTCACCATCACTCACAAATATGTAGCGCGGCCACTGGTAATCGATAAAATTTGGAAATAAGTTTTGTGTTCCATATTTTGATTTGGTTTTTACGCCTTTGATGCCCTTCTTGACACAACCCTGTCCAGTTATCTTGGATTGGGTCCGGCACTAGAAGGTCACTGATTTGTGACCCCTTAAGGGGGAAATTCGGGCGTTAGCTAGATAATTCAAATTTTCCAGGTTCCAGATAAAGGGGTGGAACCAACAACTTGATTGATTTAATAAATGAGATTTTGATTAAGTTTTGGTTTGAATAAAAGAGACTGTTTGTTGCTGCTTGTTTATTGAAATATCAGCACTACCGAGCTCTCACTTCTTCAATAAAGGTGTGGGTGTGTGTGTGTGTGTGCGCGGGCGCGCGTGTGCTTGCATGCACATTAGTTTTCATGGCTCAATTTAAGTTAACTCGAAGTAGAGTTACTCAAGTCAAACTATCAAACTACACCAGTAAAATAATTAACCTTCTAGGAATCTAAGATCTGCTGCTATAATCCCAAATCCTAACCCTGTACGTCTGAGGTAAAAGTGAAGAAATAATTCACTAATAGAGGTGATGTTGTGCTGGATAAAAAGGACACCAAATATTGCTATGTTAAAAATTAGTAGTGCACCAACAGATCAGCCGGCGGTTCGTTTGGCCGATTCTGACAAATGTGTTAATTCATGGTTCTATCGATAGTGCAGAGCCATCCACAGGCCCGAGCTGTATGTATGTATGTATGCATGTATGTATGTATGCATGTATGTATGTGTGTGTGTGTGTGTGTGTATGTATGTATGTATGTACGTATGCATGTATGTATGTGTGTGTGTGTGTGTGTGTATGTATGTATGTATGTATGTATGTATGCATGTATGTATGTATGCATGTATGTATGTGTGTATGTATGTCTGTATGTACGTACGTACGTGTGTGTATGTATGTATGTATGTATGCATGTATGTATGTGTGTGTGTGTATGTATGTATGTATGTATGCATGTATGTCTGTATGTATGTATGTCTGTATGTACGTACGTACGTGTGTGTATGTATGTATGTATGTATGCATGTATGTATGTGTGTGTGTGTATGTATGTATGTATGTATGTATGTATGCATGTATGTATGTATGTATGTATGTGTGTACGTACGTACGTGTGTGCATGTATGTACGTACGTGTATGTATGTATGTATGTATGTATGTATGTATGTACGTACGTGTATGTAGTGTGTGTATGTATGTATGTATGTATGTATGTATGTACGTACGTACGTACGTGTGTGTATGTATGTATGTATGTGTGTACGTACGTACGTGTGTGCATGTATGTACGTACGTGTGTGTAGTGTGTGTATGTATGTATGTATGTATGCATGTATGTATGTATGTATGTATGTATGTACGTACGTACGTACGTGTGTGTATGTATGTATGTATCTATGTATCTATGTATCTATGTATCTATGTATCTATGTATCTATGTATGTATGTATGTATGTATGTATGTATGTATCTATGTATGTATGTAGGTATGCTGTCAATTATGATTTAAAACTTTGAAGAAAGTTTTAAATCAAAGTTTTAAATATTGGCTGGTCAGACTTTATAAAAAAACTGTAATTTGAATCAGCCAAAAAAAATGGCCTTTGGTGCCCCTCAAATTGAAAATGATTTAAAGTGAGTATGGTTTATGGCCAACATGACCTCAGACTCCTAAGGGTTATGGTCTGAAGTCCTGGGGATCAATTAGAAATATCGAATGGCTGAACAAAAGGAAAAGCGAAGAATCTCTTAAGTCATTAAGCTTCATCCTCTGGAAGCAGTTCATGAAAATTCACCTATTAGTTAAGATATGATATATATGTGATAAATTAAATCCCTTTGACTGTTTAACTCTTCCTACAAAGGCCTTGCAGCATTCCAACGAGACAATAGCTACAGAGGACTGCAGTAGAAAAAACAACACTCATATATTCAGCCCCATATATAACTTTAGTCGCATCCAGATCGTAGGATAAGGTTTTTTAAAACCAAAAGATAAGAGCAAATATCTAAATTTATTTAGTCATCTGCCCAGAAGAGAAGAGCAGCGCTACTGTGATAACGATCCAGTCTTGACTCATGTTTTGTGTCCTTTCAGAATGGACTTAATGGTTCATATTTAATTTTGTCACAGTTACCTCATAGCATGCAACCATACAAAGCAGCAGGAGAGTTATAGTTCGACTGAAGTCGAATATATCCGTCACAAGGATAAATCTGAGAAATAGCCTTTAGTTGAACATGAAGATGTCTTTATGCCTGCTGGGTTATTTAGTGCCATTTCGTTTAACAGTAAACAGCCTGTTGGGGGATCAGCGATGTTGGTAAATCATGTTGGAGGAGTGCCCAGCCGGATAAATCCGTAAATAAAACAAGCTGTCCGTCCTTCCTCCAAAGTACAATGCAGGCTATCAGTTATAGAGATGCTATATATCTTACAGGATGGTGCTGCCTCTTACCTGAGGCAGAGCTTGTATCACGGTGTCGAGCAGAGATCTCATTCCTGTAGCCATCTTCAGCAGCTTCAGCACTAAAACATTCACATGAGTCAACCGGCATCAGTCACGGATCGTTTGTGTCTTTTTGTGTTTATGCTTCACTGAATGTGTGAATGCGTACCTCTTGTTATCCTGAGGACTCTCATGATGCGTATGATGGTGGGGTTGATGGGGAGGGAAGCGTTCAGGTCTATTTCCTCAAGGGTGATTCCCATGATGGACAACAGCACGATGGCGAGGTCCAGCTGGTTCCATCTAGACACACAAACACACTCAGTTTCTCCGGCGATGAAGCTGCATGTTTTGGACCGTGCATGTTTGGTACCTCTCTTTAAAAAAACGACGCAGGCCAAAAGCGATGACTTTGAGAATCGCCTCAATGACAAAAACCACGGTGAAGACGTAATTGCAGTACTTGAGTATCTCCTCAAAGTACTGCAAGACACAGAAACACACTTAAAAAAACAAACACTGTAGCTGTACTGTAACCACTACACACTGCTTCATTACTATGGTTCTAGGGCAGGGGGTAGAGGGTGTTACCATGGTTACCTGCGGCTGGTTGTAGTGCTCCATGCTCATGGTGAGGAGGTTTGTGAAGATGATGATGGTTATGAAGAGATCTAGGTAGTTGCTGGTGCACACAGTGTGAATGGATCGACGCAATGGGGAGTAGTCAGCGTAATATGGCTTCTCCTGGGCCCCTGTGTTACACACACACACATACACACACACAAGTATAAGCATGATCATTAAAATGGTTCTGAAACACAAACATAATCTGGGCTATGAAGTCTCTGATGAAATGGAGGTCAATTGGTGCGCTGCTGTCTGTGCATATGTGTGTGCACAGAGTAAAAGTGCCAGCACAGGAATTCAGTCCTATCCATCACATACACACACACACACACACACACACACACTCTCTATCTCACCCACACATACACATACACACACTCCATTGCACCTCAAGGTATCTTTGAGCAGAAACCTTCGCTGTTTGATGCAAGACAGTTAACTGACTTTGAGGAAAGCTCTGCTAGAGATTTGACTGCAAAAAGAGGTAGATGAAGGGGGACGGATATTAGCTGGAACGAGAGAGAGAGTGAGAGAGAAAGAAAGAGAGAGAGAGAGAGAGAGAGAGAGAGAGTGAGAGAGAGAGATGTGATATATGTGTGATATGTGACTGAAAACTATGTGGACTCCTGGTAAAGGAAAAACTATTATTCCAAATATGAGTTCATTAGAATTATTTTCTTTTGAAAACGATTAATTAGACAGTACAAATTCACTTTATCTTTCCAATTTCAACATGCTATCATTCTGATGGAAAGAATACGGTCCACACCTAAATGTTATTCCTGGTCGTTGTAGAATAAGATTGACTGACCTTTTCAAACCCTCACAGAGGTGGTACATTCTTTACACAAGGACAAGTACAGTTATTTGTATTAAAAAAAACTTCTTACTACTTCACCCAAGTAAAGGTGAAATGACAGAGCCTCTGAAATGTGCTCAAAGTAGCTGCTCGAGATTGGAGATGGCCACAGCAGAGACTAATCCATATTGTTGACAAAGTTTTTACACCAGATTCTTCTCTTAACGCATCTCTACCCATTTATCCGGGATGGCTTTGGCACCTTGACCGCACTAACTTGTCCACTCCCAGTGGGTGAGGAGACGTCAGGAAGGCCCAGCCGGCTGTGTACTTGCAGAGCCTGGTTGCTAAACCACTACTCAAAACCCTGATCTATGGAATAAAAGTAAAAAATTAACCTTTCCCAGGCCTTTTAAAAAAAATAATAATAATTTTATCGTTGCAATATGCTTGCAGTACAAGTCAAAAGAGGAGGACATTTCTACCAGATGTTTTTGTGCAAAAGTAACCTCAAGGCCTGTTACTACAATATTAATTCAAGAGTTAGTGCTATATAAAGATAAAGAAAGTTTACAGTATGAATGACCATTATGCAGAACACAAGGAGAAGAAATCAATGTGGTTAGAAAAACGCTGACATAATGCCTCTTCTTCATTGTCTGGTGTTTTGTCTGTTTCGTCTTCTTAAATGATAAATATTGGCTTTTCTGGGTATTTTTGTGTTTTATACACCAATGGATACTGATGGGATGAAGTAAAAATACTTTGTTACTATACTAAAGTGTGATTTTTGGGTACCTGTAATTTTTTTGGGCGAATCTATTTCCCTGAAACCTTTTTATTTTTACATTTTAAATACATTCTTATCCTGTGAATTGCACCGACAGACTATTCTTTTGAGTACATTTCAGCGTCTATCGTTTTCCAAATTTTACACTTTTGAGTAATCAATACTTTTACTAGAGACTTTTCATCATGTAAATGAGCTTAAATGTAAATGTAGTTGTCTACTCAAGTAAAGAATGTGTGTACTTTAGCTTGCACTGATCAGAAGTAACTAATTGCGATGATGATGATGATGATGATGCGATGATGCAAAATAAAAATAATCTAGTGAAGAGCCTGTTTTGAAAATGCATGGAGTAGAAAGTGCAGCTATTTGTGTTAAAATGTAGGGTGTAAAAGTGCATTAAATTACAGGCACCTGAAAACTCAATTCAAGTATAGTAGCAAAGTATTTGTTTCTGTTACTTCCCACCTCTATCTGATCTCAACCCCATCAAACACACAAGAGCAAAAAGTCATCAGCAAACATCGGTGCCAAAGCTCACCAATTTTAAATGTTCACTATCTGAAACTGCAGCTGAGTGTGTGAAAAACAAGTTTCAGTACCACCTTACAATAAGACTACCTTCATAAACGATTTATAAATGGTTTATAGTAAGGTTATAAAGTAAGTTGTAAATGCCCCCATAAGTCATCTGTTTACATTCATAAAAAACTTATAACATAGCTCTTAATTTATCAATATGCGTCATTATTTAGCAATATCCAGATGGCTGTACATATAAGTATGCTCGCTATTTGGCAAGCATCAGGTCTCTGATAGCCTTTATATCTAATGAGTAATAGCAGCTTATTAATGATTTGTAAAGTGTTAAGAACTGAATTAGTAAACTCTGTAAAAGCCATTTTTGAATCAACAATAAGGTAAGTATTTTGTAAAGTAGTACCAAAGTTTCCAATAGTATTTAGGAAACGTCAACATATTTCATGCAAACTTAATGGAATTTTGTTCCACTTCATGATAGGTTTACGGATAGGTAGTGGCTGTATGATAATTGCTAAGTTTTACACACTACACACCTTCATACTTAGTTTGTGTCTGTATCTGTAAATGGAACACCATTACTATCCTCCTGTTTCACAAACAGAGAAAGAGTACTGTCTCTCATCTGTGGTTAGCTGTGATAATGCCTGTGTGAATTGGACTTAGAATAAAGCTTGTGAGGCTGAGGGGAAGAAAGAAACTGCAGCCACTTTTAAAACTATTCTTAAATCCTTCCTCAAAAATGTGATTCAAACTGTAGCAGTAAATTAATGCCTTTTCAATCACATACTTTTGGTCACATACTGTTAGTCTTCCACCAGGCTCTCCCTCCCCTTAATGCTATCTCACTTCTTCTCCTCTTCTCCAGACGTCTCTGCCGTTTCTCCTCCCTCAGTCGCGCCTCCTCTTCCTCCTGCTGCTGGCGACACTTGTGAAAGTTCTCCACCACCACACCCACAAACATGTTGAGCACGAAGAAGCTGACGATTAGGAGGAACGAGATGAAAAACAGCAGCATCCAAGGGTTGTGGTTTCTTACTGGCTGTAGAGAGGCAGAGAGAGGACAAAATTGGAAAAGAGGAGGAGGAGGAGGGGGACCAAAGAGTGACGAAAGTGGGTGAGGTGGGAGTGTAGGATGAGGAGAGAGCATATATAAGAAGACAATGCAAGTCCTGAGTCAGCAGCGAAGCTGCAAGCCCTGTCAACGCGCATCTATTCACCTGTCTGCTGAATTTCTCTCTCCCTAAACCTCCAACTCTCCTGAAATATTCTTCCTTTCTGCTTCAATCAAGCATGATCAAGTGCCTGAGATTGACAGGAAACAAAATACACACTAGATCACTGGTTTGTACGCTGTCCTGTTATGTTCCTTCTTCTTCCAACAGCTTCTCCTCCTCTATAAGAATGTGTGTGTGTGCGTGTGTGTGTGTGTGTGTGTGTGTGTGTGTGTGTGTGTGTGTGTGTGTGTGTGTGTGTGTGTGTGTGTGTGTGTGTGTGTGTGTGTGTGTGTGTGTGTGTGTGCGTGAGCGCATTTGTGAGAGCTTGTAGGTGTGTGTGTGTGTGTGTGTGTGTGTGCGTCTTCACCTGCTGGTCCACTCCGACAGCATCCAGCCCGTCATACATGATGCTGACCCAGCCGTCTTTACATGACAGCACAAACAGTGACATTAGCGCCTGTAAAAGAGAGACACTTAATAATCAGCATCTCACCGCCAGTCATTGCTGAGCGTATCTGATTGTGTGTGAGAGAAAGATGAAGAGAGGTTGTGTGATTATGAGGGGCTGTGTGTGACAAACCTGTCCCAGGTTGTCAAAGTTGTATTTACGGCGATTCCAGCGGAGTCCTGCTTCCAGACACTGGGTTTTATTGGTGATGTTGGTGACATCCAGTCCCTCACAGTAGAAGAACTTCCCTTTGAACAGCTGTAGGCGGGCACACACACAAATACATAGAAACACACAAGATTACTGTAACCTCAAGTTAATGTAAACAAAGCTTCACAGAGCCGATCAGGATGGATGTATAAAGTAAATCATTATCATAAATGCCGATAGGCCTACCATCACGTCCTCGCTGTCCTTACAAGCACAGACACACTCCAGCGTGGAGAGTTATCCTTCACGGGATAATCAACTGATAGTGTTTTTGAAAAAATGCATGCCTGTGTGTCGTTATTATTAGCTCTTTTTCATTCATCAAGGAGCATTCACTGCGCGAGCACTGATTTAAATATTCAGAGGAATATGGGAAACTAGTACATCCTTCAGAGCAGTGGTTCTCAAGATGTTTTTAATAATGTTCTGCTTTGCATTTATATTTTCAGATTAGGCCCCCCTGATGCGGGGGTAATGACTCCACAAAGACGTACAATACAGTGATGTGTCATCAGTGTCTGATTTATTACAACATTTACATGCTATATTTCAAACATTGACAAAACTATCACTGAATTCATGACAAACCAATTATTTTGTCATCAAGCACCAACAATTATATGGAATTGTAGCTGAAATTAAACTGAAGCACACTCTGTTTTACATCTTTCTCTGTGTTTTAGCTGAATCGCTGCCACGTTTGAGTCAGCGGATGATGAGAGGCTGATGACCTTGCGTGAGTGTGAAGTCAAACTCAATGCAATTACTATAATAGTTAATCATCCTAAAATTGTTTATCATGCATGGTTTGGTTTATTTTTCCCCAGTATCTCAGGGCAATATGTTTTTATGTTTTCATTTTTAAATATTCTATGCAACCAATTGAAGTATCCCCTAACTAATGTAAGAAAAATGTATTTAGCATTACTATTTAGCAGAATCATTAGCCACCGGAACAGGATCCAGACTCAAAGTGGGGATATTCCTGGTGCTGCCGCTTCGAAAAAGAGCTGGTCAAAACCGTAGTCTTTGTTTTTTACAGAAACCCTACATTCCACATTAGTGAGCACATGGTTGCAAAAAAAGATTGTTTTATTAAGTTTTTTTTTTTATTAACTTATTTACAAGACATGATATTTTCATTTATTGTTTTTATTATCTGTAACTTCTCCTTCCTTCTGTCCCTTGCCTTCATAATGACTCATTTTAATGACATCTGTTTTTTCTGTTGAGGTTGAATCTATGGACTGGGAAAGCTACAAATGATTTTCCCTTTTGGGAAAAATCAACAGCCTGAAGTGAACAAAAACTTACAGGTCCCACCTCAAAGTTGCAGACCCTCAAACCCTACTGATGAATTATTACCGTTGTGATTAACACTCAACCTCCTTTTCTCTTCCTACCACCTTTTCCATGGTGCGAGGAGAGATCAGCTCCATAAGACATTCAAAGGAAATGAAATTATTCAGTACATATGAACACCTTAAAGTATCCCAAAGAATTCCCTCTGAGCAGTTAAAAATGTGTGTGTCCTTGGAACCCATTGGGGATTGATGTTTAACAACAGGATAATATTATTGATTTTTTTATGACTCATACAACTGGGGCTTGATAAAAGAGAAAACAATTTATGGGTCTCAAGGGTTTCCAAGATGAATGAATTCCGTTTTTATTTCAATGATTTCAATGAATTTATTATTGCCTTCTATTTGAGATAACATTCTAAGCACAATAGTTTTCCAGTTTTTGTTTTACAGGTTTTTTTTCCTATTACTCTCAGGGACTTTAGTGCATAATCAGAACTCATTTACATTTCCTCCAGCAGAAAATTAAACATGCTTTGGATGTTTGCGCTTGAACACTCAAAATACACCAAATTTTGTGTATAACCATGAAAATATGTAGAAAATATATTTATATATTTGGTGCTTATCTTACACTAACAGAGAACAACGAAGGAACACGCTATTTAAGTGTTTACCTGGACTCCCAGAATTCCAAACACAATGAAAAAAGCACAGCAGATGAGGACAATATTCCCAATGGGTCGGAGAGATGTGATTAGAGTCTCCACCACCAATTTCAGACCAGGAGCTCGACTTATCACCCTGTGACACACACACACAGACACACAGAGTCACAGACACGCCCCATTAACGCCAGATAATACTGAAGGATTAAACACAGGAGAACATTTCCTTTCCACCTACCTGAGTGGTCGCAGAGTTCGGAGCAGACGAAGCACACGGAGGATTCCCAAGATTCGATTACCACTTGCTGATGCGATGGAGACCAGTATATCCACCAACGACACAAACACCAACAGTCCATCTAAGATATTCCAGCTGCTCTGCAGGTACACACCTTGTCCAAAGTACAGGCCCATAGCAACCACCTGGGTACACGGACACACAGCCAGCAACATGACTGAAATAGCACAATTATGTGACGTATAGGTTGAGATGAAATACAATTCTGATCTCCTCCCTGGGGGGAAATTTCCCTGTTATAAGTAAGAAGAGGAAATGACTTGGAGTGAAATGCTTGTCTTGTTATGGTTACCTTGATCATCATTTCCCCCACGAAGATCACAGTGAAGATGTAATTGGACACACTGAGGAACACCCGCTCCTGTCACACACACAGACACACACACACGTGAGAATTAGCGGGAGGGAAGCACATTAGTTAAGAAGTTTCATGTTCCTGTGCCTCTTTAGGATATTTCGCTCTAACTGTGGGGTATTACATAAAGAGTTGCAAACAAATCCATTTCAACTGTAATACAGACAGAGTCAAATCACTGAGAGCAGCATGTGTTCCTCTAAGGACTCCCTCACAGCGCTTACCTCAGCACAAGAAGATTGTCTTTGTGCTTGTGTGTGTGTGTGTGTGCGTGTGTGTGTGTGTGTGTGTGTGTGTATTTAACCTTGTACTTCTATAATTGTGAGGACTAATATAAATTTTGACCAGTCCTCATTTCTATTGATGGTTGATGGAGGTTTAGGTTTGATGAAACACTGTAAACTACAAATTCACTGTAAATCTAAAATAAATAAGAGATGGCAGCTTCAGCTCCAAAGTACTGTCTACCGAAAAGTCTAAACATTACAAACACTAACAGTTGAAGTCAGAATAACTTTGGTTACAGTCCGTCGTCAGTGAGTGAGATATATTAAGCAGCAATGAGAACAGAAGACAATAAAACAACACAAGAAATTACAAATAAAATCCCACTACAGGTTCTCCTGTAGAAATACATCCGGACGGTTGAATCTTGGTCACAACTAGTCGCCAGCTTTGACCTTAGGACAACCACGAAGGTAGATTAGGTGCATTGGGCTGTGACAGTTATTTAACGAATATTAAAAAAACATCCTGATTTTGACTGGAAGAATAAAGAGAGACAATGCAGAGAGGCCAGAATGAAGTTGATATGGGACCTACGATTGACGTTAATTTAAATTTATGCAGCCCCATTCTGCACCAGCTTTCGCTGAGCCACTAAGGATTGACAAATGCATAACAGCAGTCCATTGCAGGAATGAAAAGATATATTTTCATTTGACTAGCAGCCTGCAATTGGTTTTCGTTAAAGACCAGTTACAAACACATGCACAAGAGCTAATGCTAACCACTACAACATTCTGACCAACAGCTGTCAAATTCAAACGTTAAAGAAAATATACAGATTACATTAAATAGAATTAAAATTAAAAAAAATATTTTGAAAGGTTTAAAACAATAACATAGGATTCGGTAAAAATTACTACATAAAAATAGCTTTTATAGCTGTTAAATTCGGATTAAATGGATCAATTGGAAGTTACATTGTTTTCTTGTTATAGAAACAACATATATATATATATATATATATATATATATATATATATATATATATATATATATATATATATATGAAAATCGATCTGCTTGTAAGAAATTAAATGCTGTTGTGTGTTTGCAGGTTATAAAATCATTCCATGAATTTAAAAAAAGATTCACAAAGAAAAAAGTCTTTAATTTTCAGATTCTTTATTTTGCTGTCAGTATCCATAAAACCAATCATCGTATTGTTTTTATGGCAGTATTTTTCTTTTAATGTATAAATAGTTGATACTTGTTGAAGCATGTTTGGCATGTAAATATTCTTTTTCTGCCTGATTATTTCAATTAATTCTAAATACTGAGCCGTTGTGTTGGATGCTAGTAGAAAAAGGTGGATTTAATTGGTTATTCCAGCGATCAGCGTGATACATTTACCTTGAGTCAATTCATATCCACCAAATTTGAACTAAATCGCACCAACGATTGAGGACGTGTGCTTTCCTCTCCCCGTGTGCCACTTCATGTTGCACCATTGTGTCGCTCCAGCAAACATCCAGTTCCTGGTGTTACTCCACCTGTTAACGGGTTATGACCCTTCGTAGTATTTTCCGACTGTGTAATCATTTGTTGTGTATTGATCGGTTTGGACCTGTCTTTACTATCAGTAAAGAGACCACAGCTTCCTGAGTTTGTGACTTTAACAGATTTTGGGTTCATGCAAGGGTGACCAAATCCCAACGAGCCAAACCTGGGGCAAAAAGAATGTTCATGTGGGACACACACCACCAAGGCTGAGTGCATGTCCAATTTTTTACAACATCTATCACACTTAAAAGCAAACACACAAGATGGACTATGCAGGGTAATATGGTATGCCTTATGTGCTGGTCTGAACTAGTTGGACTACATTGTATTTGACTGTAACATTACCATCAATAAACTGTGACTACAGAAACATTTAAAAACATGTTTCACTTTCTTACTGACCATGAACGATTAGCTGCTTTCATTCTGACAGACAGCCTGCTGACATGGGATTGGAGTCATGGCTTTGTTTTTTTTCTAGTATACTAATGGTGCTTTATAATGTGTGTAAAGCATATAAAATACAGCAGTTAAGGGTAGTATTTATAAAAATCTCAATAATACATTTAAATAAAAACACTGTCCTATTCAGTCAAAGTATTCATACATACTTTGTCCATCCATAAATTCAAAAGAAATCCACTCACTGGTTTTTCCTGTTTATATTTAGGTGACCCAGTCTGTGAACAGATGTTGACACATAGCATGACTCTTCCCAGACTTAGACTTTGCTAGTAGAACCATAAACTGAACAGAACAGAACTGAACTGATCGATCTATCTATATTATCTAGAGTCAGCTAAAGTCTCCCTTTCCGTCATATTTGCTGATATCTGCGTAGGCATGTCTTTTGATTGTGACAAGTTGAGATGTGCTTGACCCATGTGCAGAGTATGATTGACACAACACATGCAGCCTTTTTTTCTTCATTTCTGCTTGGGTTTCAGTTTATGAAAACTACAGCCAATCAAAACCAGCCATCTCGTTTCATCTCGGCTATATCAAAATTATAGCAAGACGGTACCCATAGGAAGCAGCCCAGCCGCTGGGCGTTGATGTTCGTATTTGATGTCCAACCAAAATGTAACATCTTCTAACACTGGTATGATGCCAATATTGGCAATAATTCTCATAATTTCTGACAAAAATCTATCATCTAGTTGGCCTCAGAGCCCAATATACATCTGTCACATTGACACCCTGTGGCACCTGGAATACAGACGTCATTACTGTATTCTCGTCGTGCAGCAGGCACAAGTTCATCACTAAATTTCTGTATATTTAAAGCATGTTAAGTCTTAATAGTCACATTTAGCTCATTTATTTGGCTCACATGAAAATAACAGCATATATGTGCTTCATAGTCAACAGCAGAGTCAGTACATAGGAATAATCAGTTTCCTACCCCACGCTAGGACCAAACAAATACCAGCAACATAATCTCTGACCACCTTTGGGTTTTTTTTACAAACCCCACATTAGATGGAAATAAAGAAATCCATAGATAAAAATATCACATGTATTACTTCATACACTTGAAAAGTACTTTAGGCTAAAGTCAGCTTTATTTCCATTATTGCTGAGTAATATTTTTCTATCCTGTTGCTGTAGAGTTTATGCATCACTTTTGAGAGTTCTTCGTAAACACTTCCGTTGTCTTGTGGCTTTTGTAGATCATTTTTCTTAATGTGTTGTGTTGTGGCTTTTTCAGCGTGCGTGTGTTGTGAAAATGATAAAGAGGTTTTCTTAATTAGCAGCATGGGCATGTTGTCAAATTGATGTTCTGTTCTCTTTACTTGCTGAAATCTGGTACTATTTCTCCCAGGTTGGAACAACAAGTTCACTTGTGACCCATTTAACAAAATTTGACAAACAAAGTGACAATGTCAGTCATTCAATTAATATCAACCAATCTCACATTTCTCCATGTAGCCAGTCATCTGTACACTGTCAAACTCTGTCTCTCCTTGCTCTCTCTCTGTGTCTCTGTCTCTTTTCGAAATTTAGTTTGTCCAGAACTAGACAAAATTGTTTCTGTCCTCCCACCAAGTTCAGTACTTTTTGGATAATTCTGCAGACAATCCAAGACACCTACAAACAAGTGGAAACATAACCTTGTTGGTGTAGCTAATTACAAATATAAAGTAAAGGTCAGAGGTCAGGGTTCAGGGTCAGACATGTTGTTACATGTGAATGTAGCATGTCCTCACCAATATAGAGAAGAAAAAAAACACGTGAATGCCTTTTGCTGTGTTGTGTGTGCGCTTTACCATGCTGTTGGACTGTATGTCGGGTCTCTCCAGTGCAATGGTGATGCAGTTGAGGAAGATGAAGAGAAGGATGACATGATCAAACATCTTGTGACCTATGACCTTCTGACACCACAACCTGAATCTGATATGAAAAAAAGGGAAAGAGCGTTATCATGTTGTTGTTTTTTTTAAGGTATCATATGACTCATACTTTTCACATTTCATCCACATCATTTGATTTGATTTGTCGACATAATCTGTATTTTCACTGGGCCAGATTTAAGCCTCTGCTTTATCCTCCTCACACTTTGACTGCGAGTTTTCTCACATGAGGTGTTTTAAGCCACCCTGGCCACTCAGGCGTATTTGTGTGTGTGTGTGTGCGTGTGACTATAAGTGTAAGTGTGTGTGTGTATGTGTGTGGGTGTGTGTGTGTGTGTGTGGGTGTGTGTGTGTGTGTGTGTGTGTTTACCGGTTGCATGGAGAGAAGAGATAGAAAGACCACTCTTCATGCTCCAAACACCACTGAGGCTCATATGGCTCCAGGATCTTCTTCACCTTTTTACATAAACTCTGATGACCAAAAACACAACCACACATTAATATTTGTATAGTCATACTATTATGCATTTGGTAATGTGGTACCACTTTAAAATAAGACTTCCTTTATAAGTTCATGAATGTTTAATTAGTCAGGTTGAGAACACTTTACGAATCATTAAACAAGCTGCTATTAGTCATCTAGTTTATTCGTCTACCCTCCATCAAGATCTTCATTATTTTAATGACCATCCATGATTAATTGATGACATTTATAAGAGACATACAGAGCCTTATTTAAAAGTGTTTAAAAAATTACTTTAACGATTATTTGCTAGCTCTGTTGCTGAACTAAGAGCCTTAAAGGCGAAAAATATATTATAGAAATCATATAATTTTTTTAATCAATTGATACATTTTACTGAATTTTCCTAACATTGTAATTGTTTTTTAATTTTATTCAATTATATGAATGATATGATATGATATATGAATGTGACAAAAACCTAATTAACCCTTTAATTTTCTCAATAAGCAGAGTTGTTGTTCTTTTGTTTTGTTTTTTAAAATAAAATAATAATACTTTTAAAATTATTTCAATGTCTATTTTGATTAGTGATTAACAGTAAAGGCACCATAATTACAGAGATGGATGATCAAAATTTTTGACTTCATAGCACATTTTAATTAGAGTGGCTTTAACCTTTAGCATAAAGTCACAAATCACCTATTTGGTAAAAATGGTGTAAGAAAATTATTTTAACCTTATCATAAATATCTTTTAGTTGTATCAAGTGACATTATTCTCTTAAGTGAGATTTCCCATTTTATAATATCCATATAATAATCCATATGTTTGAAATGTTCAATATAAGTCCATATATATAAGTGACCATTTTTCTTGCCAACTTCCTGTTAGGAGGGTGAGCTAAGAAGGCTGAAAACTGAAACACACGTCATCTATTCAAAGATTTTAGCGTAACAAACTGCAGACGAGTAGAAGAGGTGGTTCCATCAGGTTGAGTTAAGGGCCATACATTTTTCAGTGAGAAAAGGTGACTTAAAACGTGCTCCACCAAACAGCTGAACAAGAAATAAAAGTGTTAAAACCTCGTTATAAACCATTTACAAATCCTGTGTCGGGATATTGTTATTGTCAATTGGAGCCGTTAATTTTCTGCATCTTCTAATTATGAAAATCATGCAATGTTCATATTCATATAATTCAAACATGATGCAAAACAGCAGCTTCATGTTTCTGCACCAGTGCATAAAAACGTCAGGAATAGCACAGCCTTTTTACACAGTCCTCTAAATGTGTCCTCTCCCATGCTCATAATTTAAATTCAGCTAATTAAATATTTTCAAAGTTATAAAAGTGTCTGTAGTTATCAAAAATAATTGGAAGCAGTAGATTTTAAACTATTGAACACACATAAACAAGCTATTTTAGCAGGATATAGCCAAAGCAGGATATTTTCGTTCCTTCAGCTTCTACATTCAAACAGCCTGATCTCAGTATTCCTTCATCTGGGACACAAAACACAAACACTGAGATGTGCACCTCTTCAAACTCATCATCCTCTGGATCACTGTGGTAATGGGAGGTGAGGGGAGCGTCATCGTAGCAGTGGTCTAGGAGGTGAAAAGTGGTGCCGTTGCAGTCAGGTGGGTGGAGCAAAGGCACCTGTAGGTACTCCGGCTGGTCCAGAGATTGCTCTCTGCTGCTGAGGTTGGAGCTGGAGTGCGTGTCAGAGAGCAGTGACTCCATTTCACCCGACTGGCTCTTCCTATGCAGGCTGGGCGCTCGGCCGCTGCTTGTCCAGCTGGAGCGACGGCTCTCTGGCCTGCTCTCCCACAAAAACTGCGAATATAATTACAGCAAACACAAACATTTTGTTACAAATGCACAAAAAGATTTCATTCCTCACATATTAAAGGTACCCTGGGGAGGTTTTCAGCACTAGTGTTGCTGTGGAACAATTTTATTTTTGTATCTAATGTTCTAACAGCCCATAACAGTGTGATGTCACTTTTATTACTGTTATTATTCTGCTGTGATGGAGTAGTAGCGATATCCCCAGCATCAAAACAAATGGTCCAATTTTCTGCCAAAGCTGTATGAAGAAAAACACCAATGAGCTTTGTTCGCTTTGACAAGCTGCACAGGAAGATGAAAGCAGTATGCTGATGTGAAAACATGTAACTGGTGCGACAGGAAGAGGAGTAAAAGCTTTTCGAGAGGAAAGAAAGTATGTCAGAAAAGCGTATGCATCCAACTTAAGACTGTACTCAAGCACTGTGCAGTGTAGAGTGTGAGGCTCTACTTCGCAATAACAACATCAAGAAGTGATACAAATAGGAAAACTTCTGTGGGAAATCCTCATAGCTCAGCCCTCAAACATCCAAGACATCCACACCCACAATGAGAGAACGGAGACTACTATGAAGGAATTGTGTCATAGATGACCAAACAGCATGGCTCAGGTTTCACTCACCATCAATCTGAGTGCTTTTGAAGCTGGGTTTAAAGGGATCCTAAAACCCCGATTAAACAGCTTTAAAAGTCCAATCACAATGAAAACACGTATGACACCTAAGCATCCTCAATTGCATTTGTCCCAACCAAATTACAATTAATTTGGCAGAGGGGCAGAATAAACTATAAAATTGTAACCTATCATCTAACGAAGAGTTCTCTGTGATTCCATTTTTAAGTACCTGCTCACTGTGTTGAGTTGAATATAAGATGGTAGCTATCAGGCAGAACTGGACCAGAGCAAAGAGTTGTTAAAAAATGTAACTTTATTGGACGCCTGGATGTAGCTAGAACCAGAGAGCAATACCAGGTGTCTGAATGCCCAGGTCTCCTCTTTCACCTGCCACCCATACTGCTGGTTTGCGCCCTACCCCAAAGCCCCATAAAGGCCCGGTCACCAAACTCTCGACAATAAGCTCCCTTCCCAGGTCTGGCCAAAGAAGGGTGGGCCATTCTTACTCTGACAACCATCATATGATGAGGGTAATCTGCTTTTAATGTTCCTGTTACTTTGGGTGATGTCGAAGCAAATATTGGCTTTTCTGTTAAATTGTCCACACAGCACAGCCTCAGTAAATAACAGCTAGAGTTTGGATTCTGCCACCTTTCCGCACTACAAAACACAAAAACAAGTGAAGAAAACATTTGGCTGAGCATCAGAGATGAACACAGAGCATAATTTTGGCGCTTGACACACAGCTGTTCCAATTAAATAAGTCCTGATATGAATACACCAGACCACAATCAGTCACATCTCATAAAAACAGTTGATCTTGATGACATCCATTAGAATGAGGAAAAGTGTGCAGATAGCCACAGCTTGGGATTCCACTCAATCCCGGACAGTAAATTTGTTGTTTCAAGGTGTTGGAGTGAACACGTGTCCAGAGCTCACCGGCGACCTCCTCTCAATGCTGTTGATGTCCATGGAGGTTGCACTTGCCCGGCGAGACTGGTTGGAGGTTATGGTGGGCGTTGCTGCAGTGTGAGTGATGACCGGGAGAGGAGGAGGAGCGAGCAGAGGCATGGAAGCTTTAGGATTCAGGAGGCCGTTGGGGCTCTGCATCATGGCTTGGATCTTGAATTCTGCAGACACAAACATGTTTGTAAGAGGATCATTTCCAGTTTAATAAATGGTTTGCCTTTTTTTCATGCCTTTGGTCATCAGCTGCAGGATGTCACGACCACTGAAGACTGATAAATGATTAGAATACATCCGCCAAGGAAGGAACGTTATCTCTGGCTTTGGTCTATCCGTCTCTCTGTTTCCTTCTTTCAGCACCATTGCCAAAAACATAGTTGAACAAATTTTTATGGTGGTGTGGCATGTGGCTGGAAAGTACCAAATACATTTCAAGAATTTTTGCCTTTTGAATATTTCACTCTACTATGCTTTAACTAACAACCTGATGGATTTTGATACATCTTGGTAGAAGGGTTAGACCTGTAGCGAGGAAGAACCCATTCAATTTTGCCTTGAATCCAGACAGAGGGAGGGATCAGGAATTTTTTTTCTACTTTTCTGAAGATTACAGATTGTTCTTTTTTTGGACCATTTTCGGAAAATATACATAAGCTACTTGATGGATTAGCATGAAACTTAGGGGAAAATAGGGATACCTGTTACAATTGACTGAATTGAACTGATAGATAAATTAAGTAAGTGAAATGAATTAATAGCTTGGTTATCAACCAAACTAATGATGGGACCGATATGTTCAATGGGTCGACTTTGGTTTGTTTGTATTGGCTTTGTTTCATTTTGACCATTTGATTTAATGACCATAAGATTACATTTTTCCCAATTTAAGGAAACACATAGTTAATTATAAGATGGCTAATGTCCGTTAATAACAAAAGGGGTTATTTTTTCATCAGTGATGGTTTATATTTGATTTTTTTTTTATTGTTAGCAGAAAAACTGCTCAACATTTTCTCATGAAACACGGTGAAACTTGTGTCAGGGAAGATCCAGTGACATTTTGGAGTGGATCAGGGAAAAAGAACAGAGTCAAGAATACGTTTTTACTTTTTTCAACATATCTGTCTGATGCAGCTCTGATGTCGGGAAACTGAGCCGCCTATATAGAGCTTAACGTTCTCTGAGTGCTTTTTTAGTTAACTCATTGGGTTTCAAAATGGGAAATTTTGTTCAGAGATAAGAATACTTGAAAAAAAAAAATTTCATTAGTGAAACCCGTTAAATAAAAAAAAAAGAGAGCAGAGAAGTTTGGTCTTCTGATTAGGATGCTTTCCCAGGGTAGACTCAGAACTCACTGGATGGATTACATATCTGTATTGCCTGGGAACATCTGGGAATGACATGGAGAGCATTGCTGAGGAGAGGGATGCCTGGAAAACCCTTCTTAGCCGACTGCCACCAAAACCCAACCCCAGATAAGTGATTAGAATGTGTTTATCAGGATAAAGTGGAGGATCTTTTCTTGTGTGTGTGTGGTTCTTGTGTCTTGGTGTGTGTATGAGGGCATGTAATTTGCTGCAGATCCCAATAGAATAAAGATACATCACATTTAAATGCTTGGTTGTACAATTCCAGTTACCTTAAGTTATGCTTGCATAGTTATATGCTTAATGTTAGAGAAAATGGGGAATGCTTTGGCATTCACAAATCTTCCCAAACAGTTGTATTATAATTTATTTTAATTAACCAATTAAGACGAGATCAGGTCCGAAGGATGACCTGGGCAAGAAGACAACAGCAAACGTCATCATTTACATCACACATCATAAAAAAAACACAGCTTATAAATACAATAAATAATACAGACAGAAATAAAAAAACATACTGAAAAGTGCAGGTAGTAGTATTAAAGTCAAGTAATGAAAATGATCATGTACAACCACACTGTCCAAAATATCTCAGGTTCTACATACTTGATAATATTATTACGGCTGAGAAAGGTGAAAAGAATTCCAAAAACAAAACTCAAGTTGTTGAATATTATTGTTTCGGGCAGGTGAATATTTATTTCCGCTCAGTGGTGCATATAGTACCTGTCGTGTACAGCTCTCTCAATTTCTCCTCATCCTCAAAACAGAGCGACTGTCTCTCATCATCTGTCTCTGACTTGTTGGCATCACCCTAGAAAGACATGCGCAAAACTGGGGTCACTATCCATCTGCTATCATTGTTTACTTCATTATAATCACTTTGCTTTTCTCACTTTCTGTTGACTCTTGAGAGAAAAATGTCAACAAATTTAAAGGGACAAAGAGTGGAGGCAGGTGGTTGGAGTGGGTTTCCTGTGTTCTTCAGTTGAGTTATGTGTATGGCTTTGGCAACTGCTTCCTGTCGTCATGCCAATAAAGCTTTACTGAATTTAATTAAAATTCATGCCAGAAAGATGGAGGATGTGTGTTTGTGCGTGTGTGTGAGAGAGTGAGAGAGAGAGAGAGAGAGACAGACAGACGGAGAGAGTGAGACAGAGACAGAGACAGAGACAGCGACAGAGACAGTGAGACGGTGAGACAGTGAGACAGAGAGACAGAGAGAGAGAGAGAGAGAGAGAGATAGAGAGAGAGAGAGAGAATATGAGTGCTCTATGATGGCAGAGATAAAAGATAAAAACCAAACAACAAAAGCTCAACAGCTGTGAATGGCAAGTAATATCAAACACATCCCTACCCTGGAGAGCATTGTGAGCGTGTGTGTGTCAGCGAGAAAGAAAGAGAAAGAAAAAGGGAGAAGAGAGGATGGAGAGAGCGAGAAAGAGAGAGAAATAGAGTGATGGATAAATACAGAGGGTGAAACCACACAGCCGGGATGGTGGAGATTATTCTCTTGTAAGCAGCTTTGGTATCATCAGCATAGCAGAGCTCAATTAATCTCATTCACTCAGCCCCTTCTTCTAAGTAGCTCAAATAAAACTGCATCTTGGCCCTTACTTCAGCTTGAAAGCCCTCAACCAAAATGGCTACCAGCAAGTTGAAAAGGACATAGTTGCCAAAGGTCATGAGTGTTACAAAATAGAGGGCCGCCAGCGGCGAGGTGGAGGCCATCCCGTTATAGAGCACAGAGTTCCAGTCTTCTTGGGTGAGGATCTGCAGAGAAAAACGAACCATCAGATAAAACTATACACATAAATACTAGGATACTATTATAATACTAGTAGATGCTTTAGAGTGAACTCCCCCTTTAATATCTCATTGTAAGTTGACGCTCGTCAATGTTAAATGAACTCCTGTAGTGTGCTTGTTACATTAATCATCCATCTCCTGCAAAGAATCTCCTGCAAATAATTCTTTATATGTTGTGAAAAAGTCAAATCCCTCACAAATTGGGCTAATAATCATCAGTGATACTATCGCTGACAGCAGAAAAGCAGCTGTTTGAACCTTTTTCATTTTAAATATTGAGTTACATCAAAGGGGGAAATTCCTCTTACTTAAATGTTACCAAATATGAAAACATCAACTAATATTGTGTTGTTAGTGTGTTTTTCTAACCTGAAAAACTGTGACAATTGCCCAGAGCAGAGAGTCAAAGTTTTTTCTGTCAGGTAAGGTGTCTCCACTTTCTTGTCGCAAACCAAATTTACAGCCAAACAGATGCATCCCCAAAATGCTACAAAAGCAAAAACACAGATGAACGAGAGAAATTATATTACTTTCATTAAAACCTAAAATGGATGTGGCCCAGCAAGGTGGTGCTCGTGTGAAGACTACTTTAAAAGGTGAGGTTACATATGATAATACTGTTTCCTGTAAAGAATAAAAATGAATGTATATTGAGATTAATCAGTATAATTACAGTGGATAAACCACCTCAGACCTACAGTTGAGCTTGATCAGGGCTATGAAAGTTTTGGACACCCTCATGGTTTCTTCTATTTTTTTTGTGTATCTCATATCTCTTTGTCAGAGTTTCAAATTTTGATTTTATTTAATGAAGCAAAAGTATAATTCAATATGTTAATCACATTCAAAAAGTCAATCAAAAAGTATTTGCCCTAAACATTATAGATAGATGTTTCCCTTTAAGCAGCACAGGAGAGATCAGTGTGATTGTTGGAATTTTAGCCTTCTTTTCTTTGCAGAACGGCTGTAGTGACATTTTAGGGAATATTATTCCTATTGATTATTTTAGAGATGGAGATATTATTCTGCTTGGGATCCTTTTTTCCTACATGACCCAAACTCAGACTGATGACCTGACATTCTTCTTCAAGCTTGTCTGATAGAGAGCAGAATTCATGTTTCCCTACTTATGGTGTCCTGGCCCTGAAGCAGCCAAGAATCAAGGTGTGTTGTGACAGAATTAAGACAAGTCTTATGTTCTTACCATGGGGGACATTTTTGTTCAGTGTCTTTAAAATAGTGGAGGCATAAATACTGACATTTGTTGATGGATGTTTTCCTTCGGATCCATTGACTGTGTGAGTGAAGCTTCGCCGTGTTTCGTAGAACAATAGTGAACCTTTGTTGATAATATGTTTTACTGTGGATCTGTGGATACCCAGAGCCTTAGAAAGAGCTCTGAAACACATCCAACAGTTATATGTTCCAATCAAATTCTTTCACATTATTCTTGAATTTCTTTTGATTTGGGCATACAGTGTGTCTGCACCTGGAATACAGTATGGTAGTTTTTATAATTTAGTTCAGAGAAACTTCCTGCTTCAAGAAATACAATTATAATTTAAAGCTTTTATTTTGTGTTTGCTCATGTTGCCTTTGTTTAATGATTTGTTTGAAGATCTGAGACACAGTTTATTATGGTTTTTGCATTATAATAGAAGAAAGCAGGAGGGGGTAACATGTTTTTTCACAGTGCTTCATGTCTTAGCCTGCAGTATTGCCTTTAGAGAGTAAGAAAATACCTGAATATGAATATGAAGAGCATGAGCAACATGCTGAATGTGGCTACATTGTCCATGGTCTTCATCAGCACCACCAGCTGCCTCCTCAGGGCAGGAAGGAACCGGACCAGCTTCAGAACTCTCAGCAGACGGAAGGTACGCAGCACCGACAGGCCGCCCTCTGACTCGACCACAACCTCCCACACACTTGCACACACAGCAATGGCAAGACGATTATGAACAAAACTCTATACTCACATCAATCAATATGTGTTTAACCTCAGCTGTGACTCTTCAGCCAGCAGAAGCGTTAGCTTTATTACAAAATCCTTCCTGCCATGAAGTTAAGTGCTCATCCCTTTTCTTTTCACAAGGGTCTTCTTAACAGAGGATATGAAGCAGAGCTGTTTGAAAGACGGCTAACAAAGAGGGCTTGTGCAAAGCTGCATTGGCACATAAAACAAGCAATGCCTTCAAAACATATACATAATTTATCTTGTAATTCATAATGGAGTGAACACAAGGCCGCTGGATTGAGTGCAATCACATGGATTCTCTGCCAGAAACCAGCATCACTGTGGCAGCTGTGGGAATGGGACTGCAGGGCCAACTCAGAGCAAGGACTCTCCTTTTCAAACAACAATATCTGATAACAAGTCTCATTTTGAGACACGCCCGAATCTCACCTGATGATGACAATGACGCTGTCAAAGCCGTTATAGGGGTTCTTGATGTAGCCAAAGAGGCCGAGTGCCAG
The DNA here is from genome assembly GCA_037951165.1 of Lophius americanus. NCBI lineage: Eukaryota > Metazoa > Chordata > Actinopteri > Lophiiformes > Lophiidae > Lophius > Lophius americanus. The sequence goes on along the minus strand of JBBDHG010000091.1, from coordinate 1,943,107 downwards.
GAGCTTCAGCAGCATCTCCAGACTGAACAGACTGGTGAACACCATGTTACTGATCTCCAAAACATCTGTCAGCTCCTGTGGCTGAAGACATGCAGAGTTTGCAGACAGAAAAAAGGGAGGGATTGATGTTCAGATATTGGAGGGATACAGAAATGAACAAATAGACAGGGACAGACAGACGGCAACCAGGTGAGTCAACATGTTTCTCAAAAAGGCCAGTCATTGTTGGGATTCAGTCGAAGATGTGGGAAAAGTAGCTGCACTCGGATGTGAGTGCGTTAACCCACAATCCTTTGGAGTAGAAAAAATGCATTTAATTATTAGCTGTAGAGCAGTGGATCTCACAGTGTGATGCCGAACCTTGGAGAAATAGGTACAACTGGAAGGAATATTGTTGTGTGCAACTAAAGTTGAGTTCATCAGATTTGCAGCAAACCATTTTAATATGGTGATGAAATCTAGATGATTAGATTTTTTTTTGGCAGACTGTGAAAGGTAGACATTGAGAAAGAATGTCAATTGAAACTAGAATTGAAATAGAACCATGGCAGAGAGGAATCAGTCCTCATATCCAGTCCACATGGAGCCGACCTGCACAAGAAAGTTGAAAAGTCAAGCTTCGCAGAATGTGCGCGCACATGCACACACCAACACGCACACCAACATGCACATGCACACGCCTACTACCCTGCAAAGTAATGCATAATAAACCTTATGGAGGATAACATCAGGGAAAATGCACTAAATTCAATATAGCAGGTCTTTTCAGTTTACTTTGATAGCAGTGAAGTGGGTCAACAAGTGTACGGCAACTCTTCAACAGGAGTAAATAAATAACGAATGCACATAAGCCAACTTACAGTCACATTTCTTCTATTTACTATGTTGAAGGGCTGAGCTTCACCATTTATCCATACTGACTGCAATCACTGAACTATTAGTTTTTCATTTTAGACCTGTCTCTTTGAGTGAAATGTACATTTTGTAATTGAATGTATAAATAGTTACTAAGTAATCAATAGCAGAGGCAACATTTTTAAGTAGTTTATACTACAAGTGTCAGGATGCATCAGATTGATCCCACAAGAACCCATAGTGACACAATTTTCTCAAACTGTTTAAATGCTGCGAAAAGTATTATTGATTTTCAACTCATGAGCTGTTAATATTTCAGCCTGTTATTTGACACTAAAAGTAATGTTTCTATCAATTTAAAAATCCTAATAGAATGTCCTAAATTACATTAAACCAGTTTTGATAACATATTTTCATGTAAAACAACTTTAGTTTTGTGTCTACTGTTATATTTTCCTGATGGAAAACTTCCCATCAACAAAGTTGCAAATTTTGATAAATGATGTGGAGTTGCCATGAAGAAAGGAGGATTTGAGTAACTAAGTAAAAGTTTTTTTTTTAAAAGGCAGCACTATTTATAGTCATTTACATGCTTATTTATTTTCAAATAACAAGAAGCAGGACTGCAAAAATCTTTTTCTTTGTCTTTCAGCTGTTCCCTTCAATAAAAATAATAATAATAATTCCTTCATTTATCTCATGTTACACAGTACATACATACAGTACAACGTTGTGAAATGTATCTCATTTAACCCATCCCTGAGGGAGCAGTGCGCGGCTCCTGTGAGGCGCCGGGGAGCTTAGGTGTCAGGATCTTGCTCAAGGAGCCTGGGGTGGTCTCCCGGTTGAGGGGCAACTGTTCTACCCATCCTGCCCTGTCCTCTGCATCTTCCTCTGTGACACGAACCAAATGCATGTCCTCTCTGACCACATACATAAATGTCCTCTTTGGTCTTCACCTTTTTCTTCAAGCTTGCAGCTCCATCTCCTGCATCCTTCTACCAATATATCCACTCTCCTTCCTTTTCACGTGTCCCAACCATCTCAATCTTGCCTTTCTAACTTTGTCTCCAAGACGTATAACGTTGGTTGTCTCTCTTATGTGCTCGTTTCTTATCATGTCCATCATCAAAAGAACATTTTAACATCTTTAACTCGACCACCTCAAGCTGTCTCTCCTATGTTTTCGCCACAGCCACCGTCTCTAAACCATCCAGCAGAGCTGCTCTCACTTCTATCTTGTAAACCTTTCCCTTTGCTCTTGCTGCTAACACTCCGTCACAGATAACTCCTGACACCCTTATACTCCCGCTCCGCCTGCACATGCTTCTTCACCTCCTTTACAAACTCCTGCACTTTAATCATCTCTACTCTTTGCATCCCAGAGGTTCCAACTGCCTCCCTTTCATTCACACACATGTATTCTGTCTTGCTGCAACTAACCTTCATTCCTCTTCTTTCCAGCGCATAAGTCCACCTCTCCAGGTTTCCCATCACCTGCTTGCTGCACCTATTCTTCCATCAATCAATCAATCAATCTATCTATCTATCTATCTATCTATCTATCTATCTATCTATCTATCTATCTATCTATCTATCTATCTATCTATCTATCTATCTATCTATCTATCTATCTATCTATCTATCTATCTATCTATCGATATATATATATCTATCTATCTATCGATATATATCTATCTATCTATCTATCGATATATATATATCTATCTATCTATCGATATATATATATCGTCCATCGGTGATATGTGAATGATACCGCTACTCTCCTGAGATGACACAAAAACAAATCTCAGAAGTGTTTCAAAAGGAACTCTGCTGGATGTGCTCACTAACATGAGGGAATTTCACCCTGTGAATCTGCATAGCTCTTTTTTTGCACTAAGAAGCTTTTAGATAAGAGCATATTTCTATGCCGTAAAAAATAAAACATTCTCACAATTTTAATCAGAAGATTTGCTGATAATAATAAAAAAGAAAAGATTTGGCTGGCCTTATCCTTAAACATTAGTCATTCAAGAAGGTAGAGCAATCACATCATTCATATTGTTCAGGAAATGGGCCAGAGGCAAGCTTCCTCTCATCTCCTGCAGTCTATTTCTGCCTTTCAGCCAATCACGTACTCAGATCTGTCCTCCTCCTCCCCTCTCTCTCACTATGCCCTGTCTCTCCACCATCACTCCATCTCCCTCCTGTCCCAGGGTCATGCTTTAATTAACACTTGAGGTCTTATGACTTTCTCCTTCTCCTGATACGCACACACAAACACACAGTCGAACACACGCACAGACACACTAACACACACACACAAACTCACACACATGGTGAGCTCATATGTTGTGTGTTGGAAGTGTTGATTGGAGGGTAAGTTCATTGACCCCAGCCCACATAATTATCAGCACATAGATTTTCAATCAAACCACGATCACATAAAATATGCGAGGGTAATGCAGGTGCACACGCAAACGTACCTGTTCGTGATACTCTATGCCCATCGACAGTGTGTTAATAAGGATGGCAATCATGATTCCTCTGTTGAAGTATCTGCTGCCAACAATTACATCCAGTTTGGTTCTGAGGCCTGCCCAGCAACGCTTGAACAGCCAGGTCTTTGGCTGAGACACATGTCCAACATCCTGGCACATACTGCTGCAATGCCGTGGACAGCTACCATGACATGGGCATGTGTTGTTGGTTGCATGATGCTGGTCTTCCATCTGCTCGTTAGCATTGTCACTATCGCTAAGCTGGTTGTAGTAGATGCAGTACTGGCAAACTGAGGACTCTGCTGGGACCTCACCTGGTAGAGGTGAGAGAGGATGCCCACCTGCATGGAAGAAGAAGGAGGTTATGACACATTACAGATTCTGTATGTTGAATAATCCGTCATGGATTTCAGCTTAGTTAAAAGGAGAGCAGCTTTGTTACATCTCTTGCAGACACAAATTAAATAACATGGAAGCTGGGTGGGTTCTTTTATTAGAATAGGGATGTGTGTGTGTATGTGTGTGTTTGTGTTGATTTGTGTGTTTGTGTCTGTTGGAGCAAATCGCATGGAGTGAAGATTTCACCATATTCATTAGCAAGCAGCTCTGGAGGAATGTTCCAACAAACATTAATCTAGCAAGAGCAGTTCACTTGTCATTCCAATTACGACAAATTCGTGTCCCACTGAAGACCGATATGGTAAATCCAATCTGGTCGTTTGTGGTGTGCGTCCGAAGATAATTTTGACTGCCAGGAAATCTTGCTTGTTTGTGATATTCAGAATTCTGGATCCCATGGGCATGGAACTGGATCCAGAATTGTTTATTTTTTTAAATAAAGGTGTTGTCCTTGTATATGGAAGAGTACAATTAGAATGTATTGCAGCAGAAAAATACTGCTCCTATAGAAAGTTGTGCTCGTCCTTTCCCTGTTCCTCTGGTTTTAAAGGTAAAGGTCAGTCTATCCATCAAGGGAAACGCTACTGGAGAAACAGTTGCATGTTGTCTGAGACTCTTGGTGACTTTTAAGTCTGAGAAAATGTCACCTAATGATGTCATCAACGTTTTTTCCAGAGATCTAGATACTGCATAGCTATTGTTATTTTTGCTTTGGTTTGGAAACTATAATGTTTTTGTTTTTTTTGATAATCCGTCATAACAAAGTGGAGTTGTGGATTAACATGATACCCATAAGAGGCATTCAAAGTCCAACTATCTTCTCTGCTATGAGTTTGACCATGCATGTGTGTGGATGTGGAGGGATTGTAACCTCCACCGCAGGTGGATGTGAGGAAACTGACAAGAAGATACAAAAATAAGCTGATTGAAAAACCATATTATCCAGCCAGGCGTTTTTTGAGGAAATGTGCATAGAACATTTAGTGTAGACTTGAATGCCTACCTCTGTTACCTTTAATGTTACCTTTAATAATGTTACCTTATTCTTTTGCCAAAAAGGTGATCTATGTTCTATTAAGAATGTGTTAACCTTGGCTCTAACAAGACTTGCAGCTGCTTATCTTTTTGTACAATGTGCCTTTATACTGCCTCGAGGAACTTCCCGTGAGGCAATGTGGGTTTGATTTATCTTTGTTTTATAAATCCCCTCTCAATGTTTGTGGGGCAATTGTCATGGGACTAGAATGCCCTGAGTGTTGTCTTGCGTAAGAGATACACAGATGTGTTGCCTTGGGGCTAATTGCCTGAATGTTTATATGCAACCCAAGACAAATATTAAAAAAAACGGGACTAGGAGCAGAAGGCACTGAGACACAAATCCTTTTCAACCAAATACAGAACAGAGACAAGATATTTAATGTTCAAACTGATAAAAAAAAATGTTTTTTTTTTAAATATCTACACATTTTGAATATGATGCCTGCAGCTAACTCAGGAAAGGAGCATGTTTACTATGGTTTGACATCACCTTTTCTTTTACTAAGCATTTGGGAAGAGACAACACTAATTATTGAAGTTTCAATTAGGGAATTCTGTCCCGCTCTTGTTTGATATATTATTTCTGTTGCTCAACAGTCGTATTTTAAAATTCTTAATGTGCAACTCATGTACGATAGCTGACAGGTGTGGACTGCAGTCCAGTTTTGTACCTGAACTCCAAAGCCATGTTGTTGTAAAGCGACCGAATGTCACTCTCTAGAACGATCATGGTCGTCTCTGAAACAGACTTCTGGATGGCAGCGTATGATGCTCAGACACCTGTGTGCTCCTTTCATGAATGGTGCCTTCACAGATGTGCAAGTTACCCATGCCATGGGAAATTACAACACCCATACCATCAAAGAGAATGGATCATATTTTTTCTCTTTGTACCGGAGGACGGTCAAGAGTTTTTTGAGCTTAGAAGATGCTGAATGTATTTTTGGATGTTTTTAATATATGGTTTGCATTTCTCATATTAGAGTATTAACTTGCGTCAGTAGATGCACAGACAAACTGTGTTTGCTGAATGGCTGTTTGCCGATCAATAAAGGATACATTATCGTTTTTTCTTGGAACACTACCCTCGAGGTCAAAGGTCATTGATATTCAAATATTAGTTTTTGTAATCGCCCCTTATGTTTTTTCTACATCCACTGAATGTTTGATGAGAATATAGACCAATGTTTATCAAATACAGGAACATTTACCCTTAGGGGCATTTGGGGAATTTCAATGTGTATAATTATTCTACAAAATAATTTGATAAAAAAACTCTCTAATAAGCCACATTTTATATTCCCTTTTCTCATTTCAAATGTAGCATTGAAATGGGAATACTATATAAGTAATTTGGGCTAAATATTATATTAATTTTTCTCTAAATAGTTTACTATAACCAGAATTCTGAGATAAAACAAAACAAATCTAAAACAAAATGTAAATAAAAATTCTAAGTAAATACTTAAGAAAAAATATATTATTATTATTATTAATAATAATAATAATAATAATAATGATAATAATAATAATAAATTAATAGATTTAGAAAAAGATAAATAAATTAAAAAAATTAAAATAAATATGATATATATATATATATATTTATATATATATATATATACTTTCTTTTTTTAACTTTTTTTTTTAAAGTAGAAAATTGAGGCTATATCACTTACTTCTTAAAAGTCAGTAATCTAACTGAGAAGGTCAAGTACAAAAGGTGGTTGCACTGTTCCAAAAATTTGATAACAACAATTATAGACGGCAGATGGTGAAATCCTTGTGGTTAAACTGTGGACTATTATTATTATTTTATATTAATAATATATTACTATATTCATATTATTATACCATGTAGATTTTCACATATAATTGATACATTCCCATCTTTGTTTGTGGACCTTTTGTGAGTCTTTCAAGGTTTCCCGTTTCATATTCAATCACAATAACATTACTTCTTAACAATGGAATGTTGAAATCTTCCTCAGTCCCTTATTGCCTCTTTCTGGAATTATTGAAATGTGATGCAACCATAAAATTCAGAACAAGCAAAAAATTTTAAACAATAAATGAAGTTGATGAGGAACAATTAAGATACATAGTTTTGTTTTCAATTAAACTGACTGTCAAGAATAGAAATTTTTTGGAATCGGGATTCAACATTACAGTGAAGAAAATAAGTTAAATTAACCAAATCAATCTGACCAACACAAACCGGTCGTCAGAATCTGTACTTGTTCATAAATACACTCACAAACACAGACACCCATGGGTGCTCACCATGTTCCACCACAACCTGCGGCAACTTGTTGAATGTCTCTATGGTCTCCAGCCTCTTTTGGTCCCAGTTCTTTGAGTCCAATTGACCGAACAACGATGATATGAATGGATAATTAAAACCTCCTCTGGTGCTGACAGCCGGCTCCATCTGAGGCTGAGGATGCTGGTGAAGATGCTGTTGATGACGATAATGCATCTGATGAAGGTGTGACAGGTCATTGGGAGTGTGACCTGAGTGCCGGTGGGCAAGTCCATTCATTTCCCCAATCCCACCCTCTCTTGCAGCTCCACCGCCTTTCTGGCACAGACAGTGAAAGTGTGTACAAGTCTGAGAGTACCAGCGGGACAGACGCCGCAATGCTTTGCGGCCTAGATGTGCCAGGTAGCGTATAAACTCCTCATAGCAGCTTCCTGGTTGGCTGTCACTGGCCAGCGTGGAAGCTGATTGGTGGAGCTGACGAGCGCGCTGCTCCGATTTCATTAAGGCGTGTTCTCGCTGCTTGGTTTCAGAAAACTGGGTTGCTATGACAACCAGGCACAGGTTGATCATGAAGAAAGAGCCAACCTGATGTTTAACAACAATACACATTATTGTAATACACAGTGTGTGTGTGTGTTTGTGTGTGAGAGTGTGTGTGCTAGTGTGTGTGTATGATTGTTTGTATGTGTGTGTGTGAGTTTGTGAGTGTGTTTTTGCACGTGTGTGCCTGTGTGTGTGTGTCTACTTACAATAATGAGGAAGATGAAGTAGATGAAGTTGTAGAAAGAATGTGCATCCATAACGTAGTACATGATGTCTACCCACCCTTCAAGAGTAATTACCTGCATCAAAACACAAACACACACACCACCTGGTGTAATCACAATTAACTGTGTTGTGAGATGTGTGCTGTTTGTTTATTAAAAATTAATGTCTTTATGTAGACCACTCAAATACTTACCTGAAAAATGGCAATCCATGCATATCCAATGTTATCAAAGTTAATAGCTCCTTTGTGGGGGTTTATTTCCCCACCCCGACACTCGTTATAAAACTGGTACCAGTTCACACATGGCACTGGCTCATCTGCGTTTGGGCTCATCTCCGGATGGTCCTCCTCAGCACCCAGGAAACAGGAAGTCCCAGCTACACGGCGGCGAGGCACGTCAGAACAGTGGAGCATCCCATTGTCTCGCTGTGTTGAGCAGATAAAGGGGTGGTCGTCTGTGCCATCCGGCCGATAGTAGCCACTCAGGAAGGAAATGTTGTATCTCCTAGAGAGGAAGAAGGGGATTTGGTATATTTATTTATATACAGTTTGTGTTTTATAGAATAAAACCACATTTTTTTCCTCGTTTGCAATCATACCTTTCCAACCCCCTTTCTTTTCTGGAGGGACTTTGGGGTACTGCATGAGGTACTTGGGATCATTAATGAAATAATTTAAATATAATAACTTGAATAAAAATTTGCAAATTTAAGTCCAATAATCTCAAAATGTATATTTAATACTCCTGTTTTAAAAGCATTGATATATAATGTAAAGCACAAACAACAAGTTAGGATAATGATTGACGGATAAAAACCATAAAAAAATATCTGTGGTGAAAGATGACAGCTTAAAAACTTAAAAAACAAGGAAAAAGAATAAATAAGATGGCAAAAACAGATCAAATCCCTTCCTTTACTCATTTCAGTTGGAGCTAGCAACTATAATACGAGTCAATTCTTACTGCAGGATGACAATGTAATACCTGAACTCAACAGTCTTCGTTAGCTGTTTGTTAATAATTCCTTTCTGATTAATAATGTTTTGTACTGACCGACTGGCTGAAAATATCATTAAATTTGGAATTTAAAATAATTCAAAAGTGCTTCATTGTTAAAGAAAGGTTTGGAAACCTTTAATTATGAAAATGTAAATGTTTAAATAGCACAAACAGATCAACATATTTGGCTTCACAAATAATACCTCATATGTAGGCAAAATGAAATATTGTTCTTACCAAAAAGTGCCAGATAAACCCTAAATTTTATTGCACAACAAATGTTATTGTGCAGTTGCAAATAATTAAATATAATTGTACTCTATTCAATAACACAGATCCAATTGTAATGACCTGCACACATGCAGGCACATGTCATACATTTTCAAATGCAATTATAATGACCTTTTGTTTTACACAAAAAGTTATGTTGTCTGGAGAAGCAGTTTGAAATAAACATGGGTCTGACATGAGGAAATGAGAAGACTAGAGAAATAAAATGAAATGAAAAGATAGGTGAGAAGGAGGGAGAATGCAGCGGAGAGATGAAGAGTCTATTATCTGTGGTGTGGAGAAAGTTCACCCTCTCTTCTTATTGGGAAAGGTCATTTTGTTTGTTTGAGAAAACATAAATAAGTCCAAAATGCTAACTGATAATACATCTAGAGAGGGATTAGTTATCTAATTAAAGCAAGAGCCAATAATAATAATATGAAACTGCCTTCCCTGATACAGCTGCCACATGATAAATATGATTTTTCAGGACCGTTCATCTCGTCCTGTCAGCAGTGATGCCTCTGTGTTTGTCGGCTCTTGATGCTATCTGGCTATCATTATAAACTGTTTTCAGTCTATGTTTCTCCAGTGTGACAACAGAGAAACACTGGAGAGTAAACACAACACCACTGTCAGGAGATATTACCTAAACAGGATGGTGGGCAAATATGAGGCCAGGAGGTGAATGTGATGCGTCATGTGATTTTATATGATTGTGATTCTGGGGAAGAGTGAGAATGATGGTGTAATAATGGTGTCCTGTACTACAGGGACATGTAGTAGAGGACAGGACGGAAATTCACTTAGCCTCTTAATGATAGTGATTTCTGATTGTTCCCGTAGGAAATGCTTTTACTTCCTACTTACAGATGCAGCTGATTAAAGAACAAACAGAACCAGAAATAAGAAAATATACACATGTATTTTTTTGCTTATTTGACCAGATGGGTGAAAGAAGCGGATCAGTGCTCAGCAAACTTTTGAGAGTAATTAGGTCCTTGCATCCCACTTTTTTGACATCTGCCGGTTACTATAGTAACTCACATCTTGACTTCCTCTCCCATGAAACAGCGGTTCCTCAGTAGCCCCGCCCACAGCTGCACGCCAACGATGCCGAAGATGAAGAAGACAAAGAAGCAGAGTGCCAGCACGTTGCCCAGCATTGGAAGAGTGTCCAGGAGGAGAGTGACCAGGATACGCATACCTGCCAACACACAAAAACACACACACACATACAACACAATGCAAAGATTGATTTATTCTGCACCAAACTGAGTCAGTGGCAGAGGCAGTGTAACCAAACGAATGGCAAATTATTAAAGTTCAAAACACTTATAACTTGCCTTCACTTCCCTCTTTGCGAGGGTAGATATGAAATATTCCTTCTCCAAGAACACATGCTGAAAAGTTTGAATAGTCACTAGAAGTACCATAACCTAGGAAAATGTGAAACTAAGGTGAATCTCGTGGTCTTCAAATCAAGTCTTAAGCACTGGTACTACTAAACACTAAAGAAAGCGATATTCTCCTGTAAGTGATCTGTTGGATTTCTCTACAGACCTTACAATCCATGAGATTTGAAATGTGCTAATTCTACATAATAATGTCAATGGAGTGAATGTAAGCATAAAATTTTATTCTGAAGTACTTCAGACCCATGCTCAAGATTTTCTAATGTGCTTGTGAACAGAAGAAGATCTGGGGCCTCCAGTGTTATTGTCCTGATCAGCTGCGTACTCTTCAATCCAACCTCCCCATATATTTAATCTACTTCACCTGCTCTCATCTACCAGTTTGTGACGTCCCTTCATCCTGACCAGCAATTCCTCCCAGAGTTACCTTCAAATCTTCCAGTTTATGTATTACGTTTTTTTTTTTCCCTGCTTGTTTATTGTGTTTAAACAGTTTAGATCTGGACTTTGACCTTTGCCTTGAGATCCTGATTAATGCTAACAAATTTTTGAAGTTTGAATTTGGCTCCTGTTTTTGTGCTCCAGTTAAAACACTAAGTTGCTGATTTAGGAGTAAGGAAAAAACATGCATGGTGACCCTGACCCTGAATTGCCCATAGGAGTTAATGTGAGTGTGAATGGTTATCTGTCTCTCTTTGTAACAAATGTATGAATGTATTACATCTACAAAGGAAGCTGGTGTCGTCTGTTTGCCACTTCTCTGTCCGGACGGAGAAGTTCTGCTTCTCCATCCAGACTATTATACTCTGTAAAGCATCTTTGAGTTTGTGTTTCATGTATAAGTATAAGGTACCATTATAAGAATAAAAGTAGCTGCTAACACCATGACAAGTTTGGAACCGTTTATAAACAATGACCATAAGCGGATACTTTGAAAAACTCCTTCTTGGGTCAAGTCTATTGGAGTCTGCGTTTGAGGTGCTGACATGTAGATAACCGGGATTATCCAAGGCTGTCGGCATGAAAAATCAGGGTGTCAGTATTGCCTTGGAGTGACATCCACTAATTCGCCAGGACTTCGTTTGTTTACGCTATGTGATTTCCCATTATGGCAAATGTAGCCAAATTAGTGCTGATTTTAGCTTTTCTAGGTGGACTAAGTGTGTTCACCTTAAAATAAATGTACACTTCCACCACAGACGCAACTCTTTCATGCTTCTTGGTCAACATAGATTTAAGGTTTTAGCTTTATCGCCCCTTGCTGACTTGGCATAGTATAACAGTATAGTATAATAGTGCTTGTCAGTGCGGGTGAGCTTTCTATTGTTGATGGAGGTATTTTTAAATTTGAGCATGTGAAGACTACTTTTTGAATTTTCGTCCTTTTTTTTCTCTTTGTTTTTCTCATTTTGTGTACATGTAGATTTAATCTTAGCTTGGGGTTAGGGTTGATGGTTGACATGACTGTCAACCATCAAGATAACAAAATCTGATCAGAGCAACAAATCCTACTTGAAATATGAAGCTTGTAAAATTAATAATAAGATCAGATTTTTGTTTTAACATACCAGTTAAAAGTCAGATTGGGGATCAAATTAAGGCAAAAAAAATCAGAATGGTGAACCTAGTTGCCATTGTTGCCTTCTCTCTTTACAACCTAATGCATTTCCCTGTCCTCAGGCCAGAGGAGGACTACACTATTCACTCAAACTGGATTTATACACACTTTAAGACTTTGAAACATTTAAAGACAGCACTTATACCTCACAGACACTGTTTAATTTATAATCCAGTTTGCTTGAGCACAGGCACAGAACAATGAGCAGCAATCCTAAACTGTTCCAGTACTTTCTGAGTGGAGTGAGTATTAGGGGGAAAAGCAGAAAAACTCACTGGGAACTCTGTTGATGGCTCTCAGTGGGCGTAGAACCCGGACCGTCCTGATTGCTGATAGGCTGACATTGTGTCCATCAAGAGAGTACTCCAGCATTCTGTGGAGAGGATAAGCCACTTCTGTGTCACTGGAATCTTGATCAGTCTGACCTTGGCAAACCCTGATCATCTACAAGGAATCCTGCCGAATGCACTGCTTCTGGGATATACAGCCTTTTAACTACCATTCACCAAGGTCTCTCTCTCTCTGGGATCACCGATGCCATTGTCATTCAACAAAGCTCACTAACTTCTGTCTAAATACGTGCACACACGCTTGACATTTAACTGGCATTAAACAAGTGTCTAAGATTTTCACAAAACACACACGTACACACACTTTTGGCTCATGTTTAATGTCATATGTGATTACTGATATGTGCATCAGTCAGACACTCACCCGATTATAACAATGAAGAAGTCCAGTCTGTTCCATGCGTCTCCTAGGTAACCACTCTGACCAATGACCCCAAGAGCCACCATCTTCACCAGCATTTCCCCAGCAAAAAACACAAAGATCCCATCATCCAGAGCCTGCACAAACAGACACACAGAAACACAGACACACACACACACAGACACACACACATGCACAAGCCCAGGGGATAAATTCGGCAAAAACTTTGAGGACCCTTTATAATGAAATCTCGCTTCTGAACGTATTTGGTTTTACGATTTCAGATTCAGCATATGTGTGTGTGGGTGTGTCTATGTTTGCATGTGCGTGTATGTGCGTGTGTGTGCGCATGTGTCTGTGCGTGTTTCTGTGTGGGCTCACTTTACCTGAAGCAGGAAGGGGGTGTGGCCACAGGGCTGGAACATCCCGAGAGTCACACAGTTCAGCAGGATGGCCAAAATGCTCACACGTTCAAACCACGTGACCAAAGGTTAAGGATCAGCTTGACAACAGAGTTTGAAAGTTGATTACAATAACAGTATTCATAATTAGCACATTTCATGAAAGGCGCTCACAAAATCACAAAATCACAATCTGCCAAGTACATCAAGTACATGGCTGCTTTCGTGCACCACTTCAGCTCCACAATCAGAATTTTCAGGCTCAAGCATGTGTCACAATATTTCCCTAAACCCATCCGTGGCTTTACTGAAAGTTTAGTTAGGAAGCATATTTGCATCATGGTTCCCCTTGGAGCGCAGCATCAAAACACTCAGACCCTTCACTTTGACATTTTATTAAGTCGCAGCCTTACAAAAGAAAAACTCAAACATCACCTTGACGTAAGTATTCAGACCTTTTGCTATGACACATCTCAAGTTAGTCCCATTTCTCTTCATCAGACAGGCACACACCTGTCTGTATAAGGTCACACACCTTTTGCACATCAGCAAAAACCAAGCTGTGAGGTGGGTAGGAACTGTGAAGGGGTCTGAAAACTATCTGAATGCACATTATATGTCATAGCTTTTTCTCTTTCTTATAATTTAAAACACAAGTGTTGGGGAAAAAAAATACCATGACGGAACTGCACCTGTCCTTGTGTGGAATCACACTCTTAAGCCAAGCTCATTGTTAAATGATACAGATCTTGTGGTGTCACGCGTCAATATGCCACCAAGGCCAAGATCGCCTGGCTGGAAGGATGTCACCTATGAAGATTTGATGCAATATCCTGCTTAAACCAATAAATCAATTAAAATGTGATAATTGTCCTAAAATAGTGAAATGATCATACATATGGTAATGTTGGCATGATTGATCCTACATCATGCAGAGAGTTAATGATTCACCAAATGGGTTGTGTCAGTACTCTGTACTCCTCGTACACCACAATCCCATTGGACTTTCTTAACTTCTAACTTATATTTAATATTGGAGATTGGACTCATTTCCTCATATTTATATATTTGTCTTCATTTAATGTTATGTCTATTTATATATGTGTACACGTGTGTGTGTGTGTGTGTAAATATTTATATATATATATATATATTCCGTACTAACGTACCAAGTACAGATCTGCTCTGTCTTTTCATGTCTGGACTACTGCAATGGATTGTTAACACACTTGAGTCAATCCTCAGTAGCTGGGCTTCAGCTGGATGAGAATGCAAGTGAACAGATTTTGACAAAAACCGTTGATAGGTCCCATATAATATGGTACCCAATTACATCAATTGGGGCAACTTGTTGTAATGATGCGTTCAATGCCCTGTGTTCCACATCGTTACTTGAGGTCCTTCAATGTACCTCCTTTGGTTGTTCTTAGCTCAAATCCAATTCAATTCTGCGCTTAGAATTCAGTTCCTTTGGGCACTTACGGCCCTAAGTGCACATTTACTCTACATCACACAAGTGGGCACTTCGACGAAGACCTTAGTAGTGAGATAATTGGGAAAAGGTACAAGGCTGGTGGCAAAGGTTGGCTGAGCCTTTACCATTAGGTAAAAGCTCAGCCACCCTGAACTGAGCTTTTTGAATCAGGTAAAAGCTCAGCTAGGTTATGAAATTCTCTCCCTGAGCAGATGAGGATTGCCAACACACTTCCTGTTTTCACATAATTGTTAAACATGTTTTCACAGGAAATACTTTTTTTACTGCATAACATTTATTCAGTGCCTATATTGTTTAATTGTCTTTTGTTTCATACTGGAACTTCATGTTTTATATTTTGGATTGTTTCATTCTCATGTATTTTCTGAAGCACTTTGTAACTTTGTTAATATAAGGGCTAAATAGGTGAAGTTATTTTTATTATTGTTATAATCTAATATGATAATTATACGTCTGGCAAAGATTGTGAGACACTAATCATCATTTATCATCTGCTGCAAAAAACAATTATATTTACCTCATTTCCTTTTTTTCCTGATTGAAACTGAATTACAGATGGTGACAACAACAAAATCAGTAGTAAGGTGTCGAGACAAACTCCCACAAGAGCCTCAGAGCCCTTTCAAAGAGTCTGTATATCATGAACATCATTCTTCAAAAAATATATTCTTCTCTCATGCGGGATACTTAAGAGAACTGCTAAGCATATCACCAAAATGTTTCCTTTGAGATATTGTGACTGTGAAGATGATAGCAAATGATTCAGACAGATTCCGTTTTAGCAAACCATTCCGTTTCTCACATTGGAGACCCGTGTGGAATCATCTGCATTTGTTATGTTTCCCACTTCATTTATATATTTGGAATATGTGCTCTAACCCGATGGTAATTCTTTAACTACTCAAATGAACGCCCGAGGAAGGTCCAGTCCGACCTCATCTGTGTCATCCTGCAGTGTCCAAAATATCACACCAATGAACTTATATAATATCTGTCTGAGCACACACACACAACTCCATGTGTAAACATGGGGTTACACAGAGCATAAAATTTAATTTGCGAGCACTACATGCCATGTTTTAATGTTTTTATGAGGGTAGAAACATGCGCTCATACGCTGAAATGTAGCACATTTTTGATTTCATTTATGAGCCCAGCTTCTGACAGGTCATTCTGTCATGTTTTACATTCGCCACTACAAAAGAGAGACAGCTACCATAAAACAGTCAGCGAGTCATATTGAAATCAGTTTAAGTGTAAAGTTGTGTACGGTGTTTGTGTTTGCGAGTCTTAGCGGCAAGCCAGCTATCAAATGGCTTAGATGTGAAAAGAGGGGAGGGTTTAAAAAGGGAAAATATTCTTAAGTATAAAGTTAAAGAAAAGATTTTGTTAGCCTCACACAAAGACACAGAGACGTACACACACACACTTCCATTTGTGCTCAAAAGTGAAAACTGCTGAATGGGGCTGTATTCAAGAACCAAGGACACATACATAACAAGCCTATGCACATGGACACATGCACATGTGCTCACACACACAGAGTCCCCTTGCTGGACACTGCTCTCGAGAGGGCGGAAAAATTAATGAGAGTACAATCCTTTATCACCCTTGAGACAGAGAGAGGGAGAGAGAGAGAGAGAGAGAGGATGATCCAGTTGTCCTTTCTTTGCTGTGGTTGCCATGGGAACCCCCATCTCACCGTGGGAACTGACTTCTGAGTTTCACCATCCTCTTGCATCCTGTCTGCACTGGAATACAATTAATACATGCACAAACACACACAATAGAAATGACTGTCCTCCAGCACAGCTCCTGTTGAAGCATCCTTTATTCCTCGCTGCTGAGGAGGGTCGTTTTAATCCGGCTGTATAAATTACAGATGCTGAGATGACACTGTGTTTACATAAATAATCCCCGCACACTTTCATACATACACAGTTAAAGTATGGACGGGGCAGAGTGAAGGTGTGGGTGATTGATGAGATGGGAGGGGTTTAACGGTTAGGCCATCGTTCAGCATCAGGGGAAAAGCAGTCGAAACCTCTCAGTTTGATACTTTTTTTATCGCCCCTCGCACACAACCTTTCCCACCATCAGCTCTCATTTTCATCTAAAGCATTTCCCGCTCTCTTTGACCCAATCATTTTTTCTCTCGGCTTCAATCTTTCGCTCTCTGTTTCTCCCGCTTCCTTCATACAGTGAGACCCTTACATATACACCATCACCCATCTTCATTCCTTATCTGCTCTTTTATTCCTCCTCTCTCATCTTCTCTTGTACTAGTATACTCCTCTTTCTCACTATCAACTTCCTAACCTCTTTATACCATCACCAACTATGATTGCCCTCAGGCCGATCTACACAGGCACAAGCTGGGATGGAGCCTGTCCCAGCTGACATTGCTTGAGAGATGGCGGTGGCCAGTTCACTGAAAGGCCAAGAGAAAGTAAACTGTACAAAACCTGATCATCCTTCTTTGCATGTATTTGGACTTTGAGTGCATTTTAGGATTAATTTCAAGATGTTATTGTTTGTTTTTACCAACACCTTACATTTTTCACATCTTACCAGTGGTGGGACAGAGAGGACTTGTGTGCGGGCCATGTCGTTGTCCGAATCACAAACTTTTCTATTTTCATCTTAATAAACATTTTAATAGAGACTATATGTATTTCAAATAGTTTCTTCCCATCATTCGGTTAACGTTATTTCATTGCTTCTCTCTCTCAGGTCATATAAATTCAAGCATTGTTTTATCCAATCAGATGTCTACACTGCTGTCTCCACATAAAATAATCTTCTCTGGGGCCTTTGGATTTTTGAATGAATCCCTATTCTGTTAAAACAATCAGGAGGATTTGAATTTGTTACGTTGGGTGTATACTGTGATTCACCAGGGTTTAATACCTTGCCTAGGTCTTGCATCAGTATTGTGTAGGCAGAAGGCCAGTTACTGGCATGTTTGGCGTTGAACATTCCAGTATGCCGTGGCTCTAGTGAGCAGTAATTTTAAGCCTTAAAACGAGTCAAAACATTTTGGAAAAATCCAACTTGGCAGTCTAAGCTATCAGCACTGGCATCCATGCCGATGCAACTGAAAGGTGGTGGTGTCCTATACGACAGTGTCATTGTGCTTTTTTCAAAGAAAGAAACGTTGTTGGACTTTGTCTTCAAATGATTAACAGCTTTAGTGAGTCTAATGGATTTTGTTGATGCTTAAATAGCTGTTCATTATTGTTTGGTTTAGAAGGTTGTTGCAGTTGTGGTGTGAATGATGTCCAGATTCAGTGGTCTGGTGGAGCCAGCGTTCATGCCCAGTAGCTTGGCTTGAGCCTATTAGGAAATCCTCTTGAGTCCTGATCCTACTTACATGAAATGGCATTTTTGCTCTATATGAGTAAATCAGACGGGTTGTTGAGAGTTTATTATTTAGTAATGACAGTTATTTCAGATATATGTTATATCTATTTTTGAAGCAGCATGATGTCATTCTGTGAAACAGTGGTACATCCTTGATGACCCTCTTGCTAAATGTGTATACAATTAGTATATATCCCTCATAGCTATTGAACCTTGTTTTAACCACTTAATTCCACATGATAAATGTTACT
Organism: Lophius americanus; assembly: GCA_037951165.1. Lineage (NCBI taxonomy): Eukaryota > Metazoa > Chordata > Actinopteri > Lophiiformes > Lophiidae > Lophius > Lophius americanus. Next base: position 1,924,755 of record JBBDHG010000091.1, on the reverse strand, counting down.
GCCTCTATAAATATATGCTGGTTATGTAGTCTGAACACAGCATATAGCCGTAGTGCGAGAAGGAACTCATTTGAGGGTGGCTTAATTGTGGGAGGAAATGCCCAGGCGGAAAATCCAAGGCCTGCCACTGCCTTTTACAGATAGATACTTTCTCAATGTCACTGAGGTCTTGAGGAATTGTTACTCGTAGTCCCAAAGTCAAAGTTAAAGTTGAGCAAAATCTCTCTGCTGCATCCCCCCAACTGTGTAATAAACCTATACACAGCTTGTTCCATGTGGGGAACCTTTATTATGACCCTCCATAATCTATAAATGTAATGGAGGCATAATGGGAAATCCAAGTAGGTTCCCCTATGTAGTAGAGCTACAAACAAACCGTAAACAAAACAAACCATGTGTATGTATGTGTGTCAGTATATATAAGTTCATTTACGAATATGTTTATGTAAATAGGTCTATGTGTATACTAAATATGTATGTGAATCCTATGTATGGAGCATGTCTTCTATGATATTGGTTTCAGTGAAATCATTGCATGTCTTCTGACTTGAATTATCTTTGAAATTGTAGTAACAAATATCCCTTCGGGATCAATAAAGTATATCTTATCTTATCTTATCTTATCTTATCTTTAACCGTATAACCACAATTTGCAAAGGCAGAGTGGGAGTGAAACATATTAATGATGTCACTGGAGGATTTAAAAAGCAGCTAGGAGACATTAGAGGCTAACACAAAGGAGCAAATCACCAGAAACATTTTTTAAATTTGGGTGACTCGGAGCTCCTTAACCTCCGAGCCGAGGGCGAGATCAACCACCAAGTAACAGGGAGGATAAACGAAGAGCACAAAGAGCTGTTCGACGCATACGTATCATGACACACTAGATGCTGATGGTGCTGTGTTATACGTCATGCTTCTTTTGAAGCGCCAGCGCGTTACTTAAATGACACCACCCTGACGACATTGTTCAACCATTTTTTTCCTTCCCCACAAACAGGATTATCCAATCGGGCCCGGCTATCTGGCCTCTCTTGGACTCTGGAAGGGGCCCGGTGTACTGATGGGGGTGCTGCTGCATAATCCTGGCCCAACACAGCAGTATCCTCTACAACCCGATATTCAGTGTTTAACGGGTTCACTACTGTCTTCTGGGTCAGTGTTTGAGGTCAGAATCTCCCATCTGTTCGGTTCTCAGGATTCTTTAGGCTCTGGAATGGCTGGAGGTGCATGATCCTCTACACTGCTTGTCTTTTCATCCTTGTTTGTCTTGTTTCGTATTTGTATTTCACACAAGGTGGATCTTGCCCTCTTTCATGAGGAATATGTTATAGTTCAAAATAAAAGGTAATAGGCTAAGCTTTCAAAGAGGGCTGTTGTAGGTCACAAAACTATCATCTGCTGCAAGATCAAACTGCATATATACTGAAGAAATGGTTCATACCTATCTCGGCACAAATGTACCGACAGATTTTTAAAGAAAGGACTCTTTTAAGGTATTAAAGGCCAGGAAAACATTAATCAAATCGGATTACATCACCCTGATCGTTCTGGCATCCTCCTCCACCCTTGGCTGGGATTTTCATGCTAAGGCCAGCATGCAGGAATGTTTTGTAGTGCTATCTTTCCTTAAGAGAATTGTACCATAGGGGCAGATTGGCCTTCAGGCATATGTCCAGCCAGATTTATTTCTTTCATTTTCCGGTGTGGTATTACTGTCTCATATCACACGCTTTATAAAAGGTCAGAAGTTGTAACTTATAGTTTCACACATGAGTTCAAACCATTAAGGAGATCCCTACAGATGTGAGGCAGTAAAAAAAAGGCGTAAAATTGAGGCGGCGTAATATCATCCTCTAGAATTATACCTGTTAGATCATTTTAAGACTCTTTCATTAGGAGGGCTTCCCCAGTGGACCATGGGACCCTGGTGAAAAAGCTTTGCATTCATTTATTAGCAGCTTATTAACATTTACTAACTGAAGATTTGATGGATTTTTGTAAAAGACCCTTCACTAATGTCTTCCTAACATTTAAATTGTAATCTGGTTATCGCAGAATTAAAAGGCCATGAATTCTTTTTATGACTTCTTACATAAAAGTAGGTATACTTTCACGGCAAGTGTCTATTATTGAAGGTTGGTCTGGTTGTCCGGACTGAAAAAACTCAAAAACAACTGGATGGTGTGGACTCGGTACACATATCTATGTGACCCAGATTGTGAATCCTAAAATCATTTGTTGATAACATTATCTCTGGTGCTACCCTAGAACATTGTTCTGACTCTGCTTGGTTTGGCAGGAAGGGTGATCGTAAGACCGTAGTATGAGTCATGAGGAGTTATGAAGTCACCGTAGTAAGAATGGTGAAGATCAAAATAATAGATCCATACCATCTTCTGAGAAGCCTGTCCCCCACTCCCCAAGGGACACCATATTTTGATTTATACTGCTTACAAACACACACATTTTTGGTTTTGTCCATCAGAGATTGTTTGTTTGCTTTTTGAGAAATACAAACAAGCTGTCCTGTGGTAACCTTGCAGTACACGCCCCGTTTAACGGCGGGGTTATCTTCTCAAAAATTATTTTCATAAACCCTTAGTCCTTGGTGATGTTGGGCAAGAGGCAGAGTTCATGCCGGAAAGGTCTCAAGTCAGTGCATATTAATAAACATATAAATGTAAATATGCAAGATTACACCCAGAGCTAATTTCCATCTTCAGTCCCTTGGAAGATGGAAATAATTTCATCGGCAGGTCAACACATTAACGATTACACTCACACCTTCGATCACACTCACACCTTTGGCCAATTTAGTGTCACCAACTTACCTGGTTTCCATGGCCTCCAACTGCGGGAGGAAGCCTGATGGGCACTCAAAAGGAACCATGTAAACAGAGTTAAAACATGCAAACTCTTTGTCGGGATTCAAACCCTCTTGCTCTAAGCTGAAAAATGCTAATAATGATGACGATCAGATATCTTCATGGGAAAAATGCGATTTTTTAGTGTTTCTTAAAAAATGAAACCTCTCTGTCATTGATTAAATGTTGAAAATAATAATAAAGTGAAACCGCAAGAAAAATAATGTTTTTTTGTTTTTTTGTTTTTTGCTCAAGATGTACATGTTTCAGTATTTCTGATTTATTGTTTTGATTAGGTTTATTGTTCCTGTCCTTGTTTCTTCAATCTATTTAATATTATATTTCTTTTCTTTATTTTTTTTTTGGTTATATTTCTCTTGCCTCCAGTTTATGTGTTATCTTTTCGTGTTTCACTGGTTCTCCTTCTCCCTCTCTGTGTCTGTATTTTCCAGTATTGCTTCTGTTCTCCTCTTGTATGATTGTTCATCAAGCTCACCTGTGTTTCCCATCCAGCTGTGTCTCTTTGTCTCGTTAGATCAGTGTATATAGTCTGTGCTCACACGTCATTGATGTCCCCTAGTGTTTTCCAATTGTAAGTTTTTCTCCTAGTGTTTTGTTTAGATTATTCCTTGTTCTTGACCTTATTTTGTTTCCCTGGATTTTGCTCCTGCTTTTGACTTGAATTTTTAATTGTTTCCCTCATCTACTGAATGTATGGTTTTGATCCTGAAATGCCTTGTTTTGCCTTTTTGGATTTAGGACTTTGGATTTGTGATAGATTAAATCACTAACTGCACCTGCTCCAGCTCTGCCACCGTTGTGTCTGCATATGGGTCCAAACTTTGTTCCTACAGCAGTTCTTAACAATAATAAAATATATAATTTGACTTTATTGTTCGCCATGAACTGAGCCTTTGTGGTGGCAATACCTCATTAACAGGGCCCCCCTGATTAATTTAAGGGCTACTGTAAAAGACAAAGTAAATGTGAGGCTAGAGCACTGATCTGTAACAGAGTAGTAAATGGGTTTTTTTAACCATTAACAAAGCCATTAGTTAAAAACTCAAGGAGCATTCTTATCTAAAGAGAGGTGGTCTGAGAGGGAATCCCCACATATGAATTACTGTACATGAATGACCGACCGACCTGTTCTTATCACTGATGCTCTTATTGTTCTACATGCACTTTTACTCAAGAATCCATACACACTCACTTGATTTCACATAACCTGATAATCTCAAAGATCATACGCCATGGGTGTGTTTGTGTTCATGCAAAATAGAAGAGGACAGTGTATCATATGGAGGTGGCCAGATTTAATTTACTTCAAAGTTGGCACGTCCTGGCTCCTCCCCTTTTGACTGTGACAGCTGGTAACCATGGAAACACTTGCAAGAATCATGTTAATTTGATGAAATGATTCTGACAGTTCACTCTATTTGCAGTATTCCAATATAAAGACTCCTCCTATCTATCGTTATCTCTCTATGTCACCTCAGCCCGGGAGTCAGTTTAGGAAAAGTAAAAACAAAAGAAAAAGGATACATAGCATTATGAGGGATTGATGGTGAGTAAAGAGAACTGAGAGTAAGACAAAAGAGCAGAAGAAGAAAAGCAGGCAGAGAGGGTTACTTGTATAGGAGTGACAGATACAGCATTTCTCATCTTTAAACAAAAGGAAATGCTCTAAATGTTTCATGCAGTGTTGAATAAGTTATGCCATGTGTGTGTGTGTGTGTGTGTGTGTGTGTGTGTGTGTGTGTGTGCGTGTGTGTGTGTGTGTGTGTGTGTGTGTGTGTGTGTGTTTGTGTGTGTGTGTGTGAGTGTGTGTGTGTCTGTGTGTGTTACACCTCCCAACATGTGTGTGTGTGTGTTACTGTATGTGTCATGTGCTACACTTTAAAGGAGAGTGATGGCTGCCATATGGAAAGCTCAGCACTTCACAAAGTAGCCTCCTCGTTCCACATCTTCACATCGTCTTCCATAGAGAGAGCAATTAAGAGAAATCAAGGAACGAAAGGCAATGTTATATAATAGCAAGAGCCAGTCCTGTCACTGGTCCAAATACATTTGTTATGTGCTGTCGGATTGTTGGAAGGGGGGGGGGGGTATGGAGCATGTTGTATACATGGTAGATAGGAGCATGTCTCATGTAGGGAGCAGATGAAATGAGAGGAGATGAGAAATTAATTTGTTATATGTAGTAAGTGCGAAAAAGGAAGGCAGGGTCACCTCAGGAAAAATGGGACTTACAACTCCTCTTAGGGACTGTTACCCCCCACTCCCAAACCCACAGACCCAGTGTGCTCGCATAAATGTCACTGCCGAAGAACGTCCAGGCACATTACATCCCCACAGCTCACTGTCAGTAGCACACACAGTAAACACACAAACACACAAACGCACACACACACACAAACACACAAACACACTGTAAGGACGAAGATTTGAAGTACGTGTGAATAAACATAAATTGGGAGGAGGCTGTCTGGAGCAGGAAGGCGGACAGACCCACAAACAAAAACAAAGAAATAAGCAATCGGAAGTAACTGGGCTATCGGGGCAGAGCTACGCTGTTGCCAAGCAACCAGGTGATTCCTCTAAAGAGCCTCTCCATGGGAGATTCCCTCATTTATGTGAGGGCATTCACAGTTGCTGCTCGCGTGTGTGTCTGTTTCTTTCTAAGTGTGTCCACTAAGTTAGTGCTGAGACAGGAAGCAAACAGGGTTCCAGGATACCATCAGATATCAGAGCAGAGTTCATGGGATTTGTATTTTTTATTTTTTTGGTTTATATTTTATTTAATCAGCAATTATATATTTATATTTTATGGGGTACACGGAGTGCTGATGGTGGCAAATAACCACAGATGTGCATAGAAGAAAGGCCCAACAACACACACACACAGACACACAAACAGAGGCGCATGCACAGGTTGGCATACACAGATACAGTCACAAGGAGTGGAAAATGCTCAATTTGGATAGCTTTGACAAATCCCTGAGGTGCTGCTGACGTTTTTGCACGGCTCACAGTATTCATAGCCGATGACACACACGCACGCGCATGTCTGCATGCTACAGTGCTTAGAACTACACACATTAACACTTCCACGTGTAAAGCAGGGGTGGAGAGCTGCTCAGACCGAGGTGACAGACAGAGAGGTGAGACGTTGAAGACAGAAGCAGATCAAGGTTCTCGGAGGTGTCACGAGTTTTCAATACTTGTGGCTCCTTGTGCCGTACAGATGGAGGCCAGTAACAATGCTACTGACAGGCGACTGTAACCCTGCAGATTCATTAGGACTTGTCAATATGGAAACCTCCAATAAGGGAAAAATGTTAGCCATCTTTTCCAACAGCTAATGTCCAACAGCCAAAGAAATACCTGAGGCCCTTCAAACACACTCACATACATGGATGTGAACAATGGTGACCTTCTATCTGTATCCCCTGTGTTTAAAAGTAAAGTAAACATCTAGGCGCGAGGTGCCTTGTAGGTATGAGGGTTTTGAGAAAGTGCAGAGCTGAAATTCAACCAGACAATGTCTCCCTCACTATATAAACAGAAGGGCGCTCGTGCACACTTATGTTTGCGTCTATTCAGGTACACACTCAACACTGTGAAGGATATGGGTGGCAAACAGCTCGAAGGCACCAGGAGCGGGGCGGGCTGGTTTGGGTCAAAGCCAAAAGAACCACTGGTGCTAGAGAGGGGTATGGCAGCTCCTCCTTTTCCTCCTCCTCCTCCTTGTACGGCTCCCTCTCCTCTCCCTCAACTGACACATGCACTTTCTCTCCCTCCTCTTCATCATCCCCTTCCTCCTGCTTTGATCCTCTGCGCTGCTCATGCAGGTCTGGTTCCTGGGTGCCTGTCATGGCTGTGCTGTGAACAGCCTGGACCTGAAAGAGGAAGAGGGTGCAGGGGCACCGGGAGGCTGTTCACAACAGAACAGGCAACATGTGCATACATGTGCATGTATCAATGTTAGCAGTGCCTTCTGCCTGGTGCTGAAGCTTGGAATTGTACGGACTGTCAAGCCTGACATCCAGTACTCGAGACCCTTTACCCTCTAGCATAAAAAAAACATTCTCAGTTCTTCATCTGTCAGAAGAAATATCACAGGAGAAAAGTGTTCCCTGGGCAGGAAATATAAATCGAAATAAATGCAAGCAGAATGATTCAATAGACCTGAGTGAAAGGGCAAATATAGAGTCATTGCAGAAGACAGGAAGCACTTTGACCCCTTCATCATAATCCTGCAGCAGTACAATTCAGTGATGACAACAGGCCATTACTGCTGATGTTTTTAATCCAGACGGGCTTTAAACAATCTGTACATACAGAGATAAAGTAGCTTAGATGGCTGTTTCAAACTGTTGTGAGGAGATGGGGACTTCTTTTCTTTCATTTACAATATATTTTCTCATATGACTGTTAATAGAATTTTTTAATATATTTTTTTATAAGTTTAGGAGGAAAAAAATCTCTTGGAACACAGACATTTTCAAGCTGCAGCAGCCTATTGGTATTTCTAAGTACTAATTGCTGTTTCTTGAGCACTGAAATGTCTGTATGTAGTGTCAAATTGAATAATAATCTCAATTTAAATTAAGAGCATGATCGCATCGGTGGCTTCATTTCCTGACATCAAATGTTTTACCACTCTGCTTTATTTGGTAGTACAGAATGGATTTAGACGGGGGAAATTGGAGTTGGAGCAGAGATCGTCACGCTGCAAATGCTCCCCACTGATCCACCTTGTGTTACTCCAAATCCTAATCAGTCCCCTGAGATTTTGGTAAATGTACTCCCAGGCCAGTTGGAGGAAAATATGGATTTTGTGGGAATCCAATATAAAGATAAATCATGAAAATAGAATTCTTAGTCAACCCTGAGTCCATGCAGGAATCTTCTTCTTCTACAGTCTCAGGACAATAGAAGAGCTGTCACGCAAGTTCACACAGGAGAGAAGTGCATCTCTGTGTGCATCTGATGAAAATTATGAGACTGAATATGCCAGAATGTTTAATTCCTGAGTGTTTTCATTATGGGCACGTAGCCTAGACTGTGTGAAGTATCCAGGGCTGCCTTTTTGTTGTGATTCAATTGTAGCTCCTGGGTGGACATCAATTACCCATTGAAAAAAAAGAGGAAGATATTTTTCTGCAAGGGTAAAAAGCTGCTGATGAGTCATTTCAAAACATTTTAGAAGCTCATTATCAGCCTCTGTTTTCTAACATCAGGTCATGTGGAAATTAAACCATCCCATTAAATCTCATTCATCGAACAGAGTAAAAATACTCAACCCTCTGTAGGATCTTTAAAGCCCATGAGTGCTCTTGTCATAAATGCAATCCTTACCAATCATTTACATCATCACGCATTTCCTTCTACCATCCATAATATACAGTGGCATGTATTCCTCTTAGGGCCAACGAGTATGACGACCACTATGGAGATAGAGCGATTTACATCATTATTCTCCTTGGGAAACTATAATAGCCCTGGAATAAACTGTAAATGCCTCCCTTAAGGTATAAAGCTATAACTTACTATACTACAGGCTCATCGTACCACGTTCAGGAAAATCGGCTTTATTTATATTCTTTTAATTCCCCCCCGACAAAAAGCCACATCTCATCATCTGGACATTTTGGCACAGGCATTCATCCGGCGGAGCGCGCGGGACAGGAGAGCAAGTTAAGTGTATCAGTACCCAAAAAGGCAAAAACTTTAACCGCCAATCTTACCGTGGAGCAGCGTCCATCAACTAACGTCATTCACTCCGGGTCCGCCGCGTGCCCTGAGCTCCCGGAGCCCCGGTGCTCCATCTGATGGCAGCCCGCTCTCCTCTGCCTCCTCCTCCTGACGGGATCCGAACTCAGTTCCTCAGTCGGAAAGGATGGGTTTGAGATGGAAATAGAGAGGAATGTGACGCAGAAGTTTAAATAAGTAGGGAAAGTGAGGTTAAATTGGACCAGGCGGCTTCTCGTGCGTCCGCGTCCCCGCAGCTTCTGGATGCGCGCTGCGGAGTCAGTCAGGTACCGGAGTTCAGGCGCACCGGGGAGAGGGAGAGCCGCGTCAAGCCAGCCGCACACAGGACCGGAGATTGATGGCTTTTACCTTCAAAATAAGAAATAAGAATCCCGGAAGCAGACTTGATACCGCTTATTTTTGAATAAATATACACATTTCAGCCTAAACTGTAAAAAGAGAGGATTGTTAACTTACTTTTAAAAATTGCTTAAACTGGAAGCAAACAATTAAATTCAGTGTTTTCAACTTCCAAATTCAATTAGATTATGCGTTTTCAATTAATAAGTTCTGACTCAATCTAATTGAAAAAATATAGATAGTTAAAGTGAATTAAGTATTTTTATGGAGCGGTGGGTAGGTAGCACAATTGCCTTACAGCAACAGGGTCGCAGGTTCTAATCCACTTCTGGCCTCAGGGCTTTCTGTCTGGACTCTAAATACTCATAGTTTTGAATGAGAATCTGAATAGTTTGAGCTTAAACGATGGGTTGACTAAATTATTCATTCAAATTGAAAAAAACGAATATAATTGTTTAATAATTCGATAAGTTAATAAAGTATATATAAGTTAAGCCAATAACTTAGAATCTAGTCTAATACAATTGTATGTTACCATTTAAAGTAATGTATTTTCAGTCCATCACCAATTCTCGTTTTACAGTTCATTTTGTATGCTAACCTTAGTTGCAAACAGTTTTTGCATTGTAACAACAGAGTTTAACCTATAATAAATTCAGACCCATTGCTATATTTGCAATATTGCAAATGGCTCACATGAAACATTTCTGGAAATGTTTTTTGAAATGGTACTTTGTCAGATATATGTAATATTAACATAATGGGGGGGGGGGGGGGTTGTGTATTTGTGCATCTATAAATTAATCTATTCATTTATTTTCTTAGGAATATATATATTTCTTCTTTATTTACAATTCCACAACATAAACAAAATTTCTCATCATATATTAAACTAATAAGAACAGATATTACACCTAATCTTAGCCAGAAGGGACGATCCATTAGATGCTGTTGGTGATCCAGATTATCACATGGATCAGATTTTTCTCAAGGATTTTGTTTTTACTTTTGCTAGATGGGGTAACTACAATATTTTTGGTTCTTACTTTGAGGGTCAATGTCTACAACGCTGTGTGGTTACCCTGTGACCAAAATTCACAGGGCAGACTAACAGCCATGAAAATTCTTCTTTTAATTCAAATTTAGTGTATCTGGAAATTAATCTGCACCAAATTTATCCCAGTAACCCTCTGGATCTGATAATCGAGATGATTCATTACTGTGAGATAACAAACAATAATCCTACAAAATTGCCGCTAGAATCCTGTTGGAGCTGAAACTGTGAGTCCTATGAGTAGGGTCAAACTATCACGGGACTGTTGCTTTTAAAAGGTGCAGTGACCAAATGGCAGAACTAGGCTCCCCTGGTAGAGGGCTGTGCTCTCTGAATAGTGTCTAATTCACATTGAGCTTTATTTTATTTCCAAGGATAATGGTAGCCTAAATTTAAAGCCACTCTGCTCCTTTGGTATCGATAAGATTAGCTGTTAGCTACATGTTACTGCATGTACAACCAAACATAATCACCTATTTGTCAGGTAGATTATCAAAGATATTTAATTCTGACCTTGGTCATTTGATGAACGTTGTTGGCTGACTTGCCTCTTGACAATCTACTCTACATTCATCTACTACATCTACTATATTCATGCACTGTACTTATATTGTGTTTTTCTGGTCTATTTGACTGCACAAAGCACTTTTACAACCCGAGTCAGCATTCACCCATTCACACAAAAAATCATGCAGTGATGATAGAGGCGGCCATGAAACTCCCCCGGAGCGTTAACCATTCACACATCTATGGAACAGCCATTGGGAGTAACATGGGGCTCAGTATCTTTCTCAAGGACACTTGGACATATGGACTGCAGTGGCCCAATGTTTTCAGTCGCCCCACTGAAACCATTCATCCACCTCATGCTTTTGCCGTTAAACTGTATTCTGCACAGTAGAAGACTGGACCCCTTTAATATGTGAAGATTGGACTTTCCTTTCCTGTTTTGTACCTTTATGTAAATATCTGCGTACATGTATTTTTACTCTTTATTTTGTCTGCCTGCCTACCTGTCCAATGTTGAGTGAATTATAGAAACTTGGCAGTTCATCTTGTATTATTTCATCCCATTATTTTATTTTGAAAGTTGGTCTGGAGAGTATTATTTTGGACAGTAGAGAACTTGATTCTAATGGAAGAGGTCAGAGCATGTGACCTGTCCCCTCTCCTCTGCCTCAGAGTGCACCCCATCCAGTTCCCTCACCAACCTGCTGCTGGTATGAGACATGATGCTGCAGAGTCACCCTCAGCAAGATGGTCCATCCTCCAAACCCAGAGCTATGAGGAGTACTGGGCATGACACATTATTCCTACTCTACTGCAAGGGTTATATCAGAAGCATAAAGTGAAATATAAAAAGTAAAATCACTCATTATTTAGAGGAACTTCTTTCATCCTGTTTTACATGCAATGTTTTATCATTTGCATGGCATCTGTATTCTAATTGTAAACCCCAGAGTGTATTGGGATACATGTATAATGGAGAAGATGCTTGATGCAATGTTTGAAGTGGAATAAGACTAAAATACTGCACATTTATCTGAAAACTGTATATATTTACAGACTACTTCATTAAATGTATTTTTACTTTTCAGCCCTGTTCACCAAATATATCATGTTTCCTATGAGCCCTTGTTAAAGGAAATATGTGTATATCTTATATCAGATTAGACTGAGGAGATACCAAAGAAGAGGGTGGATAAAAGGCAGATTAGGCCTTCTTAATGTCTTAAAATAGCTACGAGACTCAACTACTGCTTATTTCTCTAGTGATTCCATTCAATTCCCTCAAGGCCCCGTCGCTGTCCCTGGTTCCCACTTTGGGAACTAATATTAGAGCTAAAGTATGGAAGACATCTAAGCAAACAGCTATAAGGGATCAGTATTTTAAACGCTCTTCTGCTGATGTTTCCATGTCTGCATGTGGACCTCACTTACTGTTCAGTTGTTGGACGTTTATATTCTGTCCCCGGAGCCTCTGGTAGGCTGATGTTCATTTAAGATAAATATATAAAGATAGATTTGCCTTACTTACAGTTTATAAGTAAGATTATAAACATATTTAGAATACTTCCCAAGATGAATGTGTGTCTGATGTTGGAACTAAAGCAAGTGTATGAACCTGGACAGTTTCACTGTATGAACCTGGACTGTTTCACACTATGGACCTGGATCGTTTCACTGTAGGAACCTGGACTATTTCACTGTATGAACCTGGACTGTTTCACTGTATGAACCTCGACTGTTTAATTGTATGAGCCTGTATTGTTTTATTATAATAATAATAATAATACATTTAATTTATAATGCACTTTACATTTGGATCAAATCTCAAAGTGCTAATTGAATGAACCTGGACTGTTTCACTGTGTGAACCTGGACTGTTTCACTGTATGAACCTGGACTGTTTCATTGAATGAACCTGGGCTTTTTCACCGTGTGAAGCTTAGTAGTCATTGTGAATCACCTGCTTTGTTGCCACGGCTACACATTGGTATGAATAGTAGAAACATGTAGTAGCAGTAGCAGTAATAGTTAGATTTGGCGAGTTGCATTGGTTACAGATTGAGCTCATTGAGCAAATTGTCAATTCTCTTGTTTCCTGTGATATTTCTTTCACAAATCTCAGCAAATTGTTACCAAAACTTATAGCACAGTTACGCCCATCCAGCAGCACAATTTTAATTATAATTTGCACATGTGCTGTATAAGCTGTGAGAGCAGGAGACACTTCAAAAATGGTCTTGAAGAAAGCACAAAGAGAAGAATAATTCCATTGAACAGTGAAAGTGCACTCAGGCACACAGAATATTTTCCCTTAGAAATATAAAGGAGTTATTTCTATTCAGTCATCAACAGGAAGAGAGTCTCTGTGAGTTTGGTCATTGCTGCAAACATCTGAAGAGTTTATGCTCAGGCTTCAGGGTCAAATAAACTCTGGTGTAACAGGACTGTGGCTACAGACTCAATAGGTGAGACTAAATCTGCCAAGAGGGATTGTATTGCTTTTCTCCCTTCCTCTCCTCGGCTCAGCTCTCCTAACCATTCATAAAATTAATATTTTCACTCATTCGGTTTTGTCTGACCAGCCTTCGCAGAGCGTTTTGAAGAGGCTGTATAACAATGAGTGTCTGTGTGATCTGGGTCTAACACTCCCACGCTGGACAACACATGGCCAAGGCACATTCTCCTGTGATACACACAAAATGAATTGCCGTTAGAACATTTTGAATCAGTGATGCAGGTGATTTTTCTAAATTAGGCAGTTCCTTTTCATAGAGGAGCAAAATATATAATATAATAATAATAATATATCGGTGTACATTCCCTTCTTCTGTAAGGATTATAACATTGTCATTCCTTTAAAACTGGCTTTAATGCTCCGAGCAAAGACACAAATGTCTTGTTCAGGAACATAAAAAAAAAAGCTTGGGATATGAAAATTATTCATTTTCAATATATATAAAATTCTAAATTAAGACACAAACAGTACATAAGACACTTGTTCCCAAAATTTGTACAGTAGTACATAAAATACATAAAAACAGGTAACGTATACTATTACAACACTTACTAATCTATGTAATAATTCTTATTGTTCAAGATGCATCAAATATGAAAATCATTCCCTTTATGTAATCTCCCACATGCTTTAAACACCATCACTGTGCTATAAAACATTGAGATGTCACAAAATAAAGTCATGTGACAGGACAGGACAGGACAGGGGAACCTCAAGGGCCATTACGAGAACATCAAGCTTTAGCACCTCTAAAATGAACCATCCTCCATCTTCTGTGATGTATTAATTTCTTTATTCTGTGCGATATGATACACATATGATATTCAGGCCGCATAAGGAAACTCTATTATGAATATTCCTTCACACACTTTCTCGTCTTTATTTCCTGAAGGAACCAGACTCCTTTTTGTCATTTCAAGACATTTCTAACTGACTGGTGTGTGTGTTTGTGTGTGTGTGTGTGTGTGTGTGTGTGTGTGTGTGTGTGTGTGTGTGTGTGTGTGTGTGTGTGTGTGTGTGTGTGTGTGTGTGTGTGTGTGTGTGTGTGTGTGTGTGTGTGTGTGTGTGTGTGTGTGCGTGCGTGCGTGCGTGCGTGCGTGCGTGCGTGCGTGCGTGCGTGCGTGTGTGTGTGTGTGTAGGGTTACAGTTATGAGATTCCTTTGATGGTTCTGTTTTATATTTTTTAAGATTATTGTTATAGGTTATAGGTTCTTAAGTTTTTATTTCTGTTTATTTCCTTGTGCTTTCTTCTCTCCATGTTTCCTTAATTGACTCACATAGTATGTCCCTCTTTTAGTAGCTCTGGGTTCCACTTCCTTTCTTCCCTCCTGTCTGTGTGCGAATGTGTGAATCCTGATTCCAAGTGTCACCTCCATGATTCCTGATCACCTGTACCCACTCCTCACCTTTCTCCAGTTGTCCTAACAATTCATGGAATTTAAGTCTGTGTATTCCTCTGTTGTCAGTTTGTTTGTGTAACCTTCGTAAGAAGACCTGTTTCACTCTGTCCTTCTCTTTTAATGGTTCCCTGTCTAACTATATGTCCTTGGTGGTTCATTATTTTGTACTTTTTTTGGGGGGGTTGCCTTGGTTTGGGACCGAGATTATTTTTGCTTCTGAATCATCCATATAGTATCTTGCTTTGGCTGTTTTAGAGCCTTTTATAAAAAACATAATTTTTGTTCTCAGTAA